>CM076580.1:957950749-958503249 GCA_034641835.2 Pinus albicaulis | reverse complement strand
ATCCCTCACCATTAGTCCAGCTATGGTTTTCGGAGGTAACTGAAAATGACATGAGCAATTTAATATATCTAACTTGTAGAAAGTAAACTAATATCAAACTACACACTCATACTTCAATCCCTCACCATTAGTCCAGCTATGGTTTTCGGAGGTAACTGAAAATGACATGAGCGATTTAATATATCTAACTTTTAAGAAAGTAAGATAATATCAAACTACACACTCATACTTCAATCCCTCACCATCAGTCCAGCTGTGGCTTTCGGAGGTAACTGAAAATGACATGAGCAGCTTAATATCTAAATCTAACTACTAAAGCAAATGTGCAAGACTGAAATAAACAAAACAGTGCTGGAATTAAAAAAAAACTAAGAAAAAGAAATCAGTAGAAGGACAATATTGATTCCATGTCATTAGTCATAAAAAGATGTGCAAATGCCGGGCTGCCATGAAAAATTATGCTAAAAGCTATGATTTCAAAAAGTAATCTAAGGAAATATGACAAAACAGAATTGAAAGCAACTTATCTAGAAAACATGTAAAAGCCTCATTGGATAGCAGGGGCCCTCTGCTACCAATTTGGTGAAGTCCTTCAGCTCCTTAAAGTTGTAATCAAAACAGCATCAAAGAACTGAATTTCTCTATTAAAAAGAACTCACAAATCTACATCCCATTCCATCTTAAACTTTGTTACAAAAGACTCTCTATTCCTTTCTCTCCTTCTCCTATTTTTCACTACTTTTTCATTACTTCCTCATTACCCTTGATAGGAGAAAGCTTCACCTATTTATACAAAATATGAGGAGTCATCTCATTAATGAGAGTCCATGAATCTCTCCCTCCATCTCTAGAGTTACAATCAAAATAGGAAATGATAAGACACATGTCTTTCTAGAGTTTCAACACAACTAAGAAATGAGACACATATCCTCTTAGAGTTTCAATACAACAAAGAAGTGAGACACATATCCTCTTGATCCCATAATCTTCTCCAACCAAATTCGAATTTGGCCTTAAAGTGTCACATAAGGGTCTTCTAGAAGTCTCCTTTTGACCTACACATGTCACAAAACTCATAACACATATATAGATATATGAAACTATGTTAATTTTCTAGTTTCTAATCATAAATTCACTTAAAATACATAAAATAAATAACTTTGGAAAACAAGAATCCTAACCCATATATTTATGAAAATGGTTACTTGATGTAGGGTTTTAAGTCAAATGGCTATGAAATAAGAGCTAAATGGTTATGACATAATGGAAATATGTATGAATATGGAGAACACTTTTGAAACTCAACAGCCACTACAGAGGCTTATATTATTTTTCGATTCGGAAACATGACTATAAAAAATGGGCCTTTGTCTAAACAGCTAGTTTTATATTTTCCAGCTCAGCCTTCCATTGATCATGATCTCCCTATATGGTTGGATGATGAAGAAGATGAGTTATATAACAATTCCCCTATGTGTATCATATATGTTATTCTTAGAGGGGGGAAAATTGATGAAGATTAACTCATCGACCATGCCATTCAAAACCATTCCTCCACTAACATTCCTCTCGAACCCTTAGTCAAAGGGTCTAAAAGCCAACCTTGGATGGAAGTGCACTCAATTGAGTAAACCTCTGAAACCACCAAGGCTATTAGGTTTGGCCCATCCAGATCCTTGAAAATAAACCCAAACCTCTCGAATGAAGAAGAGAAGCAACTATGCCAGCTTTTGAAAGAAAAACTTGAAGCACTTTCTTTGGATTACAAGGACATGAAAGGGGTGCATCCTTCAGTATCAAGACATTGCATTTACATCAAAGAGGGATGCAAGCCTGTGAGACAACCCCAAAGAAGGATGAACCCGACTCTAAAGGAAATACTCAAAGAAGAGCTGCAAAAACTATTGGATGCAGGGTTCACATATCCTATATCTGACAGTGAGTGGGTATCCCCTCTCATCCTAGTCCCAAAGAAGAATGGGAAGTGGAGAATTTTGTTGACTATCGATAACTTAAAAAAGCTGCCAAGAATGACCATTTCCCTTTTCCCTTTATAGACCAAGTCATGGATGGCCTTGCGGGGAAGAAAATATTTTCCTTCTTATATGGGTTCAGTGGGTACAATCAGATTCAAATCAGCCTTGAAGACTAGGATAAGACTACTTTCACCTGCCCTTGGGGTACCTTTGCTTATAGAGTCCTATGCTTTGGGTTGTGCAATGCCCCAAATACCTTCCAAAGAGTTGTCTTGAGCATATTTTATGAGTTATTCCATGACTCAGTTGAAATATACATGGATAATTTCACACCATACGGGGATGACTTCTGGGAAGCTCTCTCCAATTTGGGTAAAGTACTAAGAAGGTGCATTGAGATGCACCTCTCCTTGAGCCTAGAAAAGTGTGAATTCCTGAAGAAGCAGGGGTTGTATTAGGACACTCCATATCCCAAGCAGGAATACAAATAGACCCAAACAAAATCACTATCATAAAAAGGGTACCTGCTCCTCAAAAGCAGAAGGATGTCAGGAGTTTCATAAGCTTAGTTGGTTACTATAGAAGATTCATCAAATATTTTAGCAAGATGGCTTCACTATTATTTGGGTTACTGGCCAAAGATTCTGATTTTATTTGGTTCAGTCCTTCTCAAGAGGCTTTCAAGCTCATTAAGGGAAAGTTGACTACTGCCCCCATCCTTCGAGGCCCAAATTGGACTCTGCCTTTCCACATACACATTGATGCATCCGAAAAAGTTGTAGGGGCAACAATAGGACAATTAGAGGACAAAATCCCTTTTGAAATTTATTTCATCAACAAGAACTTGTCCAAAGCTGAACTAAATTATACTGTTACTGAGAAGGAGATTTTAGCCATTGTCCATGCTTTGAGTAAATTCAAACATTATGTAACTAGATATCAGACCTTTGTTCACAATGACCATGTAGCCATCAAGTATTTAATGAAAAAACTGGATGTTAATGCTAGGATAATTAGATGGTTGTTACTTTTGTATAAATTTGATTTCACTATTGTTGATAAACCTATAAAGGAGATTTTTTTTGTAGATTTTTTGTCCATGTTAGCTCTCCCTGCAGGTGAAGAAGGAATGGCAGATGACCAGCTACCAAATGAGCATATCTTTGCTATATCAACACTCTCACAATGGTTTGCTGATATATCCAACTACTTGGTTGCTAGGAGACTCCCTCCTGATCTTTCATTCAGGGAGAGGAGTAGAATCATCAGAAAAAACGCCCCTTTCACATGGATTGGGGAAAAAATTTTCAAGCTAGGGCCTGATAAAATCCTAAGGAGATGTGTGAGGGAGGAAGAAGTTTTTGATATCCTCTTTTAATGTTATGAAAACCCATGTGGAGGCCACTTTTCTACAAAGAGAACTACTTACAAAGTTTTGTAGGCAGGATACTATTGGCCTACCCTTCACCAAGATTCCAGAAGATACACCAGCATGTGTGACCAGTGCCAAAGGACAAGGAAATGCACACAAAGGGATGAGATGCCTTTGCAACCTCAGGTGGCTCTTGAGCCATTTGAAAAGTGGGGCATGGACTTTGTTGGACCTATCGATCCACCATCTGAACAAAATAAGTATATCATAGTCTACACTGATTACCTGACAAAGTGGGCTGAAACAAAAGCAGTGAAGGTAGCAACCGAGGAGAAAGTAGTAGAATTTATGAGGGAGAATGCGTTTTAAAATTTTGGGTACCCTATAGAAATATTCACTGATCAGGAAGCACAATTCACCTCTCACCTCATTGAGAATATTTTGAGGAAGCACAAGATTAAGCATAGAACTTCTACTGCCTATCACCCTTAGGTGAATGGCGAAGTAGAAGTAACTAACATATATTTAGAGAGTATCCTCACCAAGGTTGTGAGCAACATCAAAATATATTGGGCAGACAGATTGGTAGAAGCTACTTGGGCCTACAACGCCACTTGGAAGACAACAACACGATTCACTCCTTATGAACTAGTCTATGGTAAGAAGACTCTACTTTTAGTTGAGTTTGAGTTCAATACTTTATGAATGGCAGCTGAATTAAATCTAGATCTATAAAACACCCAAAAAGAGAGGTTGCTACAACTAAATGGATTGGATGAGTTCAGAATGCAAGCACTTATTCACATAGAGGTAATTTAGCTGCAAAGGAAGGTTTGGCACGACAAGAACAACAAAGAAAAGACCTTCCAAGAAGGAGGTTGGACGTTGTTGTATGATTCAAGGTTTAATATTTCAAAGAAAAGTCGATGACAAGATGGTTGGGACCTTACACAGTGGAAAAATGTTTTGATAATGGCGCAGTTCAAATCAAAACAATATATGAGGAATGAATCCCCTTTCTTGTCAATGGTCACATACTTAAAATCTACAAGAAGCCTTTGTCAAGGGCAAAGTTCATAAATTTAATAAGCAGAGAGGTGTATGTGATGGGAAACTCCATAGTTTCCCACACCTCCTAAAAAAAGAAGAAGAATAAAGATCCATGGTTGAAAACCTCTCTGAGGCACCCAAGGCAAGCTTGTGGGTTGAAAACCTCGATGGGGGCAACTCACTTGCTCAAAAAAAAAAGAGAAAAAAGAAGAAAAGGGAATAAAGATCCATGGGTGAAAACCTCTCTAAGGTGCCCAAGGAAGGTTTGTGGGTTGAAAACCTCCATGGAGGTAGCCCACTTTCTTTAAAAAAATTAAAATTAAAATTAAATTAAATTAAATTAAAAAAATTAAAAAAAAAATACATATGCCTCTCTGTTTTTTCTATGTTTGCTATTTTGCAGGTTATTAATGGTTTTTGGAAACACAGGGAAGCACTCATCTTCTCTCCCCTTATATTTTACCATCCATCCCATCATTCACTCCATTCATTTCCATAATTCCTTCCATCACCTCCATACACCATTTCCTCTATTCGTGAGCACAATGTAGAAAAAGAAAGCAAGCCACAAACTGCTACAAAAATCAGGAAGTTCCTTAAAAAACAAGGAGGAGCTAATAAAGAAGATCCCAGGAAAGACAGGAGTTCCACCCATGGCATCTGGGGCACCCCCACGCAGCATCTACAATAGGAAGAAACAACAAGAAAGATTAGCAGCTCACTTAGAGAGTTTCTCATTCAGTAAGCTGCTCACTCAGAAAACATGAAAATAAGGAAGAACACAGCATATAAGAGGCTTGTCTCCAAATTCTAGCTCCTGCAAACGCCTTGACAACAATAAGTAAACTTAGGTATAGCTTCTCACCCCTCACTATGCATCCATAATAGCCAGAAACAATTAATTTTGTAGACTTAGTGTTTAAGGGGCAGAAAGGTGGCCAGTTAGCTTGGCCACCATCATGAAATATGACTACTAAAAATTCACGCCACCTGGGCATGCAAAATAAAAAATTTAAATCAAGTGGAGTAGAGAAGAACGAGGGGAGGAAACACATAGTCCATCATGAATTAATAGAGAGAAGGAAACAATGGTCTCTAACGAAAACTGGAGCTGAGGTCAAGTTACATAAGCGCTCCAAAATTAGTTGTGTAATCTAATAAAAAGAGATCTTGTCTCATCCAAACTGGTGAATTGATAATTTTTGAGGGAAAGAGACTGAAGGGAGCTCGCAACACAACAATACCGAGAGTGGGTCGTGTATTTGAATAGCGTGCAGCAGCAACAACAACATAAAAACATCACTAGCAGTCGAGCTAGCTTCCAAAGTATACTGCATATCAGACAAAGTAGAAAAGGACCAAGGGAAGCTTTTATAGCAACCCAAACAAGGCAGAATTCTACTCCTAACCTTACAAAATAAGAACTTGAAGAAGGAGAGGAAGAGACAAAGGGCCAAGGAAAAATGGAACAGATGGTAGTAGAAGTCATAGAGGTAGCAGAAAGTGAGTAAGAAGAAAACTCACAGCACAACACCACATCCTCTCAAGACAAAGAGGTAGTTTCCACCTTAGCTCCTCTGAGCGCAAAGAGAAAAAGGCAGACCTATATGTATATTAGAGCTGACAAGAGTTAGAAGATAAGTTAGAGAGAGCTAGAAACTCATCCTGCAAGCCCAATTATCATTGAAGAATCACCAAGGGAGGAGGAAATAATTGAAGAACCTGCTCTGAAGGAGAATCTACAGAAGGCACAGACAGAGAATGTAGCACTGAAGGAGAAATTGCAACAAAAAGGGCAACAAGTAGCCACCATGGAAGACTTATGCATAGAATCCCTTAAGCACAAATTCCATTCTGACTCATATTCTTTGTACCTCAAGGAGCAATGGCCCCTAATTCAAATCAAAACTCTAGCCTCCCATGGATCACTACCTTTCCAATATTGTAGGTAATTCATGGATTTCTACAAGCAAGCTAACATGGCTGATCAGGAAAAAATGGAGAGTTTTATGTGCATAACCTTGTGCTGACGAATCTGGATACTTGGGACCCCAATTCCACAATGGGGTATATGTAGCTAATGGCCTAGCATCTTGGATGACAAATGATGACACTAAAGAAAAAGACATATGGAGGGTCATGGGAAGAAGAACTAGAGAGCCCCTATATTTCATACCAGAATTGTTCAGCCCAAGAGGAGTCATCCTTAATCATCGAGATATTGAAAGGGACACTGCACTAGTTGAAAGCTACCTTCAGACTCAAACACAGGTAATAGGACACTTTGATGATGTTTCTAGACAGATAGAATGTGAGTGCATTATGGCCAGCCAGAGGAGATGGAACAACCTCCCTCACAGCCTCAAGAACAGGGAATACCATACTCCAGAAAGACTGAGGGGTGCATTGGAAAGGGCACCATTATATAAGAGGGCCATGCAGTCCAAAAAGATCCAATGGTTGGGACTAAAGCTCAACCCACCTTTGTTGCTAGGGCTGAATGATGGAAAGGACATAGATGCACATGATAGAGAATGGGATAATGCAGAAAATAATAATGGTTTTTGCCCCCTTGGGGAAATCCCACACTTCTTACTCGGGAAATCAGGGGGGCTATCTAAGCCTTGAAGGAAATGCAGGAGGAGGATTAGTTACTCAGAGGATGAATAACCATTCATTAGGGGGGTGATGATGAGCTCCATCATTAGACATATTTGGAGGGGTTAATGGTCACCTTTTTGCCTTATTAGATCTCTCTGTCTTTCATTTTTATTATTATTTGGTTTTATGATGCTAGTATAGGTGGCGATTAAGGCTAACATACTTTGAGTGCCTAATATGAGGTTGAGTGCAGAAAATCATGAATTATTAGCATTTTTATAAGGATTTTATCATAAAGACTTGGAGGAGACAACAAAGAGAAATTATAGGAGGAGTTTCCACCCTCCTTAACTCTCAAAGCCAGCCAAAAGATCCCAAATATTCTCTCCAGCAATTCGAATTCCAAAGGCAGCCAAAGGATCCCAAATATTCTCTCCAGCAATTTTGAATTCCAAAGGTAGCCAAAAGATCCTCAAGGATTCTCTCCAACAATTCAAATTCCAGGTAGCCAAGAAACTCAAAGATGAGTGCACCCAATCTTTGTTTACTTGGATTCAAGTGGACTCAATCACCATTTTCTAGGGAGCTGTTGTTAGCTTCCATGTCTGGGAAAATTTTAAGGATGGAAAATTATCTTGAAGTTTAAAACATTGGCGAATCTCACTAGTCCCTAATATGAAAACTATAAAAAAAAATTTGATGTATTTGTCAAATTATTCAAATTTATAATGATTTTATATATGCTCTCTATATAATTTTGGTGATATTTAAGGGAAAATAATTTTATATTGTAAAATTTGGGCGAACTATTTTTATAAAAAATGGAAATTGGCGAATATTTTTTTGGGAAAATCATGGAAAATTAGCCCACCTGCAAATATTAGCCCCTAAAATTTTCCATGTTCCCTATAGAATAAATAGAGAAAGCTAGAGCTAGGAAAGGGGGATTCTAGTCGGAACTTTGTTGCAAGCTATTGAGCTTTTTATTATTTTACTTAGTGATCAAACTTTCAAAAATGTATGAGGCTATTCTTCCATGAAATTAGCAGACTGATTTCATTTTACTAATTTAAGTTGCAGAGAGCTAGGCTCGTGGGTTAGGGCCCAATCCATGTGCCTCATCTTCTCTGTTGTTACCATTCTTTCCTTTCTGCCATTTAGCTAGTTTTCTTTCTGTCATTCAATTAGTTCTGCTTTTGATGGTTTCATTTGCTACTTAGTATTTTCTTTCAGTGTGTTGCTGTAGTTTTTCATTTTCTTGTGAGTAATAGAATAGAGGAGAGAAACCAAAAATTTTGTGGATAAAGACCCCCTTCTCATCTCTATCAATAGAGTTGAAGGAGGGTAAACCTTCCCACAGACCCAAAAATTGATTTCTGTTCACTACTTCTAAGATTGGAGTAGAGTTGCAATACCAATTTTAGTCGTTCTGTTCACTATTTTCATCATGCACTTCATCTATTTTTCATGTATGGATCAACAGGGTTGTTTGCGGGAATAGGCATCAAAAGCCCCAATGAATTATTAAGTTGTCCTGCTCCATTTTCCAGTCCCTATCCATCTATGTGTTACACTTTTGAACCTTTCCTTTACGCCTCCATTTCCCTCTTTTTCCTCTTATTTGCATCTTCTGCACCTTTTTATTCACAAAACTCTTGAAAAAACATCAAAGTTGACATTTTCCTTTCCTCCTCAAAATCCCCGCTACCATACTTCTCTCATCACAAATCGAAGTTTTCATTTGGTTCCTTTTAAGAATTATTGCTCTTTTTTCCGATTGCGATATTGTGATATCACATATCGCATATCATAACCTTTTCCCTTTTCACAATCGCACGTCGCACCTTTTCCCTTTTCCTTTACGACTTACCGCAATTCCCGCATCATAATCACACTTCACACCTTTTCCCTTTTTTCTTAAGACTTACCTCTTCCAAACACCAATTGTGATATTGCTATCGCACTCTGCCACCGGTCCCACCACTATGTCACTCATCGCAATCACACTTCGTAACCTTTTCCCTTTTATTTTAAGACTTACCGCTCCTATCTGTCGATTGCGACATTGTGATCAAAATCTGCCACCGGCCCCACCGCCACGTCACCCAACGCATTTCGCACTTCGCACTTTCGTAGTTTTTTCCCCATCGCATTTCAGAAGTCGCACTTTTTAGTTTGTTCCTATTAACCTTTACCTCTCCAAACATTGATTGCGATCACCCTCCATCGCAACTCTGGCATCACACTTTTTAAATCATTTCGCTCCAAAGAATTTTTTTCACCACAATAAAGTTTTAATAAGGTTCAAACCCCTATTTTCACTTCTAAGCCTTGTTTCGTGTGTTTATCTCTCCATTGGCACCTTTTTCCCTTTCTTATCCAAGCTAAAAATCAATACTTTCTCAATTAGAATTAAGTCATGGATAGCTTAGTTGCATGGATAGAAGCATGGTAGATAGAGCATAAGATAAGTAGGGTGTGTTTAGCCTGTTGGTCAAGTTTAGCGTGGTTTAAATTAGTTTCCTTTCAAAAATTTAGTTTAGTTTCCGTTTTGTCATTTCTTTTCAGTAATTTAATTTAGTTTCTTTCTGTCATTTCCTTTCTGTACATTAAATTAGTTCATTTCCTTCATTTCATTTCTGCAAATTAAGTTAGTTTCATTTATTTCATTTCCTTCCAGCAATTTACCTTTCAGTTTTTATCATAATTTAAGAAATAACACCCTTTCGTAAAACAGAAGAGGATGACATGAACAGAATGCATATGTTGTGTATATAGCACTGTCACCTCCAAGTTTGTACGAACCCTGGTTGATAAAGTAAAGTAGGCCAGCCCCTGGGAGTTGCAGCACTTTTGGTGCAATACCAGGGCTCACCAACCATATATCCCACCAAGGGATTCCTTGTCCTGAAACCCTCGTCAATACCACCAGGATTTACCGCAATCCCACCATATACCGGTAGAGGGATCACCAGGCCTACACAAGCATGGATGCCTTTGGATATCTCCACCTACATCATGATTAATTTTTTAGTCTCTTAGTCTCTAGTATTTACCATATATCTTGCCATTCATTGGTCAAGGATTCCTAGGCCTATTCGATACTCCACCCTCTAGGCTTTACCATGTATCTTGCCATTCACTGGTCGAAGATTCCTAGGCTTAATCGAAGGCATACACCTCTAGGCTTTACCATGTATACCACCATTCACCAATCGAGGATTCCTAAGACCACTAAGGTACACACAATCTGCAATTACCGCAATCCCACCTTCACCAATCCAGGGATTCATAGGCCTTGTGTTCTTCTCTAGAGACCACCACAATCAATTTCGAAACTATTCAGAAATCTAGCTCAACCAAAATGAGCGAACCCCATCACACCATGGTTATCCAAAACTAACAAGGACAGGTTGAAAATCATTATCTCACCTTGCAAAACCCATTATAATGACAACAAGAGAACCAAATACACACATGCATGTACCATGCATACAAAATCTAGCAAAGAAATCACACATGCAAATCGATACCTGCAATTAATACTAATGTAGTCGCTTGTTTCTACTCTACCTTGCTTTATATTTTCTTCCCTTTGCCTTCTTTTCTCTTCCTTTTCTTTCCTTGATCTAATGCTAGAATTCTGCAAGAATTCTCTATGTGTCCAAGAGTGTGTGAGAGAGAGAGAGCTACAAAAATGAAATGACAAAATCTAACACTGAAAAAAGCTACCAACTAATCTTTAGAAGCCTTTTTATCAATGATGCCTCTAATTTCTTCATTTTCCTTCTCACCTGCAACCTGTGACCTTTCACCTTCATTTTCTCCTAATTTCCTTTATTTTCATAAATAAAGTTCCAAATAATGCCTCTTTCCTTTTCAAATCCTTTTCCATTTCCTTTAGCCATAATAAACCAAATGAACACCCTCAATAGGATGTTTTTCCCAACATTCAACTTGTAATACGTGTCCCATGACCTTGGTTATTATTTTTCCTTTATTAACTTTATTACATGGAATTTTGACCAGGGTTATTAAAAAACCCTCCCACTTGGGGGAACACCATCCTCGGTGTTCAATCATACCTACAACCAACAAGATCATTGAAAATAAAAAATACTTGCCATGGAGCTTTATAACATAGCTCGTTGCAATATTTACAATGACATCCTGCTAAAAAAATAACTCAAACATATCATTTGTTGGAGCTTTATAACATAATTCATTATAGTATTTACAATAATAACCATATTGTATATGGAGCTTTATAAATCCAGCTTGATACAATATTTACAATAATATACATATTGCACATTTTCTCAACCAACAAATAAAAAGGATATGATGCCTGCATCAGTCAATGAGGGAATCTAGAGGCTCACACCTCCACCCTCAAAGTAATATCAGGATTCACCTCCTTCACAGGAAGTCTAGAATCCAATTCCAAAGTCAAACCTGCATCCAATGTCTAGCGTTACAATCATGCGCCACTTGTCGTCTTGGTGAACAATTACCGACTTATTGTTCCAGGGCACACTCCCAATGTGCATTTGATTCCATTTGGAAACGCTAATGACCAAAACAAATCCGTTCCTGACCTTTCATTCTCTACTACAAAGTCCCTCGGGAAATCTGTCCACCCCCTTATGTACGGTCACTCACCTTCCAAGTTCCTCAAAATCCCCTTTCCTGGGTGATCCATCCCTTCGCAAGGCTTCCTCGCATTGGAATGTCACACAACCCAGGCATATACTTTCCTCAAAACCATCATATCAATCATATCATGCTCATAGAAATCAATGGACATTATTGGGTACCATTGTACCACAATGGCCATGCTCTTGAAGTGATTTACTAGCATACTTTTACCTGTTCCAATTCCTTTTGCTTCTACTAATTCTTGTAGTTAATTTCAACCACACCAACCAGGAATTTCATGCTTTCATGTACCAAGCACATAATTTCCATTAGATTCAAAATAAATTAAAATAAATTCACACCATACCTCATCGGTGGCCCATCAATAAAGTACACTTGCAACTTTTTTCACTTCCTATTACAACAAGCAAAACTAGTTGTTTGATAAAATCATCATGGATAAAAATATCACATCCAGTTAGCTCAAAATGAAGCCATCATAATCAAAATCATAGATCACATGTAACCATCATAAACCATAATCATATATCACATGCATAATTAAAACTGAAATTAAATATTTATAATTATCCTTTAATCGATCCTTAGCTTCTACTTTTATCCTTTGTCATTTTCGTATGCACACCGGATCGGTTGCCACACTCGACAGACACCCAATACCTTCTCTTAAACCACGTACACATACACATAATGTGCATCACACACATACAACCACACATAGCATACAACACCATACAATACATGCACCTACACTTTACATACAACACATACACCAACACTCGGTGTATAACACAACACAATACATACACCTACATCATGTGTACAACACAATACATATACATACACATAGTACAACACAATGAATACACATGTCACTACACCACGACTACGCAATTCAGATCCTCAATACTAAACTTACACAAAACAACATGTACAACTTGCACACAGTACCACATGTACAACATGTACATAGTACTACCTGTACACGTCACCACCTACACAACATGTACACAACACCACCTAAACGTGTACACGTCACCACATGTACATAACACCACCTGCACAACTTTCACACATCACCACATGGACACAAAACCGCATGCATCACGTGTACACAACACCACATGCACGACATGTACATAACACTCGATTTACAACATGTACATGAAACCACATGAACACAACACCACATGTAAAATCATATACACAACACCACATGTACATAGCAGCATATGTACAACATGCACACCACGCCATATGTACACAAATCCGCATATGCAACATGCACAAAGCACCATATGTACACAACACCGCATATCCAACATGCACACAACACCATATGTACACAACACCACATATCCAAGATGCACACAACACCATATGTACACAACACTGCATATCCAACATATGCACAACACCATCTGCAGACATCCCGCATATCCAACATGCACACAACACCATCTGTACACAACATTGCATAAACATCATGTACACAACATCATACATACACAACATTGCATGTACAAGATGTACATATCACCATATGCACACAACACCGCATGTACACAACGTCACAGGGACAACATGTACAACATGTATAACATATACACAATAATAGTATTGCACATCCATAAAGCACACATTGACTCTACCAAGCAACCTCGCTTCTAGTGTCTTTCCACTATGCATGTTTGTTCCAACATGTCACAGATCACACTGCTCCCATTCTGATGATGTATCCCTCAGCATTACCTTTCCATAACATAAACATAAGCATAGTACAATCATATCATATCAATTCATATCCACATGATATTGACCTCGTAGATCTATTAGGGTTACTCTTTCCACTTGATTCCTCATAAACCAAGAACCTCTTCATACCATTCAGGCGCATAAGCAATCATTCCTCCAAAAGAATAATCCCTGACAACTCTATGAGACAACAACATATAAACATAAATATATACATATAAACATCAGCATAATCATAATAAAAAAATATTTACCAGATATCATAAGGTTAAGGTTAAGTGAACTCCCTTTATCCGTGCACAACATCCACAACATTGAGAATAACAGTTCCACACTTAGCCAAGGAATTTTTTACCTTAAGCCCAAAGTTACTTTATCTTTCCTTACTAACTTTCTCATGACTACTCTGCCATCATCCATTTATCCCAATGGACCCAACCAACTCAACCTATTGTTATACTCTTTTCTTCAACTTCCCCTATACATGCACCGAGTTTCATCTGAGTCTTACATTACTTGTCAGGTTTTACACAACTCTCCCCAAAGTCCATTAACATTCTCTTTCCAAAACCAATTCCCAAGACCCTCCAAACATAAAAGGCAACAATAAGAAATCCAAAAATAATAAAACCATGAAACCACTAGCAATACGACACCACAAACAAAGTGGCAATGCCTTGCACCAAACACAATCAAAACCCATAATCAAGCTCAAACAAATCACAAAATACCAAAGGCACAAAACTAGAAACAAACACCATGACTCAATCCCCATGAGTTCCTAATGCTTCCAAGGGAAATCTAAACCCAAACCCTTTTTAAGATTTCATGGCAGTCTCTTTTTCCATGCAGTTCATTTCATTGCATCAAAATGCCATAAACACATAATTTTAAATGCATAAATAAACATAACGATGTATCAGTTACCTTGTCTTCCAACACAAAGATAAAGGGTATGAGCCATTGTTGTATAATGCAATCCATAGAATGTAGTATGTGTATCACATGAATAGAGTACGAGCCACATGAATAAACTCAAACCACAAAAATATTGATCTGAGTCATGGGAACATAATATACGTGCTATAGGACTAAATGTGAGCCACTGACTACATGTGAGCACAAATATTTGTCAACGAGTAACGTGTTCCATATGATCATTTAGAGTATAATTACGATGTTGTTGTCATGCCACTGTGTAGCAATGTGATGCCATCGGGTAGCGATGCCATTGAGAATACAAGCAATGTGATGCCACTGTGATTCAATTGCATGCCTCGTGCCTCAAAGATCGATAATGTGCCTCAAGGATCAATAGAGTGCCACTGTACTTTAAATGTGAGCCTTGGATATCAATTGCATGCCTCAGAATAATATAATGTTTCATTGTAATCAATTATAATGAGCCATTCGAGCCACTATAATTTTTTCATGCAAGCCATTATATGTAATGACACCATAGTAAAGCGAGACAGAGTCACTAATATGCGAGACAAAGTCATAACTATAGATACGGATCATGAGAAAATTTTCATTGTGGGAAGATTTTTGAACCATAAAATGAAATATGCGAGCTAGAGAACAACCGAATTCAGATATACATAGTTTCAACCTTCAACATTAATGCAGACTTCTTAGATACTTGTGAATATTCAGTTCAAATCACAGGATCATATCTTTTGATTAAGCTTTACATAGAGTCCTTCAAGGATGCCAATAGGAATGTGATCTTCAAACTTCCAACCTTAGCTTTGATACTATGATGAGAAATCAGATTAAATGTATATTAGAGTAGATTTCTCTTGTTTGATAATTGCTTGTGAATATTGTTGGCTTCTTATTAATGTCTATTATGTTTTTTCATCAAACAATTACCAAATGTACAAAACATGAATATCACAAGAAACAAATAACACAAGATATAGGCTCCAAGCCATGCGAAAACCCCACAAGGGGGAAACAAACAAAAAAATCTCTTCTTATAGAATCATATCAAAGTGGGATATCCAAGACCTATGGCTATAAAAAGACTCCAACCTTCAAAATGTCAAGTCAAACCTTCCTTCCACATAGCAAATCCATCAACACGAAGAGACCAACAACATGTACAACATAAATAACAAACCTTCAACAAGAGATGTGTCAAGGTAGAACTTCCACAAATTTGAGCTTAAGAGAAACATTTCTTTACTTGTCAATTTCAGACTTAGGCCCTCCTTCCTTCTGTGATATTTCAGAACAGATCATGTGAATTTTGTGTGTTCAAATGAGCTCAATTCACCCTCTATATATACTATCTAGATGGGTTCCAATACACATGTATCCTAGGATAGGTCAGACTTGGCATCTAGAGGCAATTTTGATCCAAATTACATATTTGAATTTTTTATTATTTTTATTTATTATTATTATTATTATTTAGGCTATATAAGACTTTGAATTTGACCAATAAAAATAATAATGAGCATGAAGAACATGCTTAAATAAAATAATAATCTGACTTGAGCATGAAACCCATGCTTGAAAAATAAAATTCTTTTTTTTCTTCTTTTTGTTTTTTTACATAAAATACACAATGACATAAATAGAAAGATAATTATGAACACCTAACCTAGTTACATTTTCCAACACAACCATAGTTGCAAATCCTCCAAATATGAAAATTCCTCAAGGAAATGCAGCCATTATCTCCATGTCATCTGCTCCTAACAACTTTTGGAGATGGATTAATGTTCACAAGAAAAAAGGAAGAACCTTAAAAAAACTCAATGATCATTTCTAGTTTCAAATACGTGAATAACGATATATGTATTTTGTATTTTGTATCTCTTGTTGGCATTTTTCATTTTCCTCTCTCAAATTGTATTCTCATGTTGATATATGTCAAGATATGGCATAGCCAATTTGTTTTTATAAGTTTCTATTTACAAGATGCTCTAGTTAGATGATGTCTTAGCAACCTCAAACCTGTGAATTTATGTTACTAGTTTGGTTACTCTTTAAGCAGACTAATAATATACAAGTTTTGGTCTATGTAATTTTCATTTAATGTAATGCAAAGTGACTAATTTCAAACCAAAAAGGAATAATATATAAAATTAATGAAAATATAAATTACATATATATATATATATATATATATATAATAAAACTAAATATTTAATTTTAATTACTTAAAAATTAAAAATTGTATTATTAAAATATCCTATTTTCGTATGCTGATTAAATTTTCCTATTTTCATATGTTGAATTATATTATAAGTTGGAATTGGAAGATTAATCATTAAGATAGTGACTAATGCGATAAAGTGTTCACTTATTCAATTATAAGTAATCATGTAAATTAGGTAGAAAGATATGGATATGGATATTAATCATATATATTAAATGATGGGTGGTAAAAATTAATCGCCATCAATTATGGATATGGATATCAATCATATATATTCAATAATGGTTGGTAAAAATTGATGAGTCCCAAACAAAAACAATTATATTTTATGTTAAATTATTAATAATAATTATTATAAAAAAAAATTATATATATATATTTAAAAAGTATATAACATGATTTTTAATCATGAATATTTATTTAATTAATTATGGTGATTTTTAATGTGTAAATAGATTTTTTACAATAAGATGGACCAATATCATAGTTTATCAATATTACATGACTAAAAAACCATAACACTTTTCCTTATGACACTTGTTCATATGATTTTTTTTTTTAATTAATTAATTTAAATAAAAAACAGAAAGGCCACAAGTACTTTTGAGATAAATCTCAACCTTTAATTTATGACAGCTGCTAAATATATGTTATAATATTACTTGGAGTTTAAATCCCTATCATCTACCTAATAATTATGGATAATAAAAAAAAATTCTATCAATACAATTTTTTTAATAATATATGCATATTATATATTTGAAAAAATTCGCATTTATAACTTTTTTTTTTTTTAATTTAATTGATAATTTAAATAAATTATTATAAATTATTTATACTTCTATTATTAATATATATATAAATTTATTATTAATATATATATAAATTTATTTAGTTTTTAAGTAAAATTTTAAATAATTTATTTTTATTTTAGAAATATATATATATATATATATATATATATATATATATATATAATTTCATGATAAAACAAAAACAACTAAAGCACATATGAACAAAATAGATCAATAAAGTTGAAACATAGAAATAATAAAATATATGGAAGCATAGTTGTTAAAAATGATACTATATTAAAACACAATAATCCTCTATAACAATCATATGGAATTGAGATTGTTATCGGAGATATAAAAATGGACTAATGATGCTTTGATTGAAATAGATTTGGTTTATCAAGGTAATGGAGGTTTTATATCATTTATAGTATTTAAAAGGGAAAAAATATAATAGGACATTTGAATAGCTATAATGATTTGGATTTATCAAAGGTAAAGGAAGTTTTATATCATTTATGATATTTAAACTTGAATTTTTTTTAAATTATAGAATTTATATTTTAGATAAAAGGAAAAATATCATACGTATTAAAGTTAGTTTAGACACTTGAATCTAAGATTTATTTATATATATATATATATATATATATATATATAATCTGGACTAATAAATCCTATACACAAAAATTACTCTTAGATTCAAGTGTCTAAACTAACTTTGATATATATATATATATATAAAAGCTGGACTAATAAATCCTATACACAAAAATTACTCCTAGATTCAAGTGTCTAAACTAACTTTGATACATAGAAGATACATGCCGAACTTGTTGTAAACATAAAACCAAGAGCAAGTCCGTCCCATGTTTAGTTAAATTTGCAATGGTGAATGCCAAAATAATTTTCGAAATTTTAATTAAATTAAAAAAAAAATTTGAAAAGTAAAAAAATTTACATGTTTAATATTTAAGGAATGATATGTGCGCAATTAAATAAAAATAAATTTCAATTGTTAAAAATAATATGAAGAAAATAATAGATCAAAATTTTAAAAGATAATATCATAAATTTATTAAAATTTTCAAATTATGTTATTTTTTATGTATATTTTACAGAGTTTTAAATTAATGATGAATGCCTTCATTGTTAAAGCGTTTCTTGAATAAGATATTAATTTAAATAGCTTGTTAATTATCTGACAGATAAATTATCATATTTTATATATGAAATTTGATAAAAATAATATCTTATTTAAATACCTTGTTAATTATCTGACAAATAATTTATCATATTTTATATATGAAATTGGATAAAAATAATATCTTATTTAAATACCTTGTTAATTATTGAAAAATAAATTATCATATTTTAAATATGAAATTTGATAAAAATAATATCGGTAAGAAAACATAGTGCAACAAATTTCCTTACTGTAATTCGATTTTGGAGTTTCATCTTATAAAGTGACGAAGGTTTAAAAAGAAAAAGGAAATCTAACCATATTAAAAATTTGTGTGGAATAAATGAGTGCATTCCATTTTGATATCTGAGATACATTTAGGTATTTCTACATTTAAATTTTAGAAAGATATATGTATTAACTTTTATAAAAATAATAATTGATATTTTATATAAAATTAAAATATTATATATATATATTTTTGACAAATTATTATTTAATCAAATTATTATATTTGATATATATTATATTTATATATTAAATATAATAATTAAATTTAATTAAATACTAATTTGACAAATTGTATAAAGGTTTTGTTATGCATAATCATTTCTGCATTAACAATATCTAGTAGGTTAGAAATAACAATTTCAATTTTTGGGATATTTTAGCTGAGGTCACCTTTAAATTGATTGAAAAACAATGTACAAAACACAAGATTAATCTAAAACATCAAAAATGTTGGATTCATATAATCCCATCTCTCACTTCAAGATGCCCATGTGGCCTTTTTTATGGCCCTGCTCAAGCAAACCCACCGAGGTGGAGTGTTGTAGTCTTATTTCTCTCTTAGACTACTAGTGTTTAGGTCAGATACTCACCTAGGTTGGGCACCAACAATTGAGCAAAGTTCATTGCTCTCCAAACCCATTTGGAAATTGCAACACTCAAAAGAGTAAGATCTCTACAGATGATGGGAGATTCAAAACTTATGATTGGCTGGGAAAAAAACAAGATCTCAATAGAAAGGCCCATCTTATAGGACATCAGTGATATGAATAGGACAAAGTAGATTTGTTGTGCTAGCTTCCTCATCATTATAAAATAAAAGTGCTTAAGGATTGTGTCAAATAACAAGTTTATGAGAGGGTTTATGTGTCAAATTTGTGTGTCTTTTATGAGCAATTCATGAAGTAAATTAGCTTAAAAACACATAAACAACAAGTAAATTGCAGAGAATATAATACACAACAAGAACATTACACAATAGTGATGAATGAGTTCACCCTTCCTGGGCTACATCTCCTTGGACTAGCTTCAATGGCTTGACCCTCTTTGATTAACTGATCAAAAATTTGAATATAGACATTTCCTTAGCTCTGATGGCTCTCAAACCTGTTCCAATGGCTCTAGGACACCCCCAATAACCCTGTTTTGGTTCTGATTGAGTCGAATTCTGACTCTCTAGGAAAAAATTATGTCTATTTCAGTAAACCCCACTAACTGCTCCACTAATTTAGTTAGTTGCGCCCCTAACTGGAAGTTCAGCCAAAACTGGAGAAACACCACCAATTAAATGATAAGTGGAGTTTAACGCTAATTAAGTGCACTTAACGTGCTAACTGTGCATTTAAACAAATATGCATTTAACACCAGGATTAGGCGCTGATAAATTATGGATTAGGTTAAGTAATCGTGCCTTATAGCTTTAATACTCCGCTTAAGTGAGAGCTCCCGCCATGTTCATAGCACAATGGTCCTATGGACCGAGGATGACCCCTCTTTTCCCTGCAATTACAACGTTTTAAACTTAAATATAAGTTGGATGCTATGTAATGTTAGGACTAATGTATAGCGGAGGTGGTAAGCGTTGGTGTTGTGTGGTGGGAGGTCGCGGGTTCGAACCTCGATGCCTCCATAACATTTTGACCAAAAACTTATACAATACATTTCGACCTTGGGGGGCACGTGGCAACCTCTGGGCTTGCCACGTGTCCTCACCTAATTGGACAGAAATTGAACCAACAATATTACACCACATCATCCTCCATACAAACCAACCAAATGTTTCCAAGTGGCAACCTACCATTCGACGGAGAAGAAATTGACCAATCCTTGACCAACCTAGTCATATTCCATGTCAGTTGTACAGACTGCTGACTGAGCTCCCTGTCTGACCTTTTTTTTTAAATTTGTCTGTTTGTGCAAACTAACAGATTGTGTTTCTAGGAGCATATGACGACCATTTTTTGTGAAATAAAGTACGTCGGAATCAGGAAGACGAGAACTATCCGGTTGTTCAGGTTCCACTCCATTCTGAGAACTTTGAATTTTTAGCAAATTTTTGCCCCCAATTTAGTTTTTGATCACTCTTTCCCACTGAAAGGCTTTTGGACCCACAAAAGTTGGTTATCTGATGAGAGTTTAATTCTCTTCACCTTTCCAAGTTTTATCAACTTGATTATACTTAGAAAAATCTTCATGAAAACCACTTTGGTTCCTTAACATGCCTACTCTTACAAATGGCTTAGTAGTTCAACCAATGTCCTCCTTTCATTGTTGACCCTTGTTGGTTGCTTGTTAACTAATGAAAAACTACTTGCTATAACAAAGCGATCTCTTTGCGCTTGGAAATCTTGACTGATGGCATTCCCACTGAGAATCTTGTTCCTCCTTTTCATAAACATGCATTTGATGCGAGATTCTCCTTGGAAACTCTTTTCCAATTTAAGCCCATCTGAGTGAACTACATCTATGAATTCAAATATCAGTAATTAGTAGAAATGAAATGACCATTCTTTTATCTCCACAGTACCAAATTAAACATCTGGAAGAATGTCTTTTCCATCTCTTTCGCTTCTTGGTGTCATGCATCATATGGTCTACAAAAGGGTTGTTGTTTTTGTTGCAATATTTTGTCATCTTGTCCCTCTTTTTGCTTCTTGATTCCATCATCCTATAGTATTGACATGATTCTCATGCCATGATTTGAGAATAAAGGTTAATCCTTAGTCTATTGCTCAAGAGTGGACCTTCCAAAATCCCAAGACATCTTGTCACAAGCAAAACCAGTAACTTGAAAAACACATCATGCAAGAAACACAACTTGATGACCTCTTCCTTTTGCTCCTTCAAAGTAAAAAATGTCACATCCTGTGAACATCAACATGCATTCTTACATCCTGGTGTACAAACCCATCGACCAAACACAAGTCGACAAAACATGCATCTTCAAACCATTGAATCTTAAGTCAAACAAAAGCATGTACAACACTTGACAATTGTTTTCCAAAAAAAACAATAATTTCACATCTTGTGAAACAATTCGTTAACATCTCCCTTTCATCCTTGGAGACTAAATCAACTCTTCCAAGTCAATAAGACATACATGTAACAATCAATCGACCAACACAAGTCAATCACTCATGCATGTGCAAATGATCAACACTTTCAAGTTGACAACATACATGTTAACAAAGTGATCAACCAACACAAGTCAATCAATCATGCATGTTCAAACACAATGAAACTATCCAAAATTCCATTGTTCACACACGCAAACTCTCATGCATTTATATAATTCTCAAATCTCTCTCAAGTACAATCATGAGTATAAGAATCCCATTGGTATGTACAAGTAGTTAAAGAGCTTAAATGACCAAATTTGCTGCAACAAAGTGAATCAACATACTCCACTTTCAAACACCTTCCTAGCATAAACATGCAACATGCATTCTAGAGAAAAAGAAATGCATCCAGAAGAAAATTAAAACTACAAATTGTCATCTTTGCTGCATCTAAGTGAGTCAACATAACTCTACTTTTCCAACATGCTTCGTGCAATATGCAACATAATTTCAAGAGAAAAGAAATGCATTTAGATAACAAGGAAATGCATCAATAAGGCAATATTTGCATCAATTATCAAAAGAAATGTGATGTCTTAATTGGTTAATAAATCTAACCATCTCTTTCCAAACCACTTCAATGGTTCTTCTTTGAGCCGCACTTCATCATGTATATCATCCTGACCCACATCCACTATGTAATCCTATTTTCCATTCTTGTCAAAATCTCTCTCCACCTTCTTCAGATGTCGTGGATGAATTGTTGGATACAAATTCCAACACTTGTATACAAGATGACCCTGCTTATGGAAATGAGTGCAAAATAATTGCATTTTATTTTCAACATGGTTTTCATTGTCCATTAGACCTTTGGATTTCTGTCTCCTTTGTTTTGAAATTTTCCTGTGTATGGCTATCTTCTTCCAACACCTCGAAATAGTATGGTTATTCAAACCACAAAAGGAACATGTAAATTTTCTCCAAATTTTATGTGAGGATTTTCCATGTTTATCATAATTAAAATCAACTTGATTAAAGGAAAATTTATACCTTGCACATTCACCTTTGTCACCTTCTCGAGGAGGTGAATTAGATAAGGTAGTGGCTCTCTTTGGAATACCAACAATGGCTTCAATGGATTTATATCTTTCAACATCCTCTTGTTTTCCATTTCCGTTAGTTGCATGCTTATGAGCATCTTCTTGCAAAGCGGGTGTAAAAATTTTTCATTCCTCATGAACAGAAACTTCACAATATTGAGGCAATGAACATGTAATTAAAGTATTTCTTGGACTTAGACCCATGTACTTAGACCTTCCCTCAACAACAATAGGGTTTATAATTCCTTGTGCATGTTTTCCTAACCCTTTAACTTCATAGCCCATTTTTTTTAACAATTTGGACCCTATTCCTCTAGTGTGTATTTCAAAAACACCAAAACATTCATCTTGAGAGGAAATTGAAGATAAAATTGATTTCCATACCTAATTTTCATGCACATACTTGGCTAGGGTTTCCTTGGCATAATGGAGTTGAATCTCCATCTCATGCATCTTTTCTAGGGTTTCATTTGAAATATGGAGTTGAATCTCCATATCATGCATCTTTTCAAGAAGCTCTTGCTTCTCCTCCTTCATGGCTATCAACTGCTCCTAAAGCCTATTGCTCTCCTTCTTATCTTCAACCATCTCTTGCACCATATCTCTTATGATGAAGAGCTTCAGCAACATCTCTTCATCAAAGATTCTTGCTAATGAAGATTGATTAGAAATAGTGTTGGATGAAGTTTTCATCTTCACACTTGTAATGCATAAAAAAAAAAAGCTTATTTGATGTGATTCTCCTCTCTTCAGCTTACACACATAAACTTGTACACAGTTAAATTCCTTGCATGGATACAAAACCAATAGCTAATTTTCTAGCTAGCCTTGGAAAACCCTAAGATAAACTTGGGCTAAAATGAGCTAAACTATTGTAGAAATTTGAATAATTTGCTGAGTTATTCACCGAGATTATCCTGATTACACACTATTTAAGCTTCATGCATAATACATAACCTCTTCTACAATTGATCATCAATATGCGGAAATAGAAAGCAGTCGCATGCACTCATTAAAACATAATCAAGCACACATATCAACACAGGATGTAATGGGGAAAGCAATAGCTGAAAACCCCCAACTATTTGTATAGTATAATGATGGAGAAAATGTACCAATACATAGCACAATACTCCTCACAAGTACTCAGTACTATCTCCAAAAAGTTACACACAAACTAACTGAGATTTGAACAAGTCATGGGTTCAAATCTTCTCCACAAGTCTGCCTGCCTCTACTACGCAATCCAAGTGAGTAATGAATGAGATCCAAGTTCGAATCCCACTAGCTCCAACTGCGCAATCCTCATTGGCAATATCCATCAATGTGTGTGAAAATCTCATGCACAATCATGGTCACAACTGATAGTCAATCACACCCTTTCACCCACCTCTAACACTGGTCTCCACTGAACTGTCCATGCATTGTAGTTAACTGATGTGTTATTTAGTTGATTTATGAGTTAATAATTAGTGAATTAATTAATAATTAATTCACACCACTCATCACTAGTGTATTTGTCAGTTAGACTAAATACAACTAATTCAACTAAGTTAAACCGAACACAACTCCACCAACTGTCTCATCAACTCCACCAAACTCTGCCACATGAGTTCTAACTGAAGTCAACCATGCAATAGCTTAACTAACCCTTAGGAAAAGCGTATTTCCTTCTGTCAGCTGCATGTGCCACATCCAAGCATCAAACTGAAGTGCTCCAAGAGGATAAGATAATGTTTATAGTCTAAATATTATTAAGGGTTAATAATATTTGACTGCTCTATTTTTAGCTCGGCAGTCTAAAAATAGAAACCGCCAAATGTCTAAAAATAGAGGTCCATCTATTTTTACCAACTCGACCAATCATCCATAAATAGCATCCTGCAACTCATAGACCATGATCCATATGTCTAAAAATAGACATAGTCTAAAAATAGACTTTGCGCCAAAAATAGCCTGCGTGCCCACTTAGTGAAGGCGGCTTCATTTAACTAAGCTCCATCATCTTGCTACATTTTCAACACTCCCTCTCAACAAGATATGGATTATCTACAACCCCTATCCTGCCTCTGTGGTATTCGAATTTTCTCCTGGTGAGCACCTTCGTCAAGATATCAGCATCCTGATCCTTCGTGGGAATATATGAAAGTAACATGATTCTCCGCTGCACACAATCTCTGATATGATGGTACCTGATGTCGATGTGTTTGGATCTATCATGAAATACTGGATTAGCCTAGAGTATAATGCAACTCTGGTTATCACAATAAATCACAGTAGGCTCCAAGTGTGACCCGAACAACCCAACCAGAATCTTCCTCATCCATATGGCCTCGCATGCAGCCAAGCTTGTTGCCATATACTTAGCCTCTGCTGAAATGAGTGCCACGGATCTCTGCTTCCTGCTATACCAAGAAACTGTTGTCGACCTGATATTGAAGATCCCTCCAGATGTGCTCTTTCTGTCCATTGGGCTTCCTGCCCAATCTGCATCCGTGAAGCCACAAAGCTTCACCTCATCCTCCTGTTTGTACCACAAGCCATATCCCGATGTGCCTCTAAGATAACGCAATACATGCTTGCCTGCCTTCCAGAAGAGCTTGGTAGGCTTAACCATAGCTTGCGAAAGCTGGTTAACAGCATAGCATATATCGGGTCGTGTATTGACCAGATACATAAGCGACCCCATCAACTGTCGAAAGACAGTGGCATTCACTACCTCCGCCGAAGTAGCATCCTCCTTCCTCCAACCTCTAGGAAGAGGAGTGTCAACAGGCTTGCAGTCATGCATGTTGAACTTCTAGTATCCATTATTTCCCGGCATACTTACCCTGAGAAACAACAGTCCATCAATGTCGTTGAGGACAAATCCTCCTGATGGTAGAGTGCTGCATCCCTACTAGCCCAGCAGGGGTCTAGCAACAATCAAACAATGCTATGACGCAGGTTCCTAGTTACGAATGAAAGACTTGGAATAGAAGCCTACCTGGATTCCAACGCTAGGATCTGAAGAAGAAGCGTCCCCGTTCCTCAGCCTTGGCAGATCACAATCCCTCCACGATCTCCGCGGATGAACACCCGCACATGGAAGAAACGAACAGATACAAGCATAGAAACCAGCATACGTAACTAAACATCAGTCAGAAAGGACATTACTCACATTAACGCGATAGAAAACGGAGTGGAACCATAATCATAATCATCTATTAAATAACCAGCGAAGAAAGATTACAACCAAGTTCTGACGTCGCGGTCTCCTTCGGACGGGTCTCCAGTAGTCCACGTCTCGCAAAGCTCGCCAAGGAAAGGAAAAACCTCTCCAGAGTCTCGTGACAATGGTCTCCTTACTTGAGTCAGCCTTAAGGGAAAGAGAGGGTGCTTTACAACACAAAGGCTCTTGGGAATATGGAGATTCAGAGCTTAGGCACTTCAAGACTATCAGCCCTTCAGCCTTTCAGCCCCTTCATCAATGGATGAAGGCTATATTTATAGAGGAGAGGAGGAGGTTGAGATCCCTACAATAGTGGAAGGGAGGCCTTATCCTTTGGGAGGTTCCCCATATGGTGGAAACAAGAGGCCAAAGGAGGAAGGCCGTGGTTATTCAGTCGAAACCACTCCTGATGACTCATCCATGAAGTCGTTGTAATCGAAACTTTGCCTCCTTTTTTTTAAAAACTTTCCAAAAGCAGAGTGGCGCGGGTGCAACACTGGGACAGAGCGCCAATTGGCACGGGCTCAGTGTTAATTTTCCCCCATTGGCGCGGGTACATAATGGGCTACCAGCACCAAGGCAAAAACAGAGGTTTTTAGGGGTCTGCTCAGGAAATGATCAACAGAAGGAATGTTGTCCTCATGGAAAGGGATGCAATGATGATATTTGCAAGGCACGACACTGCTTATTGGTCACAGAAATGACCCTCCAATGGGCGAGATGGGGATTGCAGGGACGGTGACAAATTACTGTGTAACAGATGCCCCCTAAAGCATGAGGCCCGAGAGAGAGAGAGGGGTGAAATGCTTTACGAGAACATGTTCAACTGAAGCCCCGCCGTCGGAAAACCTGCACAGAAAGATACAACTGATATCTCAAGTACATGATGTATATGCGGTATGGGCGCAGCCATCCAAAACAGAGTATGCTATAATCCGAATCCAGGGTATGGGCGCAGCCATCCAACGAGGATCAAACAAATAGATTCAGGTATGGTCGCAGCCATCCAATCAGTGATTCATGTACATAATGATAATAATCCACAATCACAGCCTGGATTACAACAGACACAATCCAGGGTCTTGTGCTCCATCTCGACCCAAACAAAGTACAAGTTCAAGCATGCGAATATGTGAGTTGAAGTCGAACATGCAAGAACATCGTCTGATTACCAGCCAATGATGAAAGCTGTTAACAGACGCGAGAGAAACCACCAATAATGACAATGGTCCTCAAGGTACTACAGGTACAATCTACGGCATGCGAATAAATGAGTTGACGTCGAACACCCGCAGAATCACTCGATCGGAGGCCAATGATGTAAACCTCTCGTCGAATGCGACGAACCTGCCATTGAGGCATGCAGGCTCCAAGGTACCACAAGGAGTCTCTAGACCAACTTCCTGGATAATGAGTTGAAGTCGACAGGAAGTGACCTTGACCGAAGGTGGGCCATAATGATTCCCACATCATCGACACGAGACAGAGGAACATAATGTTATGTTGTGAATCAGGATCGTATGAGAAACAGAGGAAGGTTGATATTCACAGAGGTCAACTTCTCTTGAACATATAAACGACACAACAGTGGACTTGGCAGCATATTTGACATCAACGGATCAGAGGTCATGGTGACAAGGCAATGAGCAGATGAGAGGTCAAAATGGATTATCCAAACCCGCGGAGGCAAAGTGAAGAAACGAGATGAGATGTCCCCAACCCGACACGAATGCAGACAAGTGCCATGTTCAAGAGCGACATACTGCCGATGACAACGACGATGGTTCCATTTTTTCCCCACCATTTCGGTGAGTACCTCTTTATTTTTACACAAGCTTGAAGAGGATACCATATGCTTGTCATATAAATCCATCCTTCGGATGAATCCATCCTAGTACATTTAACGAGCCCTAGGAAGGAGAAACTCGAATAACGTCATTTCGACTGAATCCAATGTCATCAGGGTTTAACGAGTCTGACAAAGGAAGAACTCGGCGTCTTTTCATGTTTAGAGAGTTTGAAAAGACAGCGGAAAAGAAAACTCCACATGTCCCTTTTCGTAAATAGTTCCCCAGATCCGAAAAGGTAGAAAACAATATCCGGGAAAACCTCCTAGTCGCGATAGGCTAGGGTATTCCTTTTTCGTAATCAATCCATCCCAGCCCGAAAAAGGGTTAAACTTATACCGGGTAGATGTCGATTCGTGGCCACTTTAACGAGATCGAAACGACAAGGGCCTCGACAATTTTTTCATGTTTAGAGAGTCAGAAAAGAGCTGAAAGGTGACTCCTCCTGGAGGAACGAGTGGTATAAAGGGTAGCGACTGGTTCCGGTAATGGTGGAACTGCTCAGAACAAGTAAAAGTTAAGAGGCTGGCTAACAAGACCACTCATCGCAGCGGTTCCTCAGGAACGGGTAAAACAACCAAGTGAAGGCATATGATCGGCCAAGCAGATAATGACAATGGAATGAGAAAACCAAGGCTCATCTGGCAAAAACAGGCTGATAAAATGGCAATCACAAAAGGTAAAGGGAAAGGTTTCATTTTTACATAAGCTTGAAATCAGGAAACTCTGCTTGAAGTTGGTTTCATTTTTACACAAGCTTGAAACAAAGATAAACTATGCTTGAAACTGGTTTCATTTTTACACAAGCTTGAAACAGAAACAAACTATGCTTGAAATAGTAAGCATGCCCCCAGCATGGTGACTCAATTTGAGGTACATGCCCCCCAAGCTTCAATCCATATGAAAGGAAGATGGAGTGAAGGTTCAAATTACGAGATCGGAGAAAGACTCAACTGGGATTTTACGAGAACTTAACAAAGACTCGAATTGAACAGCAACATGTTTCATTGTTTTAACGAGGTTGACACATCAAAAGAACTATCCTCATGACACCTTGTTTCATGGTTTAAGGAGCTTGGCACAAGACAAGGAACTCTGCTCCGACGACCTTGTTTCATTTTTTAAGGAGCTTGACACAGGAAAAGAACCATGCTCCGCTGACTTCATCATAATGAACAAGAAGTCATCGCTTCCAAGAGTTCCACTCCCGATGGAAGAAAAACATCCTGGAAGTCAGGACCCAATGCCCCCAGCACCTGATGCACGACGGCATCATCACTGAGCACAGGCACAGGGTAGGTAGCCACATAGTTGACCTGCGGTGGGGCAGATACAATGGGTGGATAAAAACCAGGAAGGGATGATGGCGAGCCAGCTGCCACATCAGGACCAAAGAACGATACCTGATCAATGGTCACAACTGTCCTTCATTTGGAAAATGTGCCACACGTACAAGGGAGGAGACAAGCGTCCCATGGCATAAGTACACGTGCCCAGAGCAGCATTGAAATCCAAGGGGCCCGGAAATTTACTCATCACGTCCATATCGACTAGCTTTACCTCCCAGCAATGTGTAACCTTGAAGGATCCCCAACGTTGACTCGTCGATGAATGTGACTGCATTCTCGTTGTGAATTTCGCTGCTGCGGCGAACCGAAAGCTTGCTCTATGTTGATGACAGACATCTAACCTAGGGCAACTTTCGTCTATAATGGTACTGTACAACTGCATCAAGAGTCTGCATCAGTGATCTCGAAAGGCACATAAGACGGAAGGCGGAATCCTGCACATCGACTCTAATCAAAGGAGGCGACCAGACTACTCGGAGGGGCTACCATCAAAATGAGAAGGTCTTCCCCTAATGTTACAGAAGCAGAAGCCTCCTCCATGACCTCCATCTCGAATGCGGGAGGAATATCCTCCAGAGCCTCCATCATGGGGAGCGGAGGAGGGGATTCTGAAGCATAGTGGAGACGTAAGAATATTTCTCCAAGTCCGGCTGAATCCTCAAGAAACCAAGCACATGAGGTTATGAGATCCACTGTGACATACGTAAAAGACCTGGTGCACCGCGGACGGGGCCGGGGCCTCAATCCCCCGATCCCACGACCACCAACGGTTGTCGTGATGGATTCCTGAATTTTAATTTCCGAGGGAGCTGGATCGACCAAGGATGACTCTTGACCAATCGTACGATCAGCTAGTGGAGGACTCAAAGAAAGTCGTTTATAACCAGCCGGAAGGCTAGGTGTAGAAATGGTTTCAGTGTCCAAAACTCTCTTGGCTTCATCCATATATGGACAAAGGTGAATGGCATGGTGCCCTTCACACAACTTACAGGGATTGGTGATCTTACGCTGCTTCTTAGGAGCCTTATCAGCACCAGCTGAAGACGTGCCCCCAACCTGACTCCCAGAAGCCAAAGGCAATGATGAGTGGCCGTTGGACCATACTTTGAGTACCTTGGGAATGCCAGGGCTGTCTCGAAGAACATGGTCTCCCGTGCACAACAAGCAAGGGAACTTGAATTTCCGTGGAGGGTTGGAAGGTTTATCGGGAGGAGATATTTCAGAAACAGTGGCTGCACTTTTAGCCTCTCGCTTATCAGACTTCTTCTTCTTTGTCTTCTTCTTCTTCTTCTTAACCACCCGGTTACTCGAATCCAGACTTTCACCAGGCGAAGTAGAAGATGAGGACGCAGAAATAGGCGAAGAAAGTAAAGAAAGTAGAGAGGGTCCACCTAGAATCAACATGATGTTCCGTGGAGGAACCTGACAGAACAAATAGTGGGAGACACTGACCACAGAGGTTGAAAACAACCAAACAGGCAACCCAACAGTTAACCCAGGAAGGGACAACGTTTCCATGTAAGGAGCACCAACATTTCCAAAAGGAGGAAAATGACCAGGATTCCCTTCTGAGGGGATTCCTTGGTTGGTAAACTCTGAAAAAGTAGCCATCGAAACTCAAAAACACACACGGGATGAAAAGAACCAAGGCACACAATCAAACGGCCAACAAGCAATATCTAACAGGGCATTTTAATCGTGGGTGATTAATTTTACCACATTGGAAAGTAAGAAATTCTACCATTTCATATTTTAAGAGTCGAGAAACGATAAAAAGATGACTCTATCTCTTTCAGAGTTGACACAAGCGTGAAAGGACAAGCGCTTGACGGTCTTTTCAAGTTTAGGGAGTCAGAAAAGACCAAATGACTGCTCAGGAAAACTAGGCACAAAGGGTGTACCAAATATCCGTGAACTGCAATATACACCTTGGTTTCAAATAATGAAACAGAAATCGACCAAGGACTTTCCGTACGTGCAGGTAGTCTCCCCGAATGCTGTGTTCGGTGTATCACGGGTATAGGGCGGCAGACTCGGCTTCCTGTGGATAAAGGATTGAAAACCTATAGGGGTATCCCTTTATATACGCGACGGTACGGGGAGCACAAGTCCGTACTAGCGCTGTCTAAAGCCAAGAGGCGAACGATAGCTGCTAGGTTTAACGACGCCGGAACACGTCTCTAGCCTAGACCTTCTAAATATGTTTCGTTAAGTTCCAATGCTGCCTTAGGTTAATTGAATAAATTTTACAGTTGATCTTCAATTAAGTTTCAATTTTCAGGCCCTATCGTATGTAGTGTCTCAAAAGACGCCTAAATGCAAAGCTACATGAGAAAAGAAAACTTTTCAATTTGATGAATGCTATCTAGTTAAAGGAAGAGCTTCAAACAATGATGCAACAAACAGCAAAACTGAAAACGAAACTTTTCAAAACTAGATGACTTTCACTATACAAAAGTATTCTAAAACATTCAGCGAAGCGAATTATGCAATGTAATCTATGCAAAATTCTTTTTCCGAAAACTATGCAATTGTAATCTATGCACAATTTCCTTTTCCTTTTCAAATGATAAGGAAGCACTTAATGCATTTTTCGACAAAATGAAAGTCTACTTAATGCAAGCTTTTAACAAAAGAGAATGCACTCAAAGCGATTTTTAGTTTTCCATCACTAAACAATGTGATCTAAGTCCAACGATGAATCTCAAAAACACTTTTCGATGCAATGTGATCTAATGCATTTAAACGAAAAGCAAACTATGAGACGAAAACTAAAAGAACGCAAATCTCCTTAAAGAAGGATGAAAGCAAAAGGGATGCAAACAAACACTAAGAATGCAATCATTGTTTCAAAATACTTTGTGACAAAATCCCTCAAAAGTTGACAAGACATATGCGGTCAAACACAAAAAGGACTTCCAAAGCAAGAGATCAAAACAAGGCATTCACTCCCTTTTACATCAAACAATCATGGAAGGAAGACATCCCAAACAATGAGCAATGTAATCTATGCTCATACAAGGAAAATACCCGAAGGGAAAGACACACTGGTGAGGGATTAAGGGAAAAAATCTCAAATTTTCATACACCCTGAAATTGGCCCGACTTGTACATTGACAACTAGCGCCAACTGGCGCGACTTGTACATGGACAACTAGCGCCAATGGCCAATTGGCGCGGGTTTCTAACTGACAACAAGCGCCAATTCCTGAAAATGAAAAAACAAAGAATTTCTCCCAACCAAAACCAGACTTCCCACTTCAAGCTGAATCTAAAACAAACCCAGAAGCAAAATACTAACCAAAAGAAACTTCCGAACAAGGATAACCCTACCACCTACAGGAAATGGCGCGACTGTCTGGCTGTAATCCGCGCCAGACAGGGGATGGCGCGAGTGATGAACTGGCAACCTGCGCCAATTGGCGCGACTGTCAGGCTAGAAACCGCGCCAATCAAGCCAACCATGAAAAGATGAAAATTCGAAAAAACAGAGGTTAGATCTAATCCTCTGGGGCTGAACCAAAAGCCAAAACACAAGAAGAGCCCAACCCAGAAGGTTCATCAAGCAAGGAAAATCAAGAGACAAACGACAAGGCAAGACAAAACTCCAAGTTGTTCAGTCCGTAAACCAAACCGGAGATTGACTGAAGCAGCGTTGATCTACTCCGCTAATGCAGGGCAAAAGCATTTTGAAGGCTATCTGGCTGTACTTCAGGCTCCGTCTATAGTTTACAAATCAAACAACAAGCTGGATCCCCAGTGGAGTCGCCAATTTGTTGAGGAGGTAAATCCCCTCTGCGGACAGAGGCGATCCCTACTAGCCCAGCAGGGGTCTAGCAACAATCAAACAATGTTATGACGCAGGTTCCTAGTTACGAATGGAAAGACTAGGAATAGAAGCCTACCTGGATTCCAACGCTATGATCTGAAGAAGAAGCGTCCCCGTTCCTCAGCCTTGGCAGATCACAATCCCTCCACGATCTCCGCGGATGAACACCTGCACATGGAAGGAACGAACAGATACAAGCATAGAAACCAGCATACGTAACTAAACATCAGTCAGAAAGGACGTTACTCACATTAACATGATGGAAAACAGAGTGGAACCATAATCATAATCATCTATTAAATAACCAGCGAAGAGAGATTACAACCAAGTTCTGACGTCGCGGTCTCCTTCGGACGGGTCTCCAGTCGTCCACGTCTCGCAAAGCTCTCCAAGGAAAGGAAAAACCTCTCCAGAGTCTCGTGACAATGGTCTCCTTACTTGAGTCAGCCTTAAGGGAAAGAGAGGATTCTTTACAATACAAAGGCTCTTGGGAATATGGAGATTCAGAGCTTAGGCACTTCAAGACTATCAGCCCTTTAGCCCCTTCATCAATGGATGAAGGCTATATTTATAGAGGAGAGGAGGAGGTTGGGATCCCTACAATAGTGGAAGGGAGGCCTTATCCTTTGGGAGGTTCCCCATATGGTGGAAACAAGAGGCCAAAGGAGGAAGGCCGTGGTTATTCAGGCGAAACCACTCCCGATGACTCATCCACGAAGTTGTTGTAATCGAAACTTCGCCTCCTTTTTTAAAAAACTTTCCATAAACAGAGTGGCGCGGGTGCAACACTGGGACAGAGCGCCAATTGGCGCGGGCTCAGTGTTAATTTTCCCCCATTGGCGCGGGTACATAATGGGCTACCAGCGCCAAGGCAAAAACAGGTGTTTTTAGGGGTCTGCTCAGGAAATGATCAACAGAAGGAATGTTGTCCTCATGGAAAGGGATGCAATGATGGTATTTGCAAGGCATGACACTGCTTATTGGTCACAGAAACGACCCTCCAATGGGCGAGATGGGGATTGCGGGGACGGTGACAAATTACTGTGTAACAACTGCGCTACCAAATTTCCAATCCCAGGAAATAATGAAGGAGGCCTAAGTCCTTCATCTCAAACTCTCTAGCAAGATCCTCCTTGCATGAAAGTATCAACAGCTCATCACCCGTAAAAATCAAATCATCTACATAAAGTACAATGATCAGCAACTTACCCTCCACCACAATCTGGTATAGGTTAGGATCCGCCTCACTCTTGGAGAATCCAAGTCCGGTGAAATAACTGTCTATCCGTGTGTACCAAGCACGAGGTGCTTGTTTCAACCCATACAACGCTCTCTTGAGCCTGCACACATGAGACTCGCTGCTGAAGATCTCGAAACCTTCGGGCTGCTCCCTATGTGCCACCATACGGGGGAGAGCCAAAGATCGTCGTATGGGAGAGAATACCTTGCGATAGGTGCAAAGGTCTCCTCATAATCGATCCCCTCAATCTGTGAGAAGTCTCAGGCAACAAATTTTTCCTTGTACTTCTCCACACTCCCATAAACTGTTTGCTTCACTTTGTAGATCCATCTCGAACCCACCACTGATTTCCCGCCGTCTTGGGACAATCTCCCATGCACTGTTTCTGACAATTGAATCATACTCTTTCACCATGGCATCTACCCATGCGGGGTCCTCCACAGCTTCCTCGAAAGAGGATGGCTCTGTCACGATACACTTTCTCACAAGAGCCATGTATCCAGTATACCGGTCAGGTGACTGTCTCTGTCTGCGCTGTGATGTAGGTGCTCCTACAACCTTCTCTACATCTTGAGCCAGTCACTCGGCTTACGCCAGTGCGCTTCGCCCTGCGTTCTTCGGCCGCAGTGGTTTCTTCCTTATGAATTTCCTCTTGTGGGCGTCCACATCCGGGGGGGGGGGGGGCTTTATTTAAACTAATAGCTCATAAATGCAACGCAGTGTGGCTCCCTCTCAAGCGAACACTTCATGGCTTTCTCCTCCTGAAATTTGATATCCCGTCGCACAACAGTCTTACAACTGTCTGGAAAATACCCACGATAGTTGTGGGGTGTATCAGTGTACCCCACAAATATCCCAACCTCTGCGGTCGGATCCAGCTTCTTCCTGGCATCCTTCGTCACATGCAAGTAGACAGGTGAACCAAAAATCCTCAAATGGGAAATGTCAGGTCTCTTACCAGAAAACGCCTCCTCCGGTGTACTCATGCCAAGTATCTTGTGAGGACAACGGTTCTGCACATATACTGTTGTGTTGCATGCCTCAGCCCACAAATGAAGGGGTAGGCCCTGATCATGCAACATCACCCGTGCAGCACCCACGATCGTTCTGTTCTTCTGCTCAGCTACCCCGTTCTGCTGTGGGTTATGGGGAGCAATGAGCTCTCTTCGAATCCCTTCTGCGTTGCAGAAGTCCTTGAACTCGCCAGAGATAAATTCGCCACCATTGTCGCTCCTAATAGCCTTCACCTTCTTCCCCGATTCCTTCTCGACCAGTGCTTTAAACTCATAGAACTTAGAGTATGTCTCGCTCTTCTTCTGCATGAAGAAGATCCAGCACTTCCGAGAATGATCATCAACAAAGATCACATAGTACATGTGCTTTGCTGTCGAAGCTACTGAGAAAGGTCCACACACGTCCGTGTGAATTCTCTCAAGGATCGTCGTGGCATGACTATCCTTCTCGTGAAAGGTGGCTTTCACAAATATTCCCAAGGTACACCCCTTGCACTGATCTGACTACGCAAGAGTGCCTTTAGGAAGCCCAGTAGAAATCTGCTGCAGTATCTTCAAAGCTCCATGGTGAAGGTGGCCCAATCTCCGGTGCCACAACTCGCCATCATCCCGGCTCACCACTCCTTCTGCCTTGCCTGCCATTGCTGCACACCCATCTACCTGTAATCGATAAAGGTTCTGAACTCAAACCCCTATCCTCCGAGTCTCTGGTTGTCTTAACGCGTGCAGAAAGATTTTCCCTCGCCGAAGACAACATCATACCCCTTGTCTTCTGCAACATCACCATGGGTAGACCGCATTCTTTCTTCAATCCTCGAACATGCATCACTTCCTTCAATACGAAGGGGAGTTTGAAGGTACCCTCTCAAAGGAAATGGTACCGATACCTACGGCACCGCATCTACCATCATCGCCCATCTCGATGTGCACTCCAAGATCTTTCTCATCCGCATCCGAAAACGATATCGATCTTCATTGCAAGACGCACCACTATCCAAGAACCATACCGATCCCATCACACTTGAGACCAAGCATGCAATCACCAAAAAATCTGGCCTCAAACTGTGAGGCTAAGGCCTCTCCAACTGCAGTTCCAGCAGCCTGATTATTTTTCTTCTTCTGTGGACAACTAGTGGCATAATGTTCGTGTTGGTGACAGTGAAAGCACTTCACCTTGGACATGTCCTGCTTCTTTCCTTTCGCACCAGAATGAGAAGCTTTCTTGCTCTTCCCCTTCTTTTCTTTGGCAGCCAAAGCGTAATTCTCTTCATCAGAGTTCTTTGATGAAGATCCTTCCCTGGTACTCCGCCTTATCTCCTCTTGCACAAGATCCGACCAAAGTCGCTCCCATCCTCGCAATTTCTCCTGACCATTGACAGAGTCCTGATAGGAATGCCAACTCTTCGAAAGCCCAAGGAGAGCCAAGCTCACCAAATCCTCATCATCAACAGTAACCCCCACACTTCCCAGCTCATCCCTGCATTGGATGAACTTCGTGAGGTACTTGGGCATACTTTCGCCTTTCTCCATATTTATGTTTTTGAGTTTATCCTTGAGCGCCAACTTCCTCTCGTCGCTCTTTCTTTGGAATAAATCTGTCGAGGCTTTCCACATCAAGAATGGAGAAGCCTTACCATGCATGCTGGATACAATGTGATCCTTCACGCCCTCCAACAGAATCCTTCGACATTTCGCCATCTTCTTTTGCCAAGCCTCAACTTGAGCAGCATCAGTAGGCTTTGGGATCTCAGCTTCTATGTACTCCTTCAGCCCGTTATCATCTAATACCACCTCCATCCGGTCCTTCCATGCAACATAATTCAAACTGCCCTCAAGGGCATATTCTAGTCGCAATCCATTGAAAGACATTTCAACTTTGGCACCAAGAAAACTATTGCAAATTCGAATTCCAAATTCTGCTGCAAATTCGAATTCCAAGCTCAAAACTCAGCTGCTTCTGGATCTGTGAGAACAAATTATTTCTAGCACAGAGATCAACTGTTAGGGCATTTAATGGATATATCACCTTTCAAAGAAAGGATGGATCCAGAGGCTACCTAGCCCGTTACAAACTCTGTCTATCGAAAATAATTGTAATCACTGTAATAGATCCGATGATCAATTCTGCTCTGATACCATGTATAAATTTGAATAATTTTCTGAGTTATTCACCGAGATTATCCTAATTACACACTATTTAAGCTTCATGCATAATACATAATCTCTTCTACAATTGATCATCAATATGCGGAAATAGAAAGCAGTCGCATGCGCTCATTAAAACATAATCAAGCACACATATCAACACAGGATGTAATGGGGAAAGAAATAGCTGAAAACCCCCAACTATCTGTATAGAATAATGATAGAGAACATGTAACAATACATAGCACAATACTCCTCACAAGTACTCAGTACTATCTCCAAAAAGTTACACACAAACTAACTGAGATTTGAACAAGTCATGAGTTCAAATCTTCTCCACAAGTCTGCCTGCCTCTACTACGCAATCTAAGTGAGTAATGAATGAGATCCAAGTTCGAATCCCACTAGCTCCAACTGCGCAATCCTCATTGGCAATCTCCATGAATGTGTGTGCAAATCTCATGCACAATCATGGTCACAACTGATAGTCAATCACACCCTTTCACCCACCTCTAACACTAGTCTCCACTGAACTGTCCATGCATTGCAGTTAACTAATGTGTTCTTTAGTTGATTTATGAGTTAATAATTAGTGAATTAATTAATAATTAATTCACACCACTCATCACTAGTGTATTTTTCAGTTAGACTAAATACAACTAGTTCAACTAAGTTAAACGAACACAACTCCACCAACTGTCTCATCAACTCCACCAAACTCCGCCACTTGAGTTCTAACTGAATTCAACCATGCAATAGCTCAACTAACCCTTAGGAAAAACGTATTTCCTTCTGTCATCTGCATGTGCTACATCCAAGCATCAAACTGAAGTGCTCCAAGAGGATAAGATAATGTTTATAGTCTAAATATTATTAAGGGTTAATAATATTTGACTGTTCTATTTTTAGCCCGACAGTCTAAAAATAGAAACCGCCCAATGTCTAAAAATACAGGTCCATCTATTTTTACCAACTCAACCAATCATCCATAAATAGCATCCTGCAACTCATAGACCATGATCCATATGTCTAAAAATAGACTTTGCGCCAAAAATAGCCTCTGGGCCCACTTAGTGAAGGCGACTTCATTTCACTAAGCTCCATCATCTTGTTGCATTTTCAACAACTATGGCTCTGATACCAACTTGATCTGAATAGGACAAACTAGTTTTGCTATTCTAGTTTCCTCATAAGTATGAAAGAAAAGTTCTTAAGGGTTGTGTCAAATAGAAATTTTATGAGAGGGTTTATGTGTCAAATTTGTGTGTATTTTATGAGGAATTCATGAAGTAAATTAGATTTAAAGACACATAAACAACAAGTAAATTGCAAAGAATATAATACACAACAAGAAAATTACATAGTAGTGATGAAGGATTTCATCCCTCCTAGGCTACGTTTCCTTGGACCGGCTTCAATGGCTTGGCCCTCTTTGATTAACTGATCAAAATTTTTAATATAGTAATTTCCTGAGCTTTGTTAGCTCTCAAAACTGCTCTAACAACTCTGGGACACCCCCAAAACCCCTATTTTGGTTTTGACTGAGTCGAATTCTGACTCTATGGGAAACATTTATGCCTCTTTTAGTAAACTCCACTAACTACTCCGCTAATTTAGTTAGTTGCGACCCTAAATAGCAGTTCCGCAAAAACTTTAGCAACTCTGCCAATTAAATGATAAGTGGATTTTAACCCTAATTAAGCACACTTAACTCGCTAATTGCGCATTTAAACAAATCTACATTTAACACCAGGATTAGGTGCTAATAAATAATGAATTAGGTTAAGTAATCGTGCTTTAAATCATTAATACTCTACTTAAGTCGGAGCTCCCACCATGTTCGTAGCACAATGGTCCTATGGACCGGGTCTAGCCCCTCTTTTCCCTGCCATTACAATGTTTTAAACTTAAATATAAGTCAGATGCTATGTAGTGTAAGGTCTAATGTATAGCGGAGGTGGTAAGCGGAGGTGTTGTGTGGTGGGAGGTCGCGGGGTCGAACCTCGGCGCTTCCTTAAAATTTTGAACAAAAACTTATACAATACATTTCAACCTTGAGGGGCACATGGCGGCCTCCGGGCTTGCCACATGTCCTCACCTAATTGGACAGAAATTGAACCAGTAATATTACACCATGTCATCCTCCATACGAACCAACCAAATGCTGCCAAGTGGCAGCCTATCATTTGACGGAAAATAAATTGACCAATCCTTGACCAACGTAGTTCGCTGCCACATCAGTAGTACGGACTATTGATTGGGCTCCCTGTCTAACCTTTTTTTTGAAAATTTTCTTGTTTGTGCAAATGAACAGATCGTGTTTCTAGGAGAATACAACGACCATTTTTTGTGAAATGAAGTGCACCGGAATCAAGAAGACGAGACCTATCCAGTCGTTCAGGTTCCACTCCATTTCGAGAATTTTGATTTTTTAGCAAATTTTTGCCCCAAATTCAGTTTATCATCAATCTGAGATGCCCTTACTTCTTTTTAATAGTTGTATTTTTGTCATATATGCTGAAAAATATAGATAGTAATAGTATGTCTTTCCCTAGATAGGAAAAATTTGTAAAAAAAAAACAATCTTCGCGCGCGCGCTCTTTCTTGATCTGCTGCAGCCCTAGCTACGCCTGGTCGGCGCCTCTCTGGAGCGGCCTCCTCCATCATGGATCCCGGAGGAGGACCTGCGGCCTCCCCCCCTTCTTCCCCGGAGCTTGCTGCATTCATCTCCCTCATTTCTGCATCGGGCAATCGGCCCCCTTCAAGCTCCCAGCAGAAATTCGTGAAGAAACTGGCTAGCATTCCCACGGTGTCTTTGCCTGTGGAGGAAACATGCAAATCTGCCCTGAATCTGGCAGAGAGGGGCCTTATTGGCCAGTTCACAGGGCTTTGGACCTCCCCGAAGGCTGTCGACGATTGGGTTAAAAGGAACTGGATTCCCCTGGTTAAGGAAAGCATCAAGAGTCATTTTGTGGGGAAAGGCTTTTTTGTCTTCGTCTTTGATAATGTGGAAGATAGAAGTCTGATCTTCCGAAATGGGCCATATTTTATGGGCCCTCAAGGTCTTTATCTGAATAAATGGTCGGCAGACTTCGACCCCGCTCAGGATGTGCCCACGGCAGTGCCAGTATGGGTGCGACTTCCCCACCTCCCCCTCCACTGCTGGAATCAGAGATCTCTGCAGTCTATTGGCAACGCCCTAGGAAAATACATCGATCAGGCGCCGAGGAAGGACCAGTATTCCTGTGCTCGCATTTGTGTCGAAGTTGACCTAGAAGTCGGGCTGCCTGAAGCCATCAAACTCACGGTAGCAGACTGGTCACACATTCAGGAGCTTGATTACGAGCAGCTCCCTTTCAAATGCCGACACTGCCATGAATACGGGCATTTCGCCAGATACTGCAAGAAAAAAAATGAAGAGCTAACAGAGAAAGAAAAAGGAGAGCACTGGAACCAAGTTAAGAAGCCATCAAACAGCAGACAGAATAACAAAAACAAGGGCAAAGGAGTGGAGAACAAAGCAGGGCAAGAAAATGCAGACACCCAAGCAGCAGGAAGTAAGGACAAAGTCAGTATAGAAGCGGACAAGAATCCCTTCGAATCTCTAACCCCCCAGCCAGACCCTCCAGAAGCAGAGCCGGATGGATCAATTCCGACGAACAACATCACAGCTCCAGATCCTGGCACCATCTCAATCCCCTCTCAAGGTAATACCTCTTCCCCTTCTTATGCAGATATCATTAAGGCTAAAAAGAAGAACACAGAAATTATGGGATCCTCGGGTGATGAGACCTTTGAGAGGCCATCTAAGAGAGCTGGTAGGAAATCTAATAGAGAAACTAGGGAAGAAGAATCAGAAAGACAAAGAACCCTAGGCAGCCAGTCCACCATTGAGATGATTCTCGGAAGGAATACTAGACTAAGGACCCCCAAGGGGGGTGGACCTACCCCTTCCAGTTTTAAATGATGCAGATGGTCTCTTGGAACTGTAGGGGCCTGGGGAATCCCACTAAGGAAGAAGCAATCAAAGATTTACTGAAAACGGAATCTGCAGACATCCTAATGCTTCAAGAGACAAAAATTGAGGGGGAGCACCTCCTGAACATAAGCAACACCAAGTGGAAATTTGACTCAGGAAAGGCAATCAGTGCAAGAGGAACAGCAGGGGGAATAGGTACTTTCTGGTCTCAAAATCTCTTTTCACTAGAAAGATCCCATGAATCTCAACACTGGATTTTTACTGAACTTCGACACAAAGCAAGCAACACAGTTCTGGCATTATTCAATTTATATGTTCCTGTACATTATGAGGAAAATAAAGAGTGCTGGAAGTCACTCTCAGCCTATCTAGAGCTTCACAATCTGCAGAATTTAATTCTAGGAGGTGACTTGAATATTGTGTTGGATCCTAATGAGAAGAGAGTAGGGAGCTCTTCGAGGGATCCCTTCCTTCCCATTGTAGAAGATCTTATTATACAGTGGGACCTTGTAGACTTCAAGCCTGTTAAAGGAGCTTATACGTGGACCAACAATAGAACAGGGGGAGACCACATCTCAGCAAGATTGGACAGGTTCCTTTTCAGCAGCTCCATTATGCTGGACAACAGAATTGTGCTAACCAAGATCCTTCCAAAACTCACATCTGACCATAAACCAATTCTTCTGTGTATTAAAGATGAAGAAGATTTAGGACCTCTGCCATTTCGGTTTAACCCTCTCTGGGCAGAAATAGATGGGTTCCACAAAATAGTTCAATCTGCTTGGAAAACAGAGGTTACGGGCTCTCCAAGCTACGTATGGGAGCAGAAGATAAAGAGCACAAAAAAGGCTCTAAGAGACTGGATTAAAAAAGCCAACAAAACGCCCACCTCTCAGAGAAAAGAGGTTGTTCTCCAGTTGGAAGAATTGCAATTAGACTTGGAAAAAAAAGACATTTCTCCAACAGATCTAATAGTGGAAAACAATGAGCAAAGGAGAGTATACAATTCTTTCAGAAACGAAGAGCAGTATTGGCGCTTGAAGTCTCGCAGCCTTTGGCTTAAAGCTGGAGACAGAAACACTGCTTATTTCCACAAACAGTACAGGGCCAGACTTTCAAAAAATCATATCAACGAGATTACCTTAGTCAATGGCCAGGTTTGTAAAGGTTTTGAACAAATTAAGGCCGCTGCTGAGGGACATTTCCATAATCTTCTCACTGCCGAAAGAAATGGGAGCGAGGACGACATTAATGAATTCCTGTCAAACATTCTGAAGCTGGTCAACTCTGAAGACAACAACTCCCTTTTGAAACCAGTCTCGGAGGAAGAAATCTACAAGATCGTGTGGTCAATGGAGCAGGATAAAGCTCCTGGCCCCGACGGATTTTCAATACATTTTTACAAAATATGCTGGGCGCTAATCAAATCTGATCTGCTAAAAATGACTCAAGGGATCATGAGAAAGGCTAAGGTGGGTGGTGGAATCAATTCCACATTCCTTGCCTTAATTCCCAAGGAAGAAAACCCTGGCTCTTTTGATAGATATAGGCCAATTTCACTATGTAATGCCTCCTATAAAATAATGGCCAAACTCCTGGCGAACAGACTTAAACCTCTTCTGCAAAAGTTGATCTCTCCAGCTCAAGGTGGATTCGTGCAAGGCCGTCAAATTCTGGACAATGTCATTCAAGTCCAAGAAGCTCTGCACTCCAGCCACACCCGCAAAGAACAAGGTATGCTCATTAAATTAGATATGTGTAATGCTTTTGACAGAGTTAACAGATCCTTCCTGTACAGGGTTCTCTTCTCCTTCAGGTTTAGTCAAGATTTCATAAATCTAATCAAAGCATGTCTAGAAAAGACTTGGATTGCACCACTGGTCAATGGCAGACCGGCGAACTTCTTTCTGGCCACCAGAGGGCTGAGACAGGGTTGCCCTCTCTCCCCCTTCCTCTACATTATCATGGCGGACTCCTTGAGCAGAAAGCTCACCAAAGATAAAAACAATGGAAACAGTCTTGGCATAAGAATTGCAAATGGCATCGATCCAGTGAATCATGCCTTATTTGCTGACGATTCGATCCTGCTTGGGGGTGCCTCTACAAGAGTGGAAAACTCCTTCAAAAACACACTCCAGAAGTTTTGCAGTGTTTTAGGAGCGCTAATAAGTGAGAAGAAGAGTGTTGTATATGGATGGAACATTGATCATTTCACCATTAACAAAATTGCCAAAGATCTGGGTTTTACTGGCTTTGCTGAGTGGGATAAGCTGAAATATTTGGGACTGCCAATCACGTTAAGATCCAACAGAAATCAGCTCTGGGAGGACGTCATAACGAAATTTAAGAAGAAGATTGGCGCGTGGGGAGGATTCTGGCTCTCCACGGGGGGCAAACTTACACTTATTAAGGCCGTCCTCTCAGCTTTGCCCACATACCAGGCAGCTTTGATGCTCGCCCCCAAAGCTATCTCAGATCAGATCTCCAGACTTATTCGAAATTTCTTGTGGAAGGGCGGCCGCGGCAATCACAGCAAGTTTCACTCAATCAATTGGGAAACTGTGAAACGCCCACTTCTGGAAGGTGGATTGTAGATTCGAGATCCCCAGAACGCTAACCTAGCTCTGGGTTGCAAACTTCTGTGGCAGCTAATTAATAATCCCCATCACCCTGTTAGTCAAATATTCAGGATAAAATATCTTCAGAATCGACCTCTTTCCTCATACTCAGTTGATAAATCCTCAAAAGGTTCGCAAGTGTGGAAGCTCTGCAGCAGAGGTATTCCCTTCTTCATTTCTCACTTGTACAGAGTGCCAGGCAATGGGGAAAATATCAGGATTTGGAGAGATAGCGTTTTGGGTCACCCTCCTCTCAACGACTCCAATGACTTCACAGAGTTCAGAGATTGGCTCAAAGCGAAAGGAATAAGGAAACTAATTGATATTTCAGTTTGGGACACCAATGGCAATTGGATACAATGGAACATTCCCATGCCACCAGCGCACTTACATTCCCAGCTTGTCTTATTCAAAAGCGCAATTTCTGACTACGCCCCGGTGCACTTAGACGATGCAGATCACTGGGGTTGGGGGAAAACAGGGGTCTACACAGCAAAGCATGGATACCTTCAAATCCAAAGCAAAAAAGACTCGTCTCATCCTGTGGCTGTATGGAAACTGATCTGGGACAAACTTAGCATTCCCAAAATTAACTTTTTTTTCTGGATCCTGTTCCAAAACAAAATCTTGACAGGAGAAAACCTGAGCAAGAGGAATATTGTTGGTCCTCACCGTTGTGCTCTATGCAAAGCAGCGTTGGAAACTACAGGACATCTGTTTCTGGAATGTGATTTCGTGAAGGATGTTTGGTCCTTCTTTCTAGCTGGACTGAATGTGCACACTCCATCTCACTGTGCGATAGACTCCATGTTTCTCACTTGGAATTCAGCTTACCCCTATAAAACTGCTAGCAAATCTTTATGGCAAAAGGTGTGGACAGCCGCCCCCAAATATGTTTGCTGGAAGATCTGGCTGGCCCGAAACGAAATCATCTTCAGCAATAAAGAAATGACAGCAACTAAAGTGGCAGATCAGGCCAAATCCCTCCTATTAGAGACCTTGACTCACTCCCAGATCAAAGAGGATCATACTCTTCGGCCCGAAGAAAGGATGTGGTTGGCTCCTTTCACCGGCAAGACCAGCTCTCCAGCAAATCTTCGCACTGTCTACATGGAAAATTGGCAGATTCGCATTCCGGAGGACAGATTTCACCAGTGGTGGAAATCTCAAGGAAAGTACGCTGTCTTCTTTGATGGTGCCTCAAAAGGCAATCCGGGAAGATCCGGTGCAGGCGGGGTGATCTATCACCCCAATGGGAACAAAGAAGAATTCAGTTGGGGCCTAGGACTGAAATCCAACAACCAAGCAGAAATTCTAAGTTTATGGAAAGCATTTCAAATTGTCAAAAAAGAAAATCCAAGTGAAATAGCAGTCTTTGGAGACTCTGAGGTGATGATAAAAGCAATAGCTAGCAAGAAGGATCTCAAGAACCCGGTGCTCAATAAGCAACTAGCTAGAGTTAACAGAATACTGAGGAACTTCCCCTCAGTAAAAGTCTTCCACATACTCAGAGACCTTAACAAGGAAGCAGACAGACTGGCCAACATTGGCTGTACGCTTCAAGAAGGAATGATAAGCCTAAATGCAGAAGCTTCGCATATGACCATTATCCCCTAAAAGGCTAATGGCGACTTTGATGTAATAGATGCTCTGGATGAGATTTTGATTGTACTGGCTGTATAGGCTCTGCCATACCAGCTCTCTTTCTCAATAATATAACCGTTCTAGTTAAAAAAAATAGTATGTCTTTCAAAATATACACTTGAACTGGCTATAAGGATTTTCATGATTTAATACTTCATCGATGGGATGGAGCATGAATATATGATCATCAGTCAATAAACTCCACAAACATAATAGTACAAATTGAGACATGTGCATCCCTACATAGAAATATTAGATTTGAAAATTTCTCTTGTTAGAACAAGTTTTTGACTTTGTTTATTGGTACCTGTAACACTGTCACAACTATAACTAGGCATGCCCAACAAAGGAAGGGAACTACAACAACTCTTCTTTCTTTTCACTTTTATGTTGTAAAGAAAAGAAAAATGTGCATTTTGAAATTTGTTTTCTCAAAAACTGATACATAAAATCACTAAACAATTTATCAGAAAATGTGAAATGTATATTCCAATTCATGAATATAAATGCAAGTTTTTCCTCTGAAAAATAAAAATAATAATAATAATAATAATAATATTACAATCATTAAAATGATAATTAAAAAAATGTCAATCATTATATATTTAATATTATGATGATGATGATTAACATCCACTAAGACCTATATGGTTTAATTTCCCTTAAGAAGGTAATATATCAATAGGAATTATTGAACAATTTATTTCTATGCCCAAAAAATAGTGAGAGAGGTGTTTCAATATTACCATAGTTTTACTGAGTTAAAAGGTCAAGAAGGTTGGTAGTGCAACAAATGGTTTGAAAATTGGATCGAATGTGAGTATAAGATGGACAATCTAAAAGAAAGTGCAATTGATCTTAACCCTCTTAGTATCACAAAGGTTATAGACTCTTTCATCCCATGAATTTTTGGAAATTGAACACTGCCCAATTTTACTATGAAGCTCATGAGAATTAGTTCTTATTTTAGCAATGTTCATTTTCTTTTTAGTAGTAGTCATGACAAATAGATATTTTTAACTTTTGAGGTTAGGATTGATCACTTCCTTAAATATCTTAGTCCCTTTTTCCCTCTAGTTCTTTATTTCCACAAAATTTCTCCTTAAATTTTGAAGTAATAATATTTTTAATATTATACTTTTTTCTAAAAAATGAGCTCTTACGTTATCCCCCAGTGGTCTAGCCATGACTGGGAATCCTTATGCCATCCTCTCTTGAGATGAATGTGAGGGTTTTGGCTAGAGTGAGAAGCAATTTTAAGAAACCTCTTGGCTTTCATGTTGTATACATTTTTCTTATACGTAAGATACCTAATCATAGTCACTCTTTAAATAGGGGGAAAGACTTGCTTTAATAAGGAAGATAAGGTAAGGGGTATTTTCTTTAATCTTGAGATTGTAGGTTATAAAATACTTTTGGATTTTTTCAATCTTCCTCCATGACTCTCTGGAGATACTGCAACCCCAAACCTCATATCCATGTAAAATAATTGATGACGAACGTCTTAAAGAAGATTTTTTTTACTCCATATCCAAAGATCATCATCATATTTAATATAATAAAATCAATAAAGTGATACTTTCAAAAAAATTGAATGATTACGTATATTGATAATCAATACAGATATACACATATAGAAATATAAAAAATAATATAATTTCTAAAGTAAATATTTTGTAAGTTAGATTCCTTTAGATTAAGGCAAATTTACATAGAGTACAACATGTGAAGTCTTCTTCGGATATTGTTTAGATTGAGCACATGAAAAAAAATAATCCTGAAACTAGCATTGTGCATAGTGCATAGCTTGTGCATGGCTTGAGGATGACTATTTTCCCATAGATGGGAAACCAAATGGCCTCCCTGAATGTCACAACAACAATTGTAATTGCAAAACAAATATAGATTGAAAAAGAGTAACATAGGATGAAGGATCATTTCTCGATTCCTTGAAACAGACAAGGTTGGGATGAGAATTAGCTAAGGGGATCATCCAAATCTTCTTCCAACCATAGAGGTATTTCCCACACAATTGTCGTTCTGTCGAAGCTAGTGTCTACCTTTTTCTTTGAATTCACGTCCTCTCGCTTGTCTTTTTATACAACCTTGTTGTTAATAGCTTGTTCCCTCACCCTATTTCTCAGAGGCTCAAGTATTTTATTGGTCGTATCCATCTTATGTTTTGGCCCAAGCCTCTCATGACTGGATAGTTTTGCACCCTGAGAAACTGATTCTAGAGGACTCGAATAAGAAGTATATGGGATGTCCAAGGATTTAGAGGGAGCAGGAGGTAGGGGAGGATGAGGGAACTAAATTCCCATAGCACTGGCCAAGACACACAAAGTAGATTGCACTTGAACAAGATGAAAATATAGCTCCGTAATGCATCCTTTCACCACTTGAAAAACCTCCTCCTAATCGTGTAGATGTTGACCAAGAAATTTCCTAAGTGCCCAGTGACAATCCCACATATTTTTAGTCTCCATTGCTTCCATATGTGTTATAATCCTTCAAATGCACCTAGGAAGATCCTCATCAAACCGCTCAGTTCCAATACCATGCCAGGGAGGAGTTTGACGACCACTACCTCTCCCCCCATACCTCGAACGTCCATGCTCTCGTATCATGGCTACCGACTGGTGGCAACATAAGTTCTCTCTGCTAGAATTTCCTTTTGGCGTTGTGAACTATTGAATTATGGTGTCATGAGTTTCCCCTACACTCACACTATTGAACTTCTCTCTGTTCATAACAATGTGAATAACATACCAACATATGACTAGCATAGTAATGTGAAGTCTTGCATCCCAACTCTACATTGAATTCCCGCTCATTTTCGTCCAACCACCCCAGCTCATGCGGTGGATGGAGCTAATGGTGATGGCAGGTGATGATATTTTCCATCCACCAGCCATTAATGCTTGTAGGTTAGTGATTAGAGGCTCAATATTTAGCGTAAAAATTAAAGTGCTCAAAATTGATTGGAAACTGAAAGATAGCAACCAGCTTGTCGCCAGGAATCCAACGCAACTCATTTCGTCGAAACCAACTTCAGATGAAAAAGTTATAACCTGCTGATCGCCGTTCAAATACGAAATTCATTTTTTTTTTAAAGTTTAATAACCTATTTTAAAAATAAAAAAACTAAATCCCAAAATAATTTTTAAAATTTTAATTATATATATATATAGAAAAGGAAAAGAAATTATATGTTTAATATTTATGGAATGATGTGTGCGTAATTAAATAAATTTCAATTGTTAAAAATACTATGGAGAAAATAATAGATCAAAATTTTAAAAGAGAATGTCATAAATTTATTAAAATTTTTAAATTATATATATATATTTTACAGAGTTTTAAATTAATGATGAATGATGGCATTGTTAAAGCGTTTCCTGAAATAAGATATTAATTTAAATACCTTGTTAATTAAATAAATTATTATATTATTATATTTTATATTTGAAAATTGATAAAAATAATATTGGTAAAAAATCTCACTGCAACCAATTTCCGTAATGTAATTCGATTTTGGAGTTTCATCTTATAAAGTGGTGAAGTTTTAAAAAGAGAGCAGAAATCTAACCGTACTAAAAAATTGTGTGGAATAAATGGGTGCAATCCATTTTGATATAGATACATTTAGGTATTTCTATAAAAAGATATGTTTATTAACTTTTGGTGTTTTATAAAAATAATAATTGATATTTTATTTTATTTTATATATATATATATATATATAATTTGTGAAATTATTATTTAATTAAAATTTGATTATTATATTTGATATATATTATATTTATATATTAAATATAATAATCAAATTTTATTAAATAATAATTTGATAAATTTTATATTATATATATATATAATTTGTGAAATTATTGTTTAATTAAAATTTGATTATTATATTGGATATATATTATATTTATATTTTAAATATAAAAATCAAATTTTATTAAATAATAATTTGATCAATTTTATGAAAGTTTTTCTTATGCAGAATCATTAACAATATTTAGTAGGTTAGAAACAACAACATTTTCAATTCTTGGGATATTTTAGTTGATGTCACCACTAAATTGATTGAAAAATAATGTAAAAAACACAAGATTGATCTAAAACATCAAAAGTGTTGGATTCATATAATCCCATCTCTTATTCTAGGATGCCCATGTGGCCTTTTTTATGGCATTGCTCAAGGAAACCCACCCAGGTGGAGTGTTGTAGTCTTATTTACCTCTTAGACTACTAGTGTTTCGGTCAGGTACTCACCAAGGTTGGGCACCAATAATTGAGCTAAGTTCATTTCTCTCCAAACCCAATTGAAAATTGCAACACTCAAAAGAGTAAGATCTCTACAGATGATGGGAGATTCAAAACTTATGATTGGCTGGGAAAAAAATAAGATCTTAATAGAAAGGCCCATCTTATATGACATCATTGATTTGAATAGAAAAAACTAGTTTTGTTGTGCTAGTTTCCTCATCAGTATAAAAGAAAAGTTCTTAAGGATTGTGTCAAATAACAAGTTTATGAGAGGGTTTATGTGTAAAATTTGTGTATCTTTTATGAGCAATTCATGAAGTAAATTAGCTTTTAAAACACACAAACAACAAGTAAATTGCAAAGAATATAATACACAGGAAGTGCATTACATAGTAGTGATGAAGGAGTTCACCCCTCCTGGACTATGTCTCCTTGGACCAACTTCAAAGGCTTGGCCCTCTTTGATTAACTGGTCAAAAATTTGAATATAGTAATTTACTGAGCTCTGATGGCTCTGAAACCTACTCCAATGGCTCTGGGACACCCCCAATACCCTTGTTTTGGTTCTGACTGAGTCAAATTCTAACTTTTTGGGAAAACATTATGCCTCTTTCAGTGAACCCAACTAACTACTCCGCTAATTTAGTTAGATGCACCCCTAACTATAATTTCTGCCCTAACTGGAGAAACTTCGCCAATTCAATGATAAGTGGAGTTTAACACTAATTAAGCGCACTTAACATGCTAACTACGTGTTTAAACAAATATGCATTTAACACCAGGATTAGGCGCTAATAAATTATGGACTAGGTTAAGTAATTGTGCTTTAGAGCTTTAATACTCTGCTTAAGTCAGAGCTCCCGCCGTGGTCGTAGCACAATGGTCCTATGTACCGGGGCTTGCCCCTCTTTTCCTCGTCATTACAATCTTTTAAAATTAAATATAAATTGGATGTTATGTAGTGTTAGGTCTAATGTATAATGAAGGTGGTAAGTGTTGGTGTTGTGTAGCAGAAGGTTGCGAGGTTGAACCCCGACGCCTTCATAAAATTTTGACCAAAAATTTATATAATACATTTCGACCTTGTGGGGCACGTGGCGGCCTTCGGGCTTGCCACGTGTCCTCACCTAATTGGACAAAAATTGAACTAGTAATATTACACCACGTCATCCTCCATACGGACCAACCAAATGCTACCAAGTGGTAGCCTACCATTCGACAAAGAAGAAATTGACCAATCCTTGACCAGCCCAGTCAGTGGCCACGTCAATAGTACGGACTGCTAACTAGGATCCTTGTTTGACCTTTTTTTTGAAAATTTGCATGTTTGTGCAAATGAACATATCGCGTTTCTGGGAGCATACGAAGACCATTTTTCATGAAATGAAGTGCATCGAAGAAGACGAGGCCTATCTGGTCATTCAGGTTCCACTCCATTCCAAGAAATTTGAATTTTTAGCAAATTTTTGCCCCCAATTTAGTTTCTAATCACTCCTTCCCACTTAAAGGATTTTGGACCCACAAAAACTGGTTATCTGATGACAGTTTAATCCTCTTCACCTTTCCAAGTTCTATCGAATTGATTCTACTTGGAAAAATATTCATAACAACGAATTTGGTTCCTTGACATGCCTACCCTTGCAAATGGCTTGGTACTTCAACCAATGTCCTCCTTTCACCACTGACCCTTGCTGGTTGCTTGCTAACTAATGAAAAACACCTCGTTGTAACAAAGCGATATCTCTATGCTTGGAAAGTGTTAGCACTAGAATCAACACTTGGATTGTGACAACTGCATGACTAGACACATCTTAAGCTCAAGGGCTATTTTATAATTTGGATTGGATTATTGGAAAGTGGTTTAATCTTACATTCGTTGAAGAGGTTTCAAACATATAACTCTCATTCACACATATGAGGGCATTAAGGTTTGATGTTGTAGCAAGGGTTAATGCGTAATCTATCGGCTAGGAGAATATACAAAAGGAAAGTGGGTCTATAGGATAGAATTCCATTGTTTGGATAAAGAAATAACACATGATCTAGATTGGTAATGCATCAACAAAAGAAATCTTTTTCAATACTTACAAAAATTTTGTTGTACATCTAAAGATACATGTTACAAGGGATGCTCATGGATAAGTTACCATGCACCATACATATATTATCAAGAAAGCTTGCTAGGAAAGACTGATAAAATTAGATAATCATGCATAGATATATCATGAGACTAACAAAAACATGAAACAATATTAATATCACAGTCTGGAACTGAAGAATTCAGATATGGAAATACATAAGATAAGTAGACAATACACACACCAAACATTCATAATTCCTTAAGAGTGCTTCTGATATATTATATATTCAAAATATAACACAGTATGCTCTGAAAGGTACAAGCAACGAACCCTTTTCCCTTTTCATTACACATTATTTATACAAAAAGGAGTTTTTCATAGAAGCCTCTAATAAAAGTGTAAATCCGTTTTTTGAGAATTTATTACAACTCTCTACATTTAGTAGAGCTTATCCAAAACATTAAAAAGGAAACTAAAATAGAAATAAAGAGGAAACATGGCATCATGGAGCTGGAGCTGGTTGAGTAGAGGTGGTTGAGTGCTCCTCGTAGCTTGTCAAAAACTACCTCCATAAAAAATGGAATCCACCAATTGAAAGGAACACCTGGATATTTATCTACAAAAATATAGGAGTGGCTAACCAACTCGAAGTTATCTTGATTATATGACACTTGGAAAAATCTCATCACCATAGAGGTTACATTCACTTCATCATCTTTAGTGTCATTCCTGTGAGAATAGAACCTAAAAGAAGCTTTTCTTCCCCATATACAAAATCCAAAAATAATAGATACCTTTTCTGAAAAGGGTAGCTATATTCGAAAATACTGAATATAAACCAAAAATTGATTTTTCCTTCAGATTTTCAAGCTTTCTATATAGTCATTCATCAGAAGTCCAATATAGAAGCAAAGATTTTGATAGCTTCAGCTTTAGTTACCCTTTTGTTTGACATCATCTTCTCTGCTTGATTTTTCTGCTGAGTCTTTTTCTTCCTAGTTTCATTCTCTGGGCTATCATCAATGTTTATGATTTCATCCCTAAAATTAGGGTTGGAAATGATATTACTTGTTAGTCTGAGCTTGTTCTTGGGCCTGGTGCGAGGCGTTTGAATGTATGGGTTTGGAATATATATAGGCCTCTTTCCACCATGTATGAATCTGCTTGACTGTCCTTCTTCGAACTCTATCTCACTGTTATCCTCCTCAAAATATGAATATGAATGTATTATATTTTTCTTCCTCTTCTTGATCAAAGAACCAATAGATGAGAAAATTTGAGCTATGGTAGGTTCTTCAATTTTGATAGTCTCTAAAACTTTTCTTTCCCCTTTCTTGAGTGAGGAGAATACTTGTGAAAGAGTAGGCTCTTTGAATGAAATGTTATTGTTTTTTTGAGTTTCCTGTCTAGCCTCTAAAACAAGGCTGGATGTCAAGGCTTCAGGGTTGGCTTCCACTGAAGGTCCCTCTGTCATAATGAGTCTTCTCCTATGTTTACCCTTTGAAGAGGAAGTTTCCTCCTCTTTGCTTTTAGACATAGTGCTTTTGTCAAGCAGGGTATCTCTTTGTTTGAGCTTATTTCTACACTCCTACATGAAAGACCTCAAGGTCTGTGGCTCCTTATATGAACTTCTAGTGTAGACCTCAATTGTTGGTTGTGTTTTTGGTGTAGATGTAGTGTTTCTTGCCTTTCTGGCTAAACTCCTAGTCTGCCTACTAGATGACATTCAAGATGGGTCATCTTGTGATGGAGATGATGTAGGGGTAGGTTTTAACTGTGGTTCTTGAGTTTTTAGCTTTCTAGGCCTTCCTACTCTTCTTCTTGTATAAACACTGCTAAATCCCTCATCCTCTATAAATTTCTCCCATGTAGTTCTTTTCTTTCTCAAGTGATAAACTACTAATATCTTAATCAAACCTCTGTGATAGATATTATGAAGAGAGTATCCTGGGTTTTCTGTATCTTTCGAGACATTGATAACAGGGATCTGTGAAGGAAAAATGGTAGATTCATAGGTTTGGCACCAGAGATATGGGCTAGAAACCTCATTTGGTATTTTTGGATAGTTGAAAACCTACCCTCACAGGTTATGTAATGTTGTACAGTAGAAATTATGCATTGCCACTCAGGTTTAAAGTATGAAATATGAATGGTAGGAGTCCAACCAATATGTTCATGCTCAGGCTTTAAATAAACATTCGAATCAACTTTAAGGAGATTTTTGTTATTCTTATGCCAAGACTCGCCTGTTGTTGAAGTCTGAGTTGCCCTTGCAATGATGGTTTCAGTAATATTGAAGATATGAGACCCAATCCTAACCTTTTCTCCATCAAATTTCTTAGCAAACGCTTGATCCACGACCACATTCTCACCTGAAAATTTCCTTAAAAACTGGTACCAACCTTTTGCTTTGAATTCTCACTTAGCACGATTATCAACAAACTGAGTGTTAGTTGGCTCTGAACAGTTCACGTTACCTCCTTTGCTCATCTTGCTTGTTGTTAAACTAACCTCCAATGCAAAACTATAAAATGAGAAATGATTACTCTCCACGAAACCCTACTTGTTGGCACTTGCTAAAAAATTGTTTTAAACTGCAGAATAAAAATATTTAACTGCAACTGTCACAAGAGTGGATGGAGGCAGGGTTATGCATGCCCTAAGACTCGGTGAAAAGGAATGATACGAACATAGAAATGATTTAAACTTGCTACCAACTCATTTCACCAACTCCATCATATTTCTTAATAATTGCTACTCGTACTGCACTTTAACACATATACCCTTTAATGAGTAGCAATATATTTGCATAACTTTAGCAGAAAAATAATCACCCTTTTAATGCATCCTCCAATGAAAAATAAACATCAAGCAACACCCCTTGCTTTAACATGTCCTCAATCTCTAAATAGCAGTGTTGGTTTCATTTGAATAATGTTTCCTTTGCTTCCTTATACTAATTTTGCAGGTAATTGCTACCTTTGTGAAAAAGAAAACCATTCTTGTAAAAACCATAACTTTTGAAGAAGATAGTTGCCTCTCATGGAAAGAACATCTAAGCCTGTGTTATTCTTAACATAATTCATGATTCTAACATTCTGTCTTTGACCTTGGATAGGAAATCATAGTGAAATAATAAGAACTTTTTTCAAGTTGAAACTCATGACCTTAACCAATGAAAGCAGTTAAAAGACCTATTTAAAAGAGACTTTACCCTAATGACTTTGTAACATAAACAGAGTATTGGACTCATAATTATTTTTGGATTTTATTAAAAATTGATAAAGACTCATACAATTTAACCCTCCAGGGCTCTCCACCATATGTTAGGAGACAATAGAAGATCAAAGACACAACTTAAAATGAGGCTTTAAGGGTTGTGGATTTAGTGCCTTCAATTTTAAGTCCTTTCAAGTTTTAGAAGCTAATCAGAGAAACTGACTTTTATTGACTAAAATGAGATTGAATCTATTTACAAACATAAACACCATTGAGCATGGAGTCTAATTGAAAACAACACTCCAGATATTTACAATAGAGAGATTGATAGACTCAGTAGACAAAGAAATTTTTTGAGACCTCCAGTTAAGTGATCATCATCTAAATGTTTCAGAAGAAATGTATTATTTTCCATAAATTCAGCAACCTTAAATGGCCCAAACCACAAATTATCAAACTGACCATGCTTCCCATGGTATTCTCTTCTTGCATCCCAGTGTAAAACCAAATCATCTTCTTGGAATATTTGTTGCTTTTCCCTTTTGTCAAAGATAATTTATACTTTGGCTTTGTACTTCTTTGTTTTGTCCATCAAGGATTCCCGGCTTTGATGAAATTCTATCAATTGCAGCATCCTTCTCTGAATGGGATTTGAATTATCAGTTTCATCCTATAAAAAATTCATGACAGGTTGGGCCAAATGTAATGACATGACAGCATCAACACCATAAACAAGTTGAAAGGGAGAAAATTCAATTGATATTTTAACACTCATCCTATCTTCCCAAAGAGCATGAACTAGCTGAGTATCCCAATTTCTTTTGTTTTCTGTCATCATCTTTTTTATAATTCTCACCAAAACTTTATTTGATGACTCAGCTAACCCATTACCTTGGGGGTAATAAGGTGTAGAATGAGTCAAATCAATATTATACTTCTAACAAAAACAGTTCACCTTGGTAGATTTAAAATCCATTGCATTATCAGTCACCCACTTTTGAGGGTAGCCAAATATAGACATAATATTTTCCAATATCAATTTTATTATTACCATGTTAGTGGAATTTGTGGTTGGAATGGCCTCAATCCACTTGGTGAAATAGTATGTGGCTGTAATAATCCACTTGTGTTGTCCTGATGATGGCGGGTGAATCTCACCAATGAATTCTACCCCCCACTACTGGAAAGGAGCATCTGTTGAAATGGGAGTCTGAGGTAGTGGGAGTAGCTTTTTTTTACTAGAAAAATTTTTGCATTCAATGCAAGCTCCAACTTCAAAAAAAAACATCAGAAAAAAACGGTTGGCCAATAATAACCAGCTCTTAAACTTTTATTTGCTGTAGATTTCCAATACAAATGTCCACCACATACCCCTGCTTGTATCTTTGCTATAACTTCTTGGGAATCAACTTCATCTAGACATCTCAACAAAACTCCTACAGGGTCTTTCCAATAAAGATGATTCTCCATTATGCTATACTTGACAGCCTTCAATTTAAAAGCCCTTAGCTTTGATTTTTCCATTTCTAGAGGACAACTAAATTTTAACAAAAAATACACTATATCCTTGTACTAATTGGAATAAAAGATGTCACAATAATCAATTGTACCTTCTTTATATGTTTCTTCAGTTATTTCCATATTCAGATCTAGAGCTTTGCAATTTGATTCTGCCATCAAGCGGGCTAAACCCTATCTTTTTATCAATTTAGTAGGTTTGATTTCAATGTCAAATTCCAAAATCTTAGTCAACCATCTTCCCCTCCTATCATTTGTGTCGGGTTGCAATAATACACCCTTGACAGTAATATTTGGTACAAAAGAAACAACCTTAGAATGCAGCACATAAATTTGAAAAGACTCCAGAGCCTTCACCAGTGCATATGCTTGTTTTTCAACCAAGTTGTATTTTAACTCAACATACCTCAATGAACAGCTGAAAAAAAATAAATAAATAAAATAATAAATAATAAATAAAAAAATAAAATATAAATATAAATATAAATAAATAAATAAATAAAAATAAAATAAAAATTAAAAATTAAAAAAAATTAAAAATAAAAATAAATAAATAAATAAATAATTAAAAAATTAAAAAAATAATAATAAATAAATAAATAAAATAAAAAATAAAAAATAAAAAAAAATTGTTTGCTCCAAGTCTTCTTTGTTCTTTTGAAGTAAAACTGCTGCAATAGTTTCTTGAAAAGCATATGAAAAAGTCAGAAAATCCTTCTCAAAATCAGGGCTGATTAATATTGGAGCTTTAGTCAAAGTAGTTTTGATTGCTAAGAAACAATTTTTTGCTTCATCTTGCTGCCTGAACTCTGCATCTTTCTTCAACAAGGCATTTATATGCTTTATTAATTATGAAAAATTTGGAGTAAAATGCCTCAGAAAAATAATCTTACCCTAGAATGACTGTAATTATTTTTTATTTATGGGTAAACTGATTTTCTGAATTGCTTCAACTCTCCCTCGGTCAATGCAAATACCATTTTCTGTTACTATATGCCCCAACAATTGTCCTTCTTGAACAACAAAGCATGACTTATTTGGGTTTAGAGATAAACCAAATTTTCTGCACTTATTGAACACTTGCTGCAAATGTTTTAAATGGTCATGATCAGATTTTGAAAAGACTATTATGTCATCTAAATAAATGACAAGGAAATATCTATTGCCTGCTGAAATGTTGCACTTGTATTCATTAAACCGAAAGGCATCTTATTGTACATGAAAGTTCCCCAGGGTGTAGTAAAAGTTGTCTTCTCCCTGTCTTACTTGTTAACTGAAATTTGATTGTATCCTAAAAAACCATCTATCATTGACAATCTCTTTGAACCTATGACTTTTTGCAAAATATAATCCATATTGGGTAAAGGATAATTATCCTTCAATGAACACCAGTTCAAATTGCGAAAATCAACACAAATTCTAATTTCTCCATTCTTCTTTCGAATTGGGACTATATTAGCTACCCAGTTGGAAAATATTAAAGGAAGAATTGTGTTGGCTTCCCACATTTTTCTGATTTCTTTTTCAATAATAGGGATAAACATAGGATTGATATGCCTTGTCTACTGTGCCACATGTTTTTCTTATGATTTAAGAGGGATTTTATGTTCCATTATGCTTATGTCATATGTATTCAAATCAATGTCAGACCAAGTGAAAATATCTGCATATTGCTTCAGCGACTTGACATATTTAGTTCTATTTTCTTCAGGAAGAAATTTAGAAACTTTAACATATCTAGGTTGATTTTCAGTACCAATGTCGCAATCAACTATAATTTCTCAATCCATCTTGCTATTAGGCTTTAAAAAGACATCATTATTGTCAAAAAACCTTTCTAAAGGAACTTAGCCTTTAGGAATGAAGTTTGTTTTCAGTTCAATAATGTCTTTTCCAGCCAAAGTCTTTTTGAATGACTTGTTGTTATGACTTTCAGCTGTGTCTTGTTCATTGTCGATTTGAATGTCTGAAAACTCTTCTACGCATTACAAAAAATTCTCAATTTCTTTATCATCTTCAAACACTTGCCAATATTTGATATTGTCAGGAATGGAAGGCCTGTTTTCAATCTGAATATCATAGGTAGCTTTGACATCAAGGGGAACCTTAAAATTACTAGCAGCAATGTCCAATGAATTTGAAATTTCATTTTCTTCTCTGGAAAAAAAATCAAATTGAATGCTGAAAAATAATGTTCAATCAAATCCCAGACTTCATTTCTATAATTCTTCAATTTTGAATTTTTTACTTGATAGTTATCTCTCACCTATTGTACCACCAACTTTGAATCACCAAAAATGATCAACTGCTCTGCTCCCAAATCTTTTGCTGCCTTCATTCCCAGAATTATTACTTCATATTCAGCAGTATTATTAGTAGTGACAAATGGTAATTTATATGATAAAGTCCCTACCTACTGAGTGGGAGAAATAAGAACTATACCAACCCTTTATCCCTCCCTTGATAAGGCTCTATCAAAATACAATTTAAGATTTGTCCAACTTCTGAATTCTTCTCTTTTGAGATGAGTAGCTGTTGTTTTTTATTAATTTCAGGCTGAAAATGGTTTTCATGAGCAACAAGGTGTAAAATAGATGATCCTAACTCCTACTCTTCTGCATATATAGGATGATTTGAGGGATTTTTCTAATCACTTATGATATAACCCATCTGCGTTTCTCTATACAACCTCCTAAATTCTCATCCAAAGAGTGGGATAGTAGTGTATGTCATATCCATTTGAAGGGTGCCTCCCAACTTTTTGGACCAAGATCTGGAAAGAACCATTCCAAATCTTGATGGTATATCAACAACCACTATGTCCATTGCTAGAATTTTCATAGAAAGTTGGGTAAGAGAAATTACTAAGTCTTTTATCACCCCTAACCACTTGACCCTTTTAGAGTCAAAAGTGTAGAGGTCATGGTATTGTTTAGTTATTTCCATTCCTAATTCATCCATCACTTTCTTAGGCATTAGATTGTGAGAGGCCCCAGAATCTAATAAGCAGTTATGCAACAATTTCTTATGAATGTTGAGTGAAAGATAAAAAGGTGGAGAATTATCATCATTTTGATCTTGGAAATGGATACCTAAAAATATAGTAGGATGTTCATCTTCAAGATTGACAGAATTTGGAAAAATGGATGGTTGAAGCAGACTTTTGAATGACTCTCTGTAAGCTGTATTTTTCAGTAATTCTAGGAGTGGAACTGGAATCTTGATTTTATTCAATTCTGACTTGAAACTGAAATTGAGTGGAGTCAAATATTTATTTTCTGCAGTTGTTTTGATGATTGGGGCAAGGTTAGGTGATGAAGAAACATCATTAACCTTTTCTTTTTTCTTGGAAACAATTTTTTCAGCATCTTGTTTTTGTTGAGGCTGTTGGAGAGCCCCTTTTGACCTTAAAGGATAATTTCTTGTCTGATTTTTAGGCTGTTTTTTTTCATACATGAATATGAGCTTCTTGATCATCTGAAAATAGATTTATCCTAGACTGATCTTCATATTCTTGTAAAGTCAAAAAAGTCGACTATGATGTCTCTCCAACAAGATTTATATCTTCATCCTCATCTTCTTCTTCTTCTTGTGATATTCTTCCGCAAAATTATCTAATGGAGGCTGAAAATTTTGATCATCGGGATTTCTCCTTGGGCACTGTAAAATTTGTTGGGGTTGAAAGGGTCTCCTGAAAGGAGCCTGATTTCTATTTCCTTCATTTTGAATGGGCCTAGCAGCGGGCCTGTTTTCTAACTCCAGTTTTTTCATTTTAGAAGCAAGATCTTTAATCAAATTAGACATCTGATCTATCTTTTCTTTAGCTATGAAATTTTTAGAGGAGGAAGATGGTTTCTCCTCTTTCATTATTTTTATCCTTTGTCCCCTTCCCTTCTTCAATTTTCAGCTTGTTTGAGGCCATAAGATTGGATTGCACTCCAATAGCAGCCTCTTGCATACCCACTAATGTTTGTGCCTTCTCATCTCTCAACCATAGTGCAAACTTGGAGTTTAAGGCATCAGCAAGGTAATCATGATTGTGGTTTCAAGGGGTTTAACCTCTACATAAATTTTTTGATAGAATTTATTGAACCTCTTTGTAAAATCTGCCAATTTCTCATCAGTCTTATTCTTTAAAGCCCCAAAATCTGTGAGACAATATAGGTAATTCTTCCAGTCACCCTTTTTTTTTTACAAACACTTCTTCCAAAGAATCTATTCCTATTATTGAGTTTGGTGGCAAATTTCTGAACCATTTTTTAGCTTCTCCATCTAAGCTTTGAACAAAAAGTGCAATATCCCAAAATTGGGAGAGTAGTAATACAAGACATAAAACTTGAAATATTCAAAAATATCAACAGATCAATACATGAGACAACCATAGATCCATTCCATTATGATTATAACAGCAAAATAGGTGTTAGGTCCCTATATTACTAGTATAGTCCCTTATTGTTGTTAGTATAACCCCCTTATTGTTATTATTGTACCCCTGTAACCCCCATATTGTTATTATTGTGCCCTTAAATTATTATTGTTAGGTCGGCTAGGATTACATTGTGGCCCACTAGGATTACATTATGGCCCCATGGACTCCTATATATAGAAAGGAGATTTTGTAAATTGGATCATCCAAGAATTGTTCATTTATGTAATGTATTGGAGGTTGCCCCCTCGAAGTGGCTTATTTCTAAGGCGTTGATATCTCTTTTCTTCTATTTTTGGAGCTGGTTACACAACATTTGGTATCAGAGGTTTGGATTCTAGGGTTTCGCTGCTCCAAACAGGTCATCGTGGAATGTTCAATATAAAATTTTTTCTACGAAGTTTCAGAAGCTAAAATTGTTAGGGTGCGAAGCAGAAATCCTGAGGAATATTTTCTAAAAATTTCAGAGCTTGGTTCACAATATTTTCAAAGATATGATCTGTGGAAGTTAGGTCTTTTTTCAGGCTCCTAAACAGGTCATCGTGGAATTTGCGCTATAACTTTTTTTCTACGAAGGTTCAGAATCTAAAAATTTTATGGTGCGAAGCTGAAATCCTGAGGAAATTTTTCAAAAAATTTCAGATCTTGGTTCGCAATATTTTTGGAGATATGATCTGTGGAAGGTAGTGATTTTTTAGGCTCCTAAATTTCATCTCAAATAGGTGATCGTGGGAAAAGTTCAATAACTCTCTCTCTGGGCATCGGATTGGAGTGCCGTAAAAAGTGGTCACAAGTACACGGACTGTAGTTTCTTGGCTATCAATGGCAGAGACAAAGGACGAAACAGTGACATGTGGCAAGTCATACAAGTCCGCTCTACTAAGCTAGTCCATAATTAGGTCATTGTGGGAGATTGGATACAACTTTGTCTTGTAGAATCCAAATCAGGTAAAACCTATGGAATTCGAAAGATAATTCAGAGAGCTACGTCGGTACCGAAATTCAGATATTGAAGTGCTGCAATCACATAGATAATCCAATTTCAATATCGAGCTCCTCAAAAGCAAGAAAAAGGTGTGTATTTTTTTTTCCGAATTGCATAAGTCTTGTTTGAAGAATCAATTTGAATTGATTCCAAGGGCATATTGTAGAATAGATATCAGTATTGGGTTCTAAAAGATGCCCCGTAAAAATAATTCAACACCCATTAGGCCTTTAGAAGGGTCTAATATGACTCATGAAGATGAAGAATTGCAACACGATCTATCAAAATTACATGAGCAAGTGAAACAAATTTCACTCTCGCAAAGAGCAACAAAAAATGAAATGGAAGTTTTGAAGAAAGGCATGGAAGCTAAGATGGATGGCATGGAAACTGGCATGGAAGCTAAGATGGATGACATGAAAGACAACATGGAAAACAACATGAAAAACATGAAGAATGATCTAAAAGCAGACATCGAAGGTTTGACCAAGTTGATACAAGAAATGTTTCCTAATGGTGAAAATATAGTAGAAGAACCTCATGATGAGAAAAAAATAAATGTTAATCACAATTTCATAAACTCTAATGTTGGCGGGAAGAACCACCATATTCCAAAAATGGATATGAGGAAGTTTGATGGGAAGGATCCTGTAACATGGATACTATAGATGGAGCAATATTTTGATCTCCATAATGTGCAAAACACACAAAAGGTACGCATTGCAACTTTACATTTAGAACAAAATACATTTGTATGGTATCGATGGCTTTAATCCCGTAAAAAAATTGTCACTTGGTCAATTTTTACGGAAGAAATGATAGCAAATTATGAGGATACAAAGATCAACACCTTCTTTAGCCAATTGATAAATCTCAAACAAAAAGGTTTAGTGGGGCAACACATTGAGGACTTCCAAAAATTGAATATCAGGGTAACTGATATTCCAGAGGAACACAAGATTGATCTCTTCATAGGCACTTTAAAGGATAACATCCAACATGAAGTTCGCGTTCTGGAACCTGATTCATTGGAGAAGGCATTCAGGTTGGCAAGAAAAGTTGAATGTAAAATTATGGCGACAAGGAAGCCTACCACTCAATTCTATAAAGAAGGAAGTATTGCTACGTCTATATTTCCACAACCTACAAGGTTGACACCACAACAATTGGAAGAAAAAAGAGCAAAAGGGCTTTGCTACAGTTGTGATAGCAAATACACTAAAGGTCATAAGTGTGCTGAGAATAAATTTTTTTACATAGATTGTGAAGAGGAAGAAGAAAATGAAATAGAAGAGGATATACACCAAGAACCAACCCTAGAAGAGGAAGAAATGAGTCTGACCATATCGTGTAATGCATTGGCAGGAATTACCACTCCTCAAACTCTCAAGATAGAAGGACATATCAAGAAGAAAAAGGTAATAGTGTTGATTGATTCAGGTAGTACCTATAATTTTATTCATTGTAAGGTAGCCAAGGAATTGAATTGTTTCCTATACCCAGCACCAGAATGTCAAGTGATGGTTGCAAATGGAGGAACTATAAATTGCTCTGGAAAATGCCATAATATCAAGCTAACCATGGGGGAATATGTATTGACTAGTCCAGTGCTTTCCATTCCTATGGGAGGTGCTGATGTTGTACTAGGAGTACAATGGTTACAATCTTTGGGGACGGTAGCTTTTAATTTTCAAAAACTTTTCTTGAAATTTTTTTCAGAAGGAAAGGAAGTCGAATTACGGGGTATTGAAGGGAAGCCGGGAAGGATAATAAGCTCTAATGTCATGAAAAAGCTTCTAAAGAAATAACAACGAGGCGTACTTGCACAATTATGCTCACTAGAAATTCTGACATCAAAATCATTTATTTATGCAGATCTCCAACAAGTCTTGGACAATCATTCCAAGGTGTTTGAAACTCCCAAAGGAATCCCACCTATTCGTGATCATGATCATGCTATTCATTTGATTCCAGGAAGTGTTTCTCCAAACATCAAGCCTGAAAAAGCACTACCTTCCACAGAGACAACGTGTGCTAAGAGAGACAACGCACTCAAGTTTGGAGAAACACTTCCTGGAATCAAATGAGGAAAAGATCACTCAAGTTGGGCAAAGAAGCCTCCCATGAAAGCATACACCTAGATCTGAAATGTTGCTAATACAATATAAGCTAGAATGTCAAAACTGCGCTGTCTATGAGAGAGTAACAAATGAAAGATAGAAAAATATATTTTTGTTGATACAAAGCTCCAAAAGAGTTAGGAGTAGAGATTTGTGCTCCAAAACATATTTCCAGGACAACCCAGAAAAGGTTTCCGGAAATACACACTATACAAAAATAGCAGATTTGGCCCTAGGGATGAATAATCACTGCAACTGAATCACTGGTAGGAGGTGGTTGATATGAAATATGCAAATGAATGGTTGATCCCCTCAAAGGAAACACAACTCCTCCAACTAGGGCAATAAACCCATCACTACAGTTTCTCTCTAAAATACCACATCCCTCGAGGGAAACTGCATTGTAGTTGAGGTCAGCTACTTGGCCACCTACCAAATATGGAAATGATGCACCAAGGACTTCCTCACAAGCCTCCTAGATGAAAGGATGAACCCTCCAATGGAAAAAAAGCTTAGAAATGGGGTTTTACAACCCTCCACCGCTACAACCCTACAACACAACTCAGATCTGGAATAGACTGCACTGTAGAAGAAGACTGAAGCTTGGAAAAATGCCAGATAGTTGTAATTCAGCTCAAGATAACCTATCCTGAGTAGGCACTCAAATTCCCCTGAGGATGAGGGTGGTATTTCCACTCGAAAACACCCGGTGTGCTGAACAACACTTGCAAACTTCGCTCAACAGCAAAAGCGTGCTCAATGTCAAAAGACAGAAATCAGAGATGCATAATAGAACGCAAGAATGAGGAGCCTCTTCTCATTTTTATGCTTTGAGAGCCTTGATCTCATCCGAACCCACCAAACCGCGTTGTCTCTCTTGGCACACATTGTCCCTCTCTCACTACGTTGTCATGAGCCCACGCTGCCCATGCTGCCTCTTCCTTCACATTGCCACTTCACCCTCCTGGGCCACACGCTGTCCAGTAAATATGTGCTCAAGTGACTTTAGGAAAGTGATTCTAATCTATTTTTTATTCATGGGTCCCCTCACCCCTTTATTTCCTGTCAAACTTAGGAAAAGAAAAAAATTATCGAAATTAATATCCTAATTAGTTGACTGCTAATTTGGGGATATTACAGTCCTCCCCTCCAAAATGTTTCTTTTCCTCAAGCAACTGCAAGGATACTACAAAATATCCAATGGATATGTCTCCTCCCAAGTAACAATTTATCCTTTGGTAGATAAACCAAATAGCTCTTATCATGAAGAAGGGGGAGATATATGGAAAAATTTATATGTTGTCCATTGGACTCCTCAAGGCATGAGAGATGGTAAATGTTGGGTGCCTCAATCCCAATGAGAAACTCCAATCTCCATGCTATCATCCAAACAAAGTGAGCCACCCTTGGTAGCTCATAGAAACATTCATCAATCCCTTGCTTCTGCAATGTATAAGGGTTGCATGGCTAAAAATGAGAGATATGAATGTTTAACTCACGCTATCTCTCTCTCCATTTATGATAGATATGGAACTGTTGATCTTGGGTTGCAATAATGTGGTCATTAAGAAGCCAAAATGAACTTGGACTCTCATGATCCCACTCTCTGATTCCAAGACTCAAATTTTCCCAATCCATCCTACATATAGTGAATAGAGTGTCATCACCATATGGGATCCAAAATAAAAAAGGAATATGTGTCATATAGCATGCTGGATGGTGATAATAATCCCTTGAGTGAGACCAGCATTGTTCTGCCTCTAGCTGTATCAAAACATCATATGATAAGTGGCCATCCAACTGCTTGCTTACTGCCATAAGTTTCTCAAAAGCTTGAAACTAGTGAAGGACATTAGGTGTTGATTGAATATGAGCCAAGAAAAACATGTCTTGCCCAAAGTCCTCTGTAAAGTGGTCATCCCGATCACTGAATGTAGTCCCAAAAGGACCATGAAATCCAAAAAGAGGCTTGCTCTCTTGTGGAGAAATGTGCTGCAAATGTATGGTAAAGGAATGCACATACATTGTTAGTTAATAAATAAACATAAAAACACAATCTTTACCATATATTGTAAAAAATTTGGTGAAGAGGTCCATGGATGAGACTTCCCTTCTCTCCATTAAAAGGGGAAGAGGCTGTAACAACCTTGAAATTTGGTTTTTCTTATCCTCATACATAAAACAAGCTACATATCTCTTGATATGTTGGTGCACATCTTCTTTGAGATCCTCCCAATAGAATCCCTCCATGATGGTATCATAAGACTCAATGAAGTCTACATGTCCTGAAAAGAGTGCCTCATATGTTGCATGTAAAATCTCCTCCTTGAGCTTGGAGTCCCTAGTCAAGTAAATCTGATCATGGAAATAAATGACTCCATCAACCACTCTATATCTCCCATCTATCACTTTCCCATCAAGAACCTTACATGTGAAGAGGTCCTTGGAATATTCTACCAATAGTTGGGACTCCCAATACGGATCTAGGGTTCCCAACAATGACAACATTTTTGGATTTTGAAATGAAGCACCTGTCACAACATAGCTCTCCTCTTTGACATTATCAATGCCAAAGTCACATGTTGGAGTATTGTTACCCCACCTTTGCTGCCTCCCTTGCAGCTGATCTTGCCTAAGACAAGATTCAAGTACATGGAGGTCAACCTCCTCTTGGAAGGTATTGCCCATCCAAAACTTCCATAGTTTGGCCAATGCATGCAAGAGTGTTAATAACCTCTTGTCATATTCAGAAATCTTCCTCATGTGTTGAAGTATCATATGCTGCTCCAAGGCTATGGAGTATCCCTTTGACACCATGCATGTGCTATCACAAAGTTCTAAATCATCATCATCTTTTAGTGAAAATAGCTGAGTGGGAGATGGCAATGTCCATATCAAAAAATTTCTCATCCTTCCTTTGAACCCATCAAAGGTTCTCTACGTTGTGCTAGCTCCTCCCAAGGCTCCTTCATTAGCCAAGTCTATAAATGATGCACCATGTTGAGAGAACTCTTTGATCATCTTACAATGAGGGGGTCTCCTTGGTGGAATGCCTCCATGTAATGAAACATCAAGGCCTAAAGCAGGATGTATATGTGAGTGGATTTATTTTTCCTTACCCTCACTGCACAAATCATCCTCCAAATGAATAGCTTTGCAATCCATGAGATGTTGAAGTTCACCTCCATTGAGGTCTCTCCATGAGATCCTCTTCTCATCAATGTCCCTCCAAAACCAATAAGGTTTTGGATCTATTGGAGGTAGAAGTTTCTCTTTGAGCTGTGAGATGCTCTTTGAGAAAGAGTCATATTGAAAGGGGAAAAGATTTCCCATCTCAATATGTCTACCATATATCATCTTCTCCTCCATTTGTTCATGAATGAAGCTGCCATTTGATTGCTACCATAAGGACTGGGTCCTCTTCTTCTCACTGCTTCTAAGTAACAGTGTTGTAGATCTGCAAGGTGATACATGTGTTGTCTCAAAGAAAGGCAGAATGTTGAACTCATGGCCAGCCATTGTACATAGGATCATACTCATCCCATCTGATGAAACTCCACATTTAAACTCAAAGGGTTGAATGTAGTTCATCAATGACAAACTGGGATAGCTTTTCATATCCTCCTTGATCAGATCAAGGGTCCTCTGCACAGTGATATGTTGCTGCTTCAAATCAGCATGTTGTTCTAATCCTTGGCCATGCAATAACCCTGATGGCATGTTCCCATAAGTTTCAATAAGAGGTACTGAGACAATATGAGATGAAATTGGATGCATAGCTTGGATCAACTGATGTGTGGGAACCTCTTGCAAGACCACAAGAGTTCCTCCAACCGGGACAATGGTCTCTCCAACTGCTGGTAAGAGTGATGGCTGCTCTTCTATCAATTTACCAGTGATGGAATCCACCTCCTCTTCCTCATGCATCTCCTGAATCATGCATGGGAATCTATGTGTTAAGAGCTTAATACTATCCTACAAAGATGCAAGTATCTCTCCTCCGGATACAAGTACTTCTACAACTAGTGGTGAATGTAGTGACTCTTTGTCTAGAGTGATAGGAATGACATCCTCGTTCATTTCCTTAGGAAACATCTCTTTTCAATATATCTCTGGTTTTCTCATATCAAACTTATTTCTCAACTTATGAAAGAAATTTGAATATTTAGTCAGCTATGCATGCTCCATGTGATAAACCACCAATCATTGGCTTCACCTTGAAGATGAAGTGCTACAATCTGAACAACCTCTCTCTCAGCTATAGGATGTAGCCTAAAGAATGCATCTAACTCTTTCCTCCAAGCCCTTACAGTGCTTGAGGAAGATCCATCAAATGTAGGCAAATAGAATCTATTGTGCATATTTCTTCTATTGCTACTATAGGATCTTATTTCTTCTTTGAGTTTGAAGAATTGTTGGAGAGTTAGATTCTCCTTAAATGCTCTATATTGTTCTTGGTACTCTTCAAGATATAAACTGAGAGTATAATGAGTCTCAGGTTCCATATTTCTTCTTTCTTCACCTCTATACCATTCACCTTGTTCAAATAAAGTGGGCATAGTATATCTATGAGGAGATCTACTATTCTCCAGTTTTCTTTGCTCCTGATAAGAAGTAATGGGACCTTCTTCACCTTGAAACCTTCTTGAGGTTTCTCTTTGCCTTTCTCTTCTTGTTTCATTGATCTCTTTGGAGAGATCCTTCATAGCTCTAAATAAATATGAGGAAAAACATAATCCCTCCATAGTATATCTCTACTATCTTCTCTTCATATGTTTTCAGTAATGTCCACAAGCTGAGCCAAAGATCATGCTCTGATACCATTGTAATATCCCAAAATTGGGAGAGTAGCAATACAAGACATAAAACTGGAAATATGTAGAAATATCAACAGATAAATACAAGAGACAACCATAGATCCATTCCATTATTATTATAACAACAAAATAGGTACAAATACTTTGAGGAAAATATCACTCAAGTTGGGAAAACAAGCCTCCCATGAAAGCATACACCTAGATCTGAAATGCTGCTAATACAATATAAGCTAGAATGTCAAAACTGTGTTGTCTATGAGAGAGTAATAGCTGAAAGATAGAAAAATATATTTCTTCTGATACAATGCTCCAAAAGAGTTAGGACTAGAGATCTATGCTCCAAAACATATTTCTAGGACAACCCAGAAAAGTTTTCCGGAAATACACACTATACAAAAATAACAGATTTGGCCCTAGGGCTGAATAATCACTGCAACTGAATCACTGGTAGGAGGTGGATGATGCAGGAACCCTGCATAACCCAGAATCTTTCCTCTCACCTACATATAACATGTGCAATCCAATAACTGCCCACATAAACACTCCAAGTCCGAGCAATTATATACATTATCATTCGCGGAAGCTTGTTTCATATGGTTATAATCTCATGGTTTATAAAAACCATACTTGAAATCAAACCCAACTTCATAAACTCAAACTCAAACTTAAACTTTGTAAATAGCCCAAATGCCAAAGGTTTACAAATGAACTTTGGTTCCATTATATAAGTGTGCCTTTCATTTCATTCCCAGATTTGAATCAATTCAAATGCCAAAACGGTATAATAAACTGTGGACCATTATTTAAATCAAATGGAATACCAAACACTACAATAATACGCCCAGCTCCCTTTTCTTTCATATTTGTATGACTTACCAATGCAAATCATTTCCTCGGACGCCCTCATCTTTGACACACTTTTACTATAGTTCTGCTCTGCGTTAAATTTGATAACAAATGTGGTAACACAACCAATCTTCATGTCCTAACCAGGCGCCTTCCTTCTCTTTCAACGTTTCTATACATCCACGTTATCGAATAGAAATTCGATGTCTAATTGACTCAAAAAGTCTTCAGACCTCTGGAAAAATCTGAATTCACAACAACTACAGCGCTACGCTGTTTCACGCCTCTTAAAACATTGCTTCAGTCAGCAATTCAGATTCGATTTAATTAAATACCAAAGTCTAATGTAAACAAAAATCTGGCCATGCGTTAACATACCTTTTCCATCGCTTTTCACACTCCATGTATGATCTGCTGCCAACCTCTACATCAACTATCAATGTTGTCAACAATCTTTGCGTGTTACCTCTTCAGAGTTTCCACTATGGTTCAAGGCTCGAGACCTGTGCCTCTCACACAACTCTTATAACCACAACATTTTTTCCATTTGACTTGAACTCGGCTACATTTCCATACTTCGTTTTCTCAACGATACAGATTGCCAATCACACAAGACCACTTATCAAAAGCACTTCGATTTCAGATTACCTTGACGCTGGGTTTCAACAATTTGGTTCTGATTTTCATCGCTCTTCCAAAGCACACCTCACCCTGTGTTAAACTTGGAATCGACCTCAATTATGCTGAAGTCGAATTTACCTCACTGCTCAACTCAAAAATTAACCATGATCCCAACAATTAGATCCAGGAATTATTTCCACGAAAGTATATTGCTAAACATCATCGTAATGAACCTCTACTTCAATCTTTACACAAGTTCCTCTGTGTTTCAATGAAACTGTGCTAACCTTGAAGTCGACCTTCCAAAGCCGATTTGCCAATTAAAATTCGATTTCAATCCTTCTTGGATTTAAACTCTTCGTTGCAATATTAATCTACGCCCTTGATTCTGGCTAACGTTGCCAATCATATATTCAATCCATTCCTTCAATCGATCTCTCCACAATCGATACTTCAATACATGTATATACATTTAACCAGAAAACTCATACAACTTTTCTGTGTTATTCTTCACAAAATTGGCATATCAATTTCCCCAATTACATACATAATTCACTTCAAAATCCCACTTCAGAAATTAAATATATAGTTTCTCAATCAATCAACCAAAATATATATAATACTGAACCAATGTTTTCATATAAACAAAATGAGATCGCTTACAAACTTGTCTTTGGCCAGATATTCAAAATCCATGGCCCTTTCAGCTGTGTATAGGAAAACCACTATCTCCTACCTCTCTCCCTATTCTATTCTACCTGCCCTATTTGCCTTTGAGGCCTACTAATTTATACAAATTAAAAATGCACTAATTTGAGTTCAATCCCTTTAAAATCTCAACACCCCTAAAAGATAGATTTTTATCCCTAAAACCTTGCAACTAATTCTAACTTAGGCTCCATCATTAATTCTAAATTATCTCAAGGCTAATTTCTCTCATGTTTCCAGTTGTTTGGAAACATTTACAAATTCTCACAAATAATTAATTAAAAACATAATTAATCACTCAAAACTAATATTAATATTTACATGGAATTAATAAATTCTCAAAAACATGAGACCCCTAGGTTCAATAAAAATACAAGGTATTTCTCCAAGCTAATGCTCCTGCATCAGTGGATGATCTGAAATATGAAATTGCTAATCCTTCTCCAATATATCTCCTAAATGAAGGGTTGATCCCCTCAAAGGAAACACAAGTCCTCCAACTAGGGAAATAAACCCACTGCTGCAGTTGCTCTCTAAAATAATGCAATCCTTGAGGGAAATTGCATTGTAGCTGAGGATAGCTACTTGGCCTCCTTCCAAATATGGAAATGATGCACCAAGGACTTCCTCACAAGCCTTTTGTATGAAAGGTTGAAGCCTCCAATGGAAAAAAAGCTCATAAATGGGGTTTTACAACCCTCCACTGCTACAACCCTGCAACACAACTGTAGAAGAAGAATGAAGCTTGGCCAAATGCAAGATAGTGGTAATGCAGCTCAAGATAACCTCTCCTAAGTAGGCACTCAAAGTCTTCCAAGGATGAGGGTGGAATTTCTGCTTGGAAACACCTGATGTGATGAACAACACTTGCAGAATTCTCTCAATAGCAAAAGCGTGCTCAATTTCAAAAGAGAAAAATAAGAGATGCATAATAGAATGCAAGAATGAGGAGCCTCTTCCCCTTTTTATGATTTGAGAGCATTTCTCTCATCCGGGACCCACCAAACTGCGTTGTCCCTCTTGGCCCACGTTATCCCTCTCTCACTGCGCTGTCATGGGCCCACACTTCCCACGTTGCCTCTTCCTTCATGCTACAACTTCACCCTCCTGGGCCCCACGTTGTCCATTAAATATGTGCTCAAGTGAATTTAGAAAAGTGCTTCTAATCTAATGTTTTATTCATGGGCCCCCTCACCCCTTTATTTCCTGTCAAACTTAGGAAAATAAAAAATTTAGCGAAATTAATATCCCAATTAGCTAACTGCTAATTTGGGGATATTAAAAAAATTCTAGACCATACATCTTCATGTTCAATGTTTTGGTTATCAGCATAACTATAGAAAGCAACTAGGTGTTCTTCAACATATACTCCTTCTCCCTCCCCTGTGTGTTTGGGAAAATATTTCAGATAATCCCCTTGAGGAAGGGCGAGTGGTGAATATCTTGTAGCAACAATCTGCTACATCCTTGTAAGAGTAGGATGAGCCAAGACTTGCTGAGCTACAAATGGAAAACTTGTTGATACAAAATTTTGAATGCTGGAAATTTCAGTTTTTGGAGTTGAAAATAATGGATTTTCAAAGAAATCGACAACAAAAGGTTTTATTTCAACTTCTCCAAGAGAATCAGTTTCAAATGTTGATTCTTGAAGGATTGAGGTAGCTTCAAGTTTGTTTTGCTGGGCTAAAAATTCAAAGAGACTAAAAGTCAAATTTTTAGGAAAGTTATCTCCTCTTTGATGAGAAGAAGATGAGCCAACAACTGGGTTTTGAGACAAAGGAAAATACTCCTATTATGGACTAAAAGAAGACTAATATTTAGGATGAGTTTGAAGAAAACTCAGAATTGTTTTTATTTCTTCCTCAGTTAAAATAGCTCTATCTAGGAAGGGCGCAATTTCCAACACTTGTTCTAATTCCCATTCTGTTAGCACAAAGGTTTCAAATTTCGGTTTTCTTCACTAACACCTAAAACCTCTGACTTATCTTCTTTCACTGGAATGATATTTGTTTCTGATTTACTAAGTTATGACTGAGAGATACTTTCAGCTGAACCTAGGCTGACATCATCTACTTTTCCTTTATGGAAACAATTTCAACTTGAAATATTTCAGGAGATTGCTTTGAAACTGAAATTTCTTTAGGTTGTAAAGCAGATGATGGTACCTTTTCTTTTGGAATGTATTTTGAACGAATATTTTTCATTGAATGTGAGGCAGCTTCAGCTGATTTCTGTTTCCCTCTTGCATCCTTTATTATTTTCTCTGGGTCAGAAACTGGAATCACAGGAGGTGATCTCTGATTTATTCTTCTGGTAGGCGGTCTTGAAACCCCTCGTACTCTTTGTGAAGTCGCCAGGTGAACCAATTACAATTAGAAATAGTGACTAGTTTTATTCACCTTTAAAAACCAGTACTTAGGCATTCATGCAACAATTTCAGGAGAATACTAAGTTCATAATCTTTGTCTCCCGACAGACGCACCAAATATGTTATCGTTGGAATCAACACTTGGATTGTGACAAGTGCCTAACTAGACACATATTAAGCTCAAGGGATATTCTATAATTTGGATTGGATTATTGGAAGTGGTTGAATCTTACATTCGTTGAAGGGGTTTCAAACCTGGATAGCTCTCATTCACACATATGAGGGTATTAGGGTTTGATGTGGTACCAAGGGTAAATGTGTAATCTATTCGCTAAGAGAATATGCAAAAGGACAGTGGGTCTATAAGATACAAGTCCACTATTTGGACAAAGAAATAACACATGATCCATATTGGTAATGCATCAACAAAAGAAATCTTTTTCAATACTTACAAAAATTTTGTTGTACATCTAAAGGTATATGTTACAAGGAATGCTCATGGATAAGTTACCATACATATATTATCAAGAAAGCTTGCCAGGGAAGACTGATGAAATTAGATAATCATGCATAGATATATCATGATACTAACAAAAACATGAAACATGATTAATATCACAGTCTAGAACTGAAGAATCAAAATATGGAAATACATAAAATAAGTAGACAATACACACACCAAACATTCATAAGTCCTCAAGAGTGCTTATGATATATTATATATTCAAAATATAACACAATATGCTCTGAAAGGTACAACCAAAGAGCCATTTTCCCTTTTCATTACACAATATTTATACAAAAAGGAGTTCTGCATAGAAGCCTCCAATAAAAGTGTAAATCTGTTTTTTGAGAATTTATTACAACTCTCTACGTTTAGTAGAGCTTATCCAAAACATTAAAAAGGAAACTGAAATAGAAATAAAGAGGAAACATGGCATAATGGAGCTGGAGCTGGCTGAGTAGAGGTGGCTGAGTGCTCCTCGTAGCTTGTCAAGAACCGCCTCCATAAAAAATGGAATCCACCAACTGAAAGGAACACCTGTATATTTATCTGCAAAAATATAGGAGTGGCTAACCACCTGGAAGTTGTCTCTATTATATAATACTTGGAAAAATATCATCACCACATAGGTTACATTCACTTCATCATCTTTAGTGCCATTCCCATGAGAATAGAACCAAAAAGAAACTTTTCTTCTCCATATACAAAATCTGAAAATAATAGTTACATTTTCTGAAAAGGGTAGCTATATCTGAAAATATTGAATATAAACCAAAAATGGAATTTTCATTCAAATTTTCAAGATTTCTGTATAATCATTCATTAGAGGTCAAATATAGAAGCAAATATTCTGATAGCTTCATCTTTAGTTACCCTTTTGTTTGACGTCCTCTTCTATGCTTGATTTTTATGTTGAGTCTTTTTCTTCTTGGTTTCATTCTCTGGGCTATAATCAATGTTTATGATTTCATCCCCGAGAGCAGGGTTGGAAATGAGCTTACTTGTTAATATGAGCTTGTTCTTGGGTGTGGTGTAAGGCATTTGAATGTATGGGCTTGGAATATATATAGGCCTTTTTCTACCATGTATGAATCTGCTTGAATGTCCCTCTTCAAAATCTGACTCAGTGAACTCCGCCTCACTACTATCCTCCTCAAAAGATGAATATGAATGTATTATAGTTTTCTTCCTCTTCTTGACTGAAGAACAAATAGATGAGAAAAGTTGAGCTATGGTAGGTTCTTCCATTTTGATACTCTCTGAAACTTTGCTTTTCCCTTTCTTGAGTGAGGAAAAGACTTGTGAAAGAGTAGGCTCTTTGAATGAAATGTCATTGTTTTGTCACGTTTCCTGTCTAGCCTCTAAAATAGGGCTGGATGTCAAGACTTCGGGGTTGGCTTCCACTGAAGGTAGAACAAGGCTAGATGTCAAGGCTTTAGGGCTAGCTTCCATTGAAGGGCCCTCTGTCATAACGAGTCTTCTTCTACTATGTTTACCATTTGAGGAGGAATTTTCCTCCTCTTTTCTTTTAGAGACAGTGTTTTTGTCAAGCAGGGTATCTCTTTGTTTGAGCTTGTTTCTACACTCTTGCATGAAATACCTCAAGGTCTTTGGCTCCTTGGATGAACTGCTAGTGTAGACCTAATTTGTTGGTTGTGTTGTTGGTGTAGATGCATTGTTTCTAACCTTTCTGGCTAAGCTCCTAGTCTGCCTACTAGATGACATTGGATATGGGCCATCTTGTGAGGGAGTTGATGTAGGGGTAGGGTTTTACTATTGTTCCTGAGATTTTAGCTTTCTGGGCCTTCCTACTCTTCTTCTTGTATAAACACTACTAAATCCCTCATCTGCTATAAATTTCTCCCATGCAGTTATTTTCTTTCTTAGGTGATAAAATAATAATATCTTAATCAAACCTTTGTGATAGAGATTATAAAGAGAGTAGCCAGGGTTTTTTGTATCTTTAGAGACAGTGACAACAAGGATTTGTGAAGGAAAAGGGTAGATTCATAGGTTTGGCACCAGATATATGGGCTAGAAACCTCATTTGGTATATGTGGATAGTTGAAAATCTATGCTCACAAGTTATGTAACATTGTATAGTAGAAATGACATGCTTCCACTCAGGTTTAAAGTATGAAATATGAATGGTAGGAGTCCAACCAATATGTTCATGCTTAGGCTTTAAATAAACATTCAAAACAACTTTAAGGAGTGTTTTGTTATTCTTATGCCAAGACTCACCTGTTGCTGAAGTATGAGTTTCCATTGCAATGATGGTTTCAGTAATGTTGAAGGTTTAAGACCCAATCCTAACCTTTTATCCATCAAATGTCTCAACAAACGCTTGAGCCACGACCACATTCTCACCTGAAAATTTCCATAAAAACTGGTACCAACTTGCTGCTTTGAATTCAGACTTAGCATGATTATCAATAAACCGAGTGTTAGCTGGCTCTAAATGTTGAGATTCAACAAGAAGATTTAGCACCCACGCCTAGTGCATTAAGCACTTGTTTTCATTAAGCACCCAAATAAGGGTGGGGCCCACAGTGCTATTTTTGGGTGCATGTCTATTTTTACTATCCCTTAATTTAGATGGACATTAAAATGTAATCTATTCTCAAAGTGGACTTGAAATAGTTAACTGAAGTGGAAAATTCATTTAGCTATTGTATTTTGATTTAGATGTTGGTTGGTGGGACATGTAGAGTAATTATAGTTGTAACAGAGTTCAAAGTGTAGTGGTGCATTAGTTAATGCAAGTTGTAAATAGTTCAACTCAGTTAAGTGAGTTAAAATCAGTTGTGCTAGTTGTAACTGAAGATACAAGTAGTGAGAGATCAAGTGAATTAAATATTAATTAATTCACATGCAGTGATCTCACATGCAACTGAGGATTTACTATTATTAGATGCATGCATGTCAGATCCAGTGGAGACCCAGTTTAGTTCTAGGTGAAAGGGAAGTTTACTACTAGTTGTGACATTATCTGCTTGCACACATGCAGGCAAACATCCATTTGATGTGCCAATGATACTTGTGTAGTCAAGGAAGGTAGGATTTCATCAATTCAAGGATTGCATTTAGTAGGGATTGCGCAAGCAAGGCAAGTTGTCTGGAGGCAATAAATTGGCTAAGTAATTTTCCAGTTTTTGTATGACAGTGTGAGACAATTAGTTGATGTACTGAGGGCTATTGTGAGAAGAGTTTTGTATGTAATTCTTTCATGATCCATGATATAATATAAAATAGAAGATAGTGGGGTTTTTAACTGTAAGCTTTCCCTGGGAAATTATATGTATTGTGTGTGATTGATATTTATTCATGTTCATGTGATTAGCGATTGTGTTTTTAATTCCGCAAAAGATTTGTAGAAGCGATTTAGTATTTAACTTTAGTACATTGTTAGATCGGGTGAATCCAAGATATACATTCTTGTTGTATAATTTATACATGGTATCAAAGCACAGGAAATTGCATAAGTGAAGCAGGAGTTGAGTTTGCAACTAGATAGAATTCAAATTTGCAGAAAGACTTTCTTGATGCTACAACTGATTGAAGATCGAAATGGATTTCAATGGCTTGAGGTTAGAGTATGAAATTGAGGGAAAATCAAACTACATTTCTTGGAAGGACAGGATGGAGGCAGTACTCCAAGACACTGGCTTGAAGGAATTCATTGAAAAAGATGTTCCTAATCCAAATGTTGCCAATCTTGATGCATGGAAAAACAAAGTGGCAAAGGCGAGGAGGAACCTATTGGAGGGAATAAGATACCACATTGTCTCAAGCCTCCATTGAAAAGACACACCATATGCTATGTGGAAGGATTTGACAGATCTATTCCAAAGCAGCAATGCCCATAGGAAATTGGCGCTCAAAGATAAACTCAGGAATATCAAGATGGAAAAGGGCGACACCATTCCAAAGTATCTCACGAAGTTTGTCCAATGTCGGGATGAACTGGGGAGTGTGGAATAACAGTCATCGATGATGATTTGGTGAGTTTTTCTCTCCTAGGAATTCCTAAGAGTTGGCATAGTTATGAAGACTCTGTCAATGGATGGGAAAATTTTCCAGATTGGGAACGACTGTTGTCGGATTTGGTGCAGGAGGATTTCAAACAGAACACCAGAGATGGCTCTTCATCTAAGCATGATAATGAAAAGGATTGTGCTTTGGCTACCAAGGCGAAGAAGGGGAAGGGGAAGAAATACCATTCTAAATCCGAGTCCAAAGGCAAGAAGCAAGACATGTGCAAGGTGAACTGTTTTCACTGTCACGAACATGGGAATTTTGCTACTAACTGTCCACAAAAGAAGAAGAACAAGAAGGTTGTTGGATATGCAGCTGGTGAGGCCCTTGCCTCGCAATTTGACATTGACTTATCCTTGATTTCATGCATGGTTTCAAGTGCATTGGGATCGATCTGGTATTTGGATAGTGGCGCTTCCTTTCACATGATGGGAGATAAGGAACATTTTAGTGACTTGGAGGAGAAATATCTCCAGATTCATATTGAAATGGGCGACGATGGATGATACAGTGCTACCGGGATTGGTACCATTACCTTTCAGATGGAGTCAGGTAAATCATTTCAATTAAAAGATGTAATGCATGAACTAGGTCTAAATAAAAATTTGGTCTCAGTTGCAATGTTGGAGGACAGAGGCTATGCCGTTGTTTTTAGTGATGGAAAAGCTTTCTTGCGACATAAAACAACGAGTCAAGCCAAGAGGATATGGATTTGAGTTAACAATCTCTACAAGCTGGAGGTAGATGGTTGCGCTGCCATGATGGGCAAGGTAGAAAAGTGGTGAGCTGGGATGAGGGAGAATTATGGCACAGACGATTGGGCCATCTTCATCATGGAGCCTTGAAATTCATGCAACAAATATCTACTAGACTTATAATGGGAACACTTGCTCAGTTAGATTAGTGCAAGGGTTGCACCATGGGAAAGTATGTAAATTCCACCTTTCATGATAAGGAGAAGTGAGCTTTGGGGATCCTTGAGAGCTTTCACACAAATGTGTGTGGACCATTCTCGGTTACTTCAACAACAAAACATAATAATTAATATTTAATATTTTTAGATGACTTTTCTTGTAAATGCTAGATCTTCTTCATGTAGAAGAAATATCAAACATTCTCTAAGTTTTGTGAGTTTAAGCCATTGGTGGAGAAAGAGTCGGGGGAAGAAATTGAAGGCTTTTAGGAGCGATAATGGTGGAGAATACATCTCTAAAAAATTCAAGAAATTTTGTAGCAAGGAAGGAATTCAAAGAGAACTCATAACGCCTCATAACCCATAGCAAAATGGGGTCACAGAGAGGAAGAACAGAATGATCATGGGTGCAGCACGAGCGATGTTGCATGATCAGGGCCTACCAATGCATTTATGGGAGGAAGCATGCAACACTATGGTTTATGTGCAAAACCGTTGTCCTCATAAAGTACTTGGCATGAGTACACCTGAAGAAGATTTCACTGGTAAGAAACCTCATGTTTCACACTTTAATATTTTTTGCTCATTTGTTTATGTGCATGTGACCAAGGACGCCAGGAAGAAGCTGGAACCAATAACTGAGGTTGGGATTTTTGTGGGGTACACAGAAACTCCCCATAATTATTGTGTGTATTTTCCAAACAACAGAATGATTGTTGTGCGATGTGATATAAAATTTGATGAGGGGAAAGCCATGTTGTTGTCCCATGAGAGGGAGTTGGACTTGCATGTAGAGGAGGAGCTGTTGGTTCCCAAAGATGAGTCTCAAGATGTGGATCAACCACATGAAGAGGTTCATGGAGTGGATGAAATCACTCATTCAGAGCCATCCATCAGAAATGGTAGAAGGCACACCACGGAAGTTGATAGGCCGAGACTTGATGCTGCATAGAATGTAGGAGCCCCTACTTCACAGCGCAAACATAGACAGTCTCCTCACCGATTTACTGGATACATGACTCTCATGAGAAAATATATTGTGACTGAACCATATTCCTTTTAGGAAGCAGTGCAACAACCTACTTGGGTTGATGCAATGGTGGAGGAGTATGACTCCATTGTAAAAAACAATGCATGAGTAATTTTCCCAAGACTGGTTGACAAATCAGTAGTAGGTTCGAGATGGATCTACAAGGTAAAGAAAGTTGATGATGGGAGTGTGGAGAAATACACGTCCAAATTTGTGGCTTGGGGTTTCTCACAGATCGAGGGGATAGATTATGATGAGACCTTTGCACCTATCGCAAGGTACTCTTCCATAATATCCATCCTTGCACTCTCAGCGCAGATGGGTTGGCGCATTCATCAGATCGATGTGAAAATTGTATTTCTCAATCGGATCATTGAGGAAGAGGTGTACATAGAGCAGCCTGAAGGTTTCAAGATCTTCAACAATGAATCGCATGTGTGCAGGCTCAAAAGAGTGTTGTTAGGGCTGGAGCAAGCACCTCATGCTTGGTACACTCGGATAGACAACTATTTCACCAGATTGGGCTTCACAAAAAGTGAAGCAGATGTAAACCTGTACCAGATTGTGGTTGAGGGTAAGCTATTGATCATTTTTATTTATGTTGATTATTTATTTTTGACTGGTGATGAGTAGCTGATACACTCATGCAAGGAGGATCTTGCAAGGGAGTTCAAAATGAAGGACATAGGACTCCTTCATTATTTCCTTGGATTGGAAATATGGCAGCGGGAAGGTGAAATTTTTGTGTCTCAAGGCAAGTATGCAAAGGAGATACTGGGTAAGTTTAACATCGAGAGATGCAAACCCATGGATACTCCTCTTCCAAGAAATTGGAGGAAAGAGGATGCTACTTCTGGAGAGGTAGTGGATGCTACTGTCTATCAACGGTTAGTGGGTTCGCTAATGTATCTAGTGAACACGAGACCAGACATTTTCTATGCAGTTAACCAGCTGATTCAAGCTGTGGTTAAGCCTACCAATATCTTTTGGAAGGAGGGGAAGCGTGTCCTGAGATACCTGAGGGGAACACCAGAGTATGGTCTATGGTACAAACAGACAGATGGAGTGAAGTTTCATGGCTTCACGGATGCAAATTGGGCTGGAAGTCCATCGGACCGAAAGAGCACATCATGGAGGATCTTTAGCACTGGGTTGACAAAATTTTCTTGGTACAACAGGAAGCAACAATCTGTGGCACTCATTTCAGTGGAAGCGGAATACATGGCAACAATTCAAGCTGCATGTGAGGCTATCTGGATGAGAAAGATCTTGGTTGGTTTGTTTGGTTCTTAGATGGATCCTACAGTGATTCATTGTGATAATCAAAGTTGCATTAAACTCTCAATTAATCATGTGTTTCATGATAGGTCCAAGCACATAGATATTTGGTATAATCATCTCGAAGATTGTGTGTAGAGAAGAATCATGTTGCTACAGTACATTCCCATGGAAGATCAGAATGCAGATATTCTGACGAAGGCTCTCACTAGGAGAAAATTCAAATACCATAGAGACAAGATTTGGGTGAAGGATAATCCATTTCTTGTTGAGAGGGATTATTGAGATTCAACAAGAAGATTCAACACACATGCCTAGTGCATTAAGCACCCAAAGTAGGGTGGGGCCCATAGTGCTATTTTTGGTGCATGTCTATTTTTATTATCCCTTAAATTAGATGGACATTAAAATGTAATATATTCTCAATATGGACTTGAAATAGTTAACTAAAGTGGAAAATTCAGTTAGCTAGTGGATTTTGAGTTAGAGGTTGGTTGGTGGGACATGCAGAGTAATTCTAGTTGTAACAGAGTTCGAAGTGCAGTGGTGCATTACTTAATGCAAGTTGTAAATAGTTTAACTCAGTTAAGTGAGTTAAACTCAGTTGTGCTAATTGTAACTGAAGATACAAGTAGTGAGAGATCAAGTGAATTAAATATTAATTAATTCACATGCAGTGATCTCACATGCAATTGAGGATTTACTATTATTAGCTGCATGCATGTCAGATCCAGTGGAGACCTAGTTGAGTTCTAGGTGAAAGGGAAGTTGACTATCAGTTGTGACATTATCCGCTTGCACACATGCAGGAAAACATCCATTGGATGTGCTAATGATACTTGCTCAGTCAAGGAAAGCAGGATTGCATTCAGTAGGGATTGTTCAAGCAAGGCAGGCTATCTGGAGGCAGTAAATTGGCTAATTAATTCGCCAATTTTTGTATGACAGTGTGAGACAATTAGCTAATGTACTGAGGGCTCTTGTGAGAAGAGTTTTGTATGTAATTGTTTCATGATCCATGATATAATATACAATAGAATATAGTGGGGTTTTTAGCTGTAATCTTTCGTTGGGAAATTATCTATGTTGTATGTGATTGATATTTCTTCATGTTCATGTGATTAGATATTGTGTTTTTAATTCCACAAAATATTTGTAGAAGCGATTCAGCATTTAACTTTAGTACATTATTATATCGGGTGAATCCAAGATATGCATGCTTATTGTATAATTTCTACACTGAACTATTCACGCTACCACATTTTCCCATCCTGCTTGCTGTTAACCTAACCTCCAATGCACAGCTGTAAAACGAGAAACAATTATTCTCCACGAAACCCAACTTGTTGGTACTTGTTAAGAAATTGTTTTAAACTGGAGAATAAAAATATTTAACTGTAGCTGTTACAAGAGTGGATGGAGGCAGGGTTATGCATGCCCTAAGACTCGGTGAAAAGGAATGACATGAACACATAAATGATTTAAACCTTTTTCCAAATCATTTCATCAACTCCATCATATTTCTTAGTAATTGCTACTCGTACCACACTTTAACACATATACCCTTTAAGGAGTAGCAATATATTTTCATAACTTTATCAGAAAAATAATCACCCTTTTAATGCATCATCCAATGAAAAATAAACATCCTTTAGATAAACAACACACCTTGCTTTAACATGTCCTCAATCTTCAAATAGTAGTGATGGTTTCATTTGAATAATGTTTCCTCTGCTTCCTTATACTAATTTTGAAGGTAATTTCTACCTTTCTGAAAAAGACAACTATTCCTGTAAAAACCATAACTTTTGAAGAAGATAGATGCCTCTGATGGAAAGAACAGCTAGGCCTGTGTTATTACTGATAGAATTCATGATTCTAACATTCTGTCTTTGACCTCGAATAGGAAATCATCATGAAATAATAAGAACTTTTTTCAAGTTGAAACTCATGACCTGAACCACTAAAAGTAGTTAAAAAACCTTTTTAAAAGAGACTTTACCCTAACGAATTTATAATAGAAAAAAAGTATTGGACTCATAATTCTTTTTGGATTTTATTAAAACTTGATAAAGGCTCATACAATGTAGCCCTCCAGGGCTCTCCGCCATAGGTTAGGAGACAAGAGAGGATCAAAGACACGACTTAAAATGACAACCAGACTTTGAATTTTTTTTGAAATATTGCAGTGCTAACAGAAATCTTAATTGATGGCCTTCCCACTGAGAGTCCTATTCCTCCTTTGCATAAACATGCATTTGATGCAAGCTTCTCCTTGGAAGCTCTTTTCCAATTTAAGCCCATTTGAGTGAACTCCAACAATGAATTCAAATATTAGTAATCACTAGAAATAAAATAACCATTATTTTACCTCCACAGTACCAAATTCCACATTTGGAATAATGTCTTTTCCATCTCTTTTGCTTCTTTGCGTCATGCATCATATGATCTACAAAGGGATGATGTTTTTGCTGCAATATTTTGTCATCTTGTCCCTCTTTCCACTTCTTGATTCCATCATCCTCCAGTATTGACATGTTTCTCATGCCATGATTTGAGAATAAAGGCTAATCATGAGCCTCTCGCTCAAGAGTGGACCTTCCAAAATCCTGAGACATCTTGTCACAAGAAAAACCATTAAATTGAAAAACAAATCATGCAAGAAACACAACTTGACGACCTCTTCCTTTTTCTCCTTCAAAGCAACAAATGTCACATTCTGTGAACATCGCCATGCATTCTTACATCTCAGTGTACAAACCCATGGACCAAACACAAGTCGACAAAAATTGTATCTTAAAACCATTGAATATTAAGTGAAACAAAAGCATGTACAACACTTGATGATTATTTTCCCAAAACAACAAGAATTTCACATCTCATGAAACAATTCGTTAACATCTCCCTTTCATCCTTGGAGATTATATCAACTCTTCCAAGTCAATAAGACATACATGTAACAATCAATCGACCAATACAAGTCGATCACTCATGCATGTGCAAATGATCAACACTCTCAAGTTGACAACATACATGTTACAAAGGAATCAACCAACACAAGTCAATCACTCATGCATGTTCAAGTACAATAAAACTATCAAAAATTCCACTATTCACACACACAAAATCTCATGCATGTAGACAATGCTCAACTCTCTCGCAAGTACAATCACAAGTACAAGAATCCAATTGGTATGTACGAGTACTTAAAGAGATGAAATGACCAAATTTTCTGCAACAAAGTGAGTTAACATACTCCACTTTCAAACACCTTCCTGGAATAAGCATGCAACATGCATTATAGAGAAAAAGAAATGAATTCACATTCAAATTGAAACTACAAATTGCCATATTTGCTTCATCTAAGTGATTCAACATAACTCTACTTTTCCAACATCTTGCTTCATGCAATATGTAGCATACTTTCAAGAGAAAACAAATGCAATCAGATAACAAGGAAATGCATCAATAAGGCAAGATTTGCATCAATTATCAAAAGAAATGCAAGGCCTTAATTGGTTAAGAAATCTAACCATCTCTTTCCAAACAATTTCAATGGCGCTTCTTTTAGCTGCACTGCATCATGTGTATCATCTTGAACCACATCCACTATGGAATCCTCTTTCCATTCTTGTCAAAATATCTATCCACCTTCTTCAAATGTTGTGAATGAATTTTTGGATACAAAGTCACCAACACTTGTCTACAAGATGACCCTGCTTATGGAAATGAGTGAAAAATAATTTCATTTTCTTTTCAACTTGGTTTTCATTGTCCATTGGACCTTTGGCTTTCTATCTTCTTTGGTTTGAAAGTTTTTGGTGTATGTCTATCTTCTTCCAACAAATTGAAATAGTATGGTTATTCAAACCACAAAAGGAACATGTAAATTTTCTCCAAATCTTATGTGAGGATTTTCCATGTTTATCGTAATTAAAAGAAACTTGATTAAAGGCAGATTTATACCTTGCACATTCACCTTTGTCACCTTCTTGAGGAGGTGAATTTGATGAGGTAGTGGCTCTCTTAGGAATACCAACAATGGATTCAATGACTTTATAGCTTTCAACATCCTCTTGTTTTCCATTTACATTAGTTGCATACTTATGAGCATCTTCTTGCAAAGTGGGTGTAAAACTTTTGCATTCCTCATGAACACAAACTTCACAAGCTTGAGGTAATAAACATGTAATGAAAGTCTTCCTTGGAACACATTCATGTTCCTCCTTGGCTTTGGAGAATTCTCCATCTTTTTGTTCTCCATAACCACTACTTGCATGGCTAAAATAAATCTCTTCAAAAGTGGGTGTAAACCTATTGTATTCTCTACGAACACAATCTTGAGGTAGTGAATATGTACTGGAATCCTTTCTTGAAACATTTCCAAAAGTATCCATAGTTTTTGAGTGCTCTACACCATCTTGTTCACCGAAACCTAGACCCTTGTACCTAGAAATTCCCTCAAGAACAATAGGGTTTATAATTCGTTGTGCATGTTTGCCTAACCCTTTACCTTCATAGCTCATTTTTTTTAACAATTTGGACCATATTCCTCTAGTATCTCTTTCAAAAACACAAAACATTCATCTTGAGAGGAAATTGAAGATAAACTTGATTTGCATAAAAATTTGGACCCTATTGAAGATAAACTTGGATAGGGTTTCCTTGGCATAATGGAGTTGAATCTCCATCTCATGCATCTTTGCTAGGGTTTCATTTGCAATATGAGGTTAATTCTCCATCTCATGCATATTTTCAAGAAGCTCTTGCTTCTCCTCCTTCATGGCCATCAACTGCTCCTGAAGCCTACCACTCTCCTTCCTATCTTCAACCATCTCTTGCACCATATCTCTTATGATGAAGAGCTTCTGCAACATCTCTTCATCAAAGAGTCTTGCTAGGGAAGATTGATTAGAAATAGTGTTGGATGAAGCTGCCATCTTCACACTTGTAATTCATAAAAAAAATCTTCTTTGCTGTGATTTGAGAGCTGGGTCCTCAATGTTTACCTTCTTCTCTCTTCAGCTTACACACACAAACTTCTACACAGTTAAATTCTCCTTGCACAAATACAAAACCAATAGCTAATTTTCTTGCTAACCTTGGAAAACTCTGAGATAAACTTGGGCTAAAATGAGCTAAATTGTGGCTCTGACACCAAATTAATATGAATAGGACAAACTAGTTTTGGTGTGCTAGCTTCTACATCATTATAAAATAAAAGTGCTTAAGGATTGTGTCAAATAGCAAGTTTATGAGAGGGTTTATGTGTCTTTTATGAGAAATTCATGAATAAAATTATCTTTAAAAACACATAAACGTCAAGTAAATTGTAGATAATATAATACACAGCAAGCACATTACATAATAGTGATCAAGGAGTTCATCTCTCCTAGGCTATGTATCCATGGACCAGCTTCAGTGGCTTGGCCCTCTTTGATTAACTGATCAAAAAATTGAATATAGTCATTCCCTAAGCTCTGATGGATCTCAAACTTTCCCCAATGGCTCTAGGACACCCCCAATACCCCTGTTTTGGTTCTGACTGAGTTGAATTATGACTCTCTAGGCAAATGTTATGCCTCTTTCAGTAAACCCCACTAACTTCTCTACTAATTTAGTTAGTTGCGCCCCTAACTGGCAGTTCCGCCAAAACTGGAGCAACTCCGCCAATTAAATGATAAGTGGAGTTAAGCATAATTAACACGCTAACTGTGCATTTAAAAAAAATTGTATTTAACACCGGGATTAGGCGCTAATAAATTATGGATTAGGTTAAGTAATCGTTCTTTAGAGCTTTAATACTTCGCTTAAGTCGGGGCTCCCGCCGTGGTCGTAGCACAATGGTCCTATGGACCGGGGATGACCCCTCTTTTCTCCGCCATTAAAATGTTTTAAACTTAAATATAAGTCAGATGCTATGTAGTGTAAGGTGTAATGTATAACAGAGGTGGTAAGAGTTGGTGTTGTGTGGCAGGAGGTCGCAGGGTTGAACCTTGGTGCCTCCTTAAAATTTTGACTAAAAATTTATACAATACATTTCAACCTTGGGTGGCACGTGGTGGCCTCTGGGCTTGCCACGTCCTTACCTAATTGGACGAAATTGAACCAGTAATATTACACCATGTCATCCTCCATACGGACCAACCAAATGCTGCCAAGTGGTAGCATACAATTCAACAGAGAAGAAATTGACCAATCCTTGACCAGCCCAGTCAGCTGCCATGTCAGCAGTATGGACTGCTAACTAGGCTCCATGTTTGACCTTTTTTTTTAATTTTCCTGTTTGTGCAAACGAACAAATTGTGTTTCTGGTAGCATACAAAGACCATTTTTCGTGAAACAGAGTGCACCGAAATTAGGAAGAAGAGACCTATCCGATCATTCAGGTTCCACTCCATTCAGATAAATTTGAATTTTTAGCAAATTTTTGCCCCCAATTCAGTTTCTGATCAATCAAAGATGCCCTCACTTCATTTTATTAGTTTCCTTTTCGTCATATACTCTGAAAAATACATATAGTAATAGTATGTCTTTCAAAATATCCACTTGAATTGCCAATAAGGACTTTCATGATTTAATACTTCATTGATGGGATGGAGCATGAATATATGATCATCAGTCAATAAACTCCACAAACATAATAGTACAAATTGATACATGTGCATCCCTACATAGAAATATTAGATTTGAAAATTTATCTTGTTATAACAAGTTTTTGACTTTGTATTTTTGGTACCTGTAACACTGTCACAACTATAACTAGGCATGCCCAACAATGGAAGGGAAATACAAAAACTCTTCTTTCTTTTTAGTTTTATGTTGTAAAGAAAAGAAAAATGTGTTTTTTGAAAGTTGTTTTCTCAAAAACTGATACATAAAATCACTTGACAATTTATCAGAAAATGTGAAATGTGTTAGCACTAATTTTGATTCCTTTCAAAGTTTCCCTCTCTGTCATTTCTTCTTGGCCTCTAGCTCCTTATGATTCACTTATTTCACATCCTTTTCACCATTTTTGCCACTTCTCTTCGATCCTTTCCTCATTTTCCCTAAAACCCAAAGTCTAGCCTTTTATTTCTTCCAAAACCCCTTTTTAACTAATAAAATCCAAATTTTATAGTTAAAAAGCAGCTTCGCACACCCTCTAACAACCATATCATATTTCCTTTTAAACTTACCATATATTTCTTTGTCACGGTTTACCCTACTGTTAAATCACCTGTACATCATATGTCATGATATAACTTACCGTTGAGATTGCAACAAGACGACATTAGTGGAAAGAAGCGCTTCACAGCGAAGCAACACATGCTAATTTTGGCTGCAGTTCATTTCTTTTAGAAGAGATATTCACTCAAGAGTTAAAGGTGATGCTATTTGTGTGGATGGTTGGTCGTTCTAAAAATATAAGACTTCATTTAGACATTGGTGGAATCTATTTTTAGATTTCCAAATTTAAAAATAGATATGTTTAATATTATTAGCTCTTAATACACATTTGGACTATAAACACTATCTACACCGGACATAGCACTCTACAGCAGCTAACACGCACCCTCAATTGCTTTTCGTAATAGAATTACTTATCTCTAGGTTAAGTGAATGGCTGCATGGATACTTCAGTTGGAACTCATGTGAGAGAGTTTGGTGGAGTTGATTGAGGAAGTTAATGGAGTTGTGTTCAGTTTAACTAATCTAAACATAGTTGAGCTAGTTGTATCTAGTCTAACTGATTGATACACTAGTGAGAGTAGTGTGAATTAATTATTAATTAATTCACTAATTATAAACTCATTAATCAACTAAAGAATACATCAGTTAACTTCAGTGCATGGACAGTTTCAGTGGAGACCAGTGAAGAGATAGGTGAAAGAGCAATGTGACTATCAGTTGTGACTATACTGTTGCATGATTTGCAACAACCAGTGACTGGAGATGCCAATGAGGATTGCGCAAAGATATTGGTGAACAAGTTAAAATATTATTCTTTTTCTGTGATGATTACTTAATAGAGTAAAGCACGTGTTTAGATTGGAGTGAAGTGGTTTATGATCATTTCATTTGTGTGGAAATTCGAGATTGTACTTGAGCTTAGAGAGCTTTAATTATTATGATCTTGAGACATATAACAGCAAAGATAATAAGTTTTCATCTAAGCTTACATTGCAAATATTAATTGTGTCTATGTGATTTGCTTATGGTTTTAATGTGCGCATGCGATTGTTTTTATTTCCCAATTAATGATCAATGGTAGAAGAGATTCTATATTGAAAAGGTTAAATAGTGTGTGATCAAAAGTATACTAATGACAAGAGTATCGGGGCTGTTAAAATTCTATATGAAGCAGAGGGATATTGATCATTGGAGAACTGGTAAACATTGAAGTTGGTTGAGTTTTGAGTCGTGGAATTCGAATTTGAAAGAGGTTGGTGTCAAGAGATGTCTTTCAACGGATTGCGATTGGAGTATGCCCTTGAGGGCAGCTCAAATTATATTGCATGGAAGGACAGGATGGAGGCGGTGCTGGATGACAATGGGTTGAAGGAGTTCATAGATGCAGAAATTCCAAAACCTACTTCTAGTGATGCTGTCGTACTTGACGCATGGCAAAAGAAGACAACAAAGTGTTGAAGGATTCTGTTGGAAGGTGTGAAGGATCACATAGTGTCCAGCCTTCATGGTAAGGCTTCTCCATTCTTGATGTGGAAAGCTTTGACAGATTTATTTCAAAGCAAGAGCGACCAGAGGAAGTTGGCGCTCAAGGATAAACTCAGGAACATAAAAATGGAGAAAGGCGACAGTATGGCCAAGTACCTCACGAAGTTCATCCAATGCGGATGAGCTCTCAAGTGTGGGGGTTACTATTGATGATTAGATCACATTGGCTCTTTAAGCCCAAGAGTTAAGGCTCTGTCAAGTCACTAATGGTCTAAGAAATTGCTGGGTGATATTTACTACTTTATCTGTGCAAGAGAGATAAGGCGAAGACCATTTGAGCCTGATCTTCATCAAAGAACCTTATGAAGAAATGCACTGGCTACCAAAGCAAAAGAAGGGGAAGAGCAAGTTGAATGCTTCGCTCAAAGAAGATGAGAAGAGAGGTCCAAGGTGAAGTAAGCTTTCACTTTACCCAACATAGACATTGAGAATACCAATTGTCCATTTAAGCATAAATGTTAAGTCATTGGATTCAGGCAAATTGAGAGGCCTTAGCCTCTACTGTCAGATTTTTCACCGATCGCATGCTTGGTCTCAAGTGTGATGGGTTCAATGTGGTTTCTTGAAAGTGGTGCATCTTTTCACATGACAGGAGATCAAGATTTATTTACTGATCTGGATGAGAAATATCTTAGAGTGCACATCGAGATGGGCGATGATGGTAGATACAATGCGACTGGTATCGGTACCATTTCCTTTGAGAGGGAGTTTGGTAAAACCTTCGTATTGAAGGAAGTGATGCATGTTCCAGGATTGAAGAAGAATTTGATCTCTGTGGCGATGTTAGAAGATAAGGGATATGATGTTGTCTTTAGCGAGGGAAAGGCTTTCAGCTGGTCAAGGGGCAAATGGTGAGACTCTGAGGATAGGGCTCAAGCAGAACCTTACCACCAGGTAGATACAGCAATGCAAGGAAATGGCCAAGTGAGCCTAGGATACAAAGAGAGTTTTTTATTTGTGTCACCTCACCATGGAGCTTTGGGGATACCTGGCATTTCATCGGGCTTCCTAAGGGTACTCTTGTTGTGTAACCAGCTCCAAAAATAGAAGAAAAGAGATATGAACGCCTTAGAAATAAGCCACTTCGAGGGGGAAACCTCCATTACATTACATAAATGAACAATTCTTGGATGATACAATTTACAAAACCTCCTTTCTATATATAGGAGTCCATGGGGCCATAATGTAATCCTAGTGGGCCACAATGTAATCCTAGCCGACCTAACAATAATAATTTAAGGGCACAATAATAACAATATGGGGGTTACAGGGGTACCATAATAAAAATAAGGGGGGCTACACTAACATAATAAGGGGCTATACTATTAATATAGGGACTTAACATGCCCCTCTCCTTCAAACAAGTGTTGTCCTCAACGCTTGATTATTTCTTGATGCTTCTGTATAAAATTATCATCCTCCCATGTGAAATATTTTACAGGAAAGTTCTTCCACTTGCTGAGATACTCTGTCAACATGTTCAACATGATCCTTCCAAGACCTGCTGTAGATTAGTATATCATCAAAAAATACTAGCACAAATGTTGTGTAACCAGCTTAAAGCTTAAAGATGAAAACCCCAGCTATCTTTATATTGTGTTCATAGGGACAATATTTGTGTAACACATATGAACACAATATGAACACATATTTGAGAAACAAATATTTCATATGTTCAAATGTTGTGTAACCAGCTTAAAGCTTAAAGATGAAAACCCCAACTATCTTTATATTGTGTTCATAGGGACAATATTTGTGTAACACATATGAACACAATATGAACACATATTTGAACACAATATTTCATGGGAAAGCTTAAAGATGAAAACCCCAGCTATCTTTATATTTCATATGGACTATTTGTTTCTCAAGGAAAATATTTCATATGGACTATTTGTTTCTCAAGGAAAGTATGCCCGAGAGATACTGGAGAAGTTCAACATGCATGGCTGCAAGCTTGTTGATACTCCTCTTCTTGGTGGATGGAGGAAGGAGGATGCTACTTCAGTGGAGGTAGTGGATGCCACTGTTTATCGACAGTTGGTGGGGTCGCTTATGTATCTGGTCAATCCACGACCCGACATATGCTATGCTGTTAACCAGATTTCACAAGCTATGGTTAAGCCTACCAAACTCTATTGGAAGTCAGGCAAGCATGTATTGAGATATCTCAGAGGCACATCGGGATATGGATTATGGTACAAACAGTCAGATGAGGTGAAGTTGTGTGGCTTCACATATGCAAATTGGGCAAGGAGCCCAACGGACAGAAAGAGCACATCTGGAGGGATTTTAGTATCGGGTCGACAGCAGTTTCTTGATGCAATGAGAAGCGAGATTTGCGGCACTTTCCCTACGTTTAGTGGGTAAGGTATATGTGGCGACGAGTTTTGCTGTTTTATCACGAGGCTATATGGATGAGGAAGATCCTGGTCGGGTTGTTCGGTTCACACTTAGATCCTACTGTGATATATTTTGATAATCAGAGTTGCATCAAACTCTCAGTTAATCCAGTATTTCATGATATATCTAAACACATTGACATCCGGTATCATCATATCAGAGATTGTGTGCAGCGGAAGATCATGTTACTTTCTTACATTCCTACGGAGGATCAGGATGCTGATATCTTGACGAAGGCGCTCACCAAGAGCAAATTCGAATACCATAGAGGCAGGATCGGGGTGGCAGATAATCCCTATCTTGTTGAGAGGGAGTGTTGAGATTGCAATAAGATGATGAGCTTAGTGAAAAGAATCGCCTTCACTAAGTGGGCCTGCAGGCTATTTTTGGCGCAAGTCTATTTTTAGACATGTCGATCATATTCTATGAGTTGCAGGATGCTATTTGTGGATGGTTGGTCAAGTTGGAAAAATAGATGGACTTCTATTTTTAGACATATTGGGCGGAATCTATTTTTAGATTGCCAGTCTAAAAAATAGATATGTCGAATATTATTAGCTCTTAATAATATTTGGACTATAAACATTATCTTATTCTCTTGGAGCACTTCAGTTAAGTGCACAGATGTGACACAGGAGCTGACATAAGGAATTACGCTATTCCTGAGGGTTAAGTGGAGCTATTGCATGGATACTTCAGTTAGAACTCATGTGAGAGAGTTTGGTGGAGTTGATTGAGGAAGTTAATGGAGTTGTGTTCAATTTAACTAATCTAAACATAGTTGAGCTAGTTGTATCTAGTCTAATTGATTGATACACTAGTTAGAGTGGTGTGAATTAATTATTAGTTAATTCACTAATTATAAACTCATTAATCAACTAAAGAATACATCAGTTAACTTCAGTGCATGGACAGTTTCAGTGGAGACCAGTGAAGAGATAGGTGAAAGAGCAGTGTGACTATCAGTTGTGACTATACTGTTGCATGATTTGCAACAACCAGTGATTGGAGATGCCAATGAGGATTGCGCAGTACAAGCCAGGTGGTTTGAAGTTATTTATGAGCCATTCTTCAACATTGATTACGCAATAGAGGCAGGCTATCAGGTGGCAGAGATTGGAGCATGTGTTTTGCTAGATCTAGTTTGATTAGTGTGTGGCAATTCGAGATTGTACTGAGAGCTTGTGAGGAGCTTTGTATAATGATTGTTACATGATCTCTATGACATATAATATACAGATAGTTGGGGTTTTCAGCTTTAAGCTTTCCCATGAAATATTGTGTTCATATGTGTGATTGTTTATGGTTTTAATGTGTGCATGTGATTGTTTTTATTTCCGCAATTAATGATCAATGGTAGAAGAGATTCTGTATTGTGCATGAAGTTAAAATAGTGTGTGATCAGGAGAATCTCGGTGGATAACATATTAGTTATTCAAATTTCTACACTTACCGCACTTAATAAACATTGTGCACTCCTTACCTTTCATCGCAATCGGCTCTTCGTAGTTTTAACTTCTATTCACATACAATTTCCATCTCCTACAAAACCCCCAAAATGCGATCTGCGGTATGGTCTGGGACCCATATTTCCCTTTGATACGCCTTGAATTTGTTATAAACCCTTTTATTATCATTCCGACGTCTTTTTATCATATTACCATAATTTAACAAAGTTTTCACTTTCTGCTTTAAAAAGCCGTTTAAAGGGCCCCAGCCACCTTTTCGCATCGCATTTTCGCAAATTTCACTCACCGCGTTCACTTTCGCTCCCTCAAAACTTTCGATGTGTGATTTGCAGGCAACCCCATTGTTTGTTATACCATGTCACCTTCCGTCTCATCGCACATCGCACTTCGCCAATTCAAAAATTTAACTCCTATTTTCATAATAAAACTTCTAAAATGCAATCTGTGATCGCTGCTACTTCCTTGCCATGTCATCATCCCATCACAAATTTCATTTCTTTCTGCTTATGTCTTAAGTTTAAAATCTTCTGACCCCGATCTACGATTGTGATATGTGTGTAAAGGGTTTTCTCCCCCTTCTTATCATTCATTTAATAATCTCTCCCACTAATTCCGCTCCATGTTTCCCCTATCAATTAAACCTTTTTCAAAGGGCTTCTTTGAAATTTCTCATAAAATGAACCTCTGCCATTCTATCCAAAAAATTTCGAGTTTTCCGCCATTACAAAGAGTTTTCTGCCATTACATCGATAGAGTTTCTCTGAAAAAAAATTCTACCACTACTCTCAACAGCAGGTCATTTCAACAAGGCACTAGGAAACATTCAAGGAACAAGCACATAACATTTTCACTGATGTTTACAATTTTTATGGAGTTGGTTGCACCAGAACAGAAGAGGAGTCTTCCTATAAACTACCACATCATACAAACCACTTCGAATTGTTAGCCTTGATGTTGTTATTTTCATTATGTCATAGCACTTTGTATTAAAGTTTTAGGATAAGCCTCATCTCTTGCATGAGATCATAATACATTTTGGGAACAGGTTTACTCCTTTTGTGGAGATGACAGTTTATTATTTTTGTATATATGTGATAAATTGCTATGTAAAAAGGGTTGGTTGGTGGTTATAGAATTTTGACTTATATGAACTATAATATTTTTTGTGAATGAAATGGAATAATACTACTGAGGAATTATTACCAATTTTTTGTGTGTATTGTCTACTTTAATTGTGTTTCCATATCTCCTTTCTTCCAATTCCAGTTTGCAAATCATCATGTTGTTATGTGTTTTTATTAGTCTCTTAAGCTTGTTATGTGTTTTTTCGGTTTTTGTTAGTCTCACACAATGAGGATTCCTGATAAATTCTATATTATAACAGTGGAAGAGCATCACTCATGATAGTTAATCTTCATGATATTTCAATGAGAATATTTTCAGACTAGAAATAGCTTTCTCTCAATGGAATATTGTCAAACTTCTACTTTTGTGAATTTCTACTAAATCAATATATTTATGTTTTACAGACCTATTGATTCTTCTCTCACCTTATAGTTTCCTCTCCTCATAGACTACAAACTTGCACCTTGCTACCACATCAAGTTACAATACCCTCATTAGTAGAACTGTGGATTTGACTGAAATCTCTTTTCAGTGAATCAAATTTTGTACCACCTACCAATCTCACAAAACAAATAATTAAATTGATTTATAGTTTAATATGTGTCTGGTCAAGCGCTTACTACAGCCCAAGTGTTGATTCGAGTGCCAAAAAAAATTATATTCCAATTCATGAATATAAATGCAATTTTTTTTTTTGAAAAATAAAAATAAAATAATAGTAATATTACAATCATTTAAATGATAATTAAAAAAATGTCAATCATTATATATTTAATATGATGATGATGATTACTACAGCCCAAGTGCTGATTCCAATGCCAACAAAATTTATATTCCAATTCATGAATATAAATGCAATTTTTTTTTTTTGAAAAATAAAAATAAAATAATAGTAATATTACAATCATTAAAATGATAACTAAAAAAATGTCAATCATTATTATGATGATGATGATGATTAACATTCACTAAGACCTATATGGTTTAATTGCATTTAAGAAGGTAATATATCAATATGAATTATTGAACAATTTATTTCTATGCTCAAAAAATAGTGAGAGAGGTGTTTCAAGATTACCATATTTTTGCTGAGTTAAAATGTCAAGAAGGTTGGTAGTGCAACAAATATTTTGAAAATTGGATCGAATGTGAGTATAAGATGGACAATCTAAAAGAAAGTGAATTTTATCTCAACTCTCTTAGTATCACAAAGGTGATAGACTCTTTCATCCCATGGTATTTTGGGAATTGAACACTGCCCAATTTTACTATGAAGCTCATGGGAATTAGTTCATATTTTAGTAATGATCATTTTATTTTTAGCACTAGTCATGACAAATAGATAGTTTTAACTTTTGAGGTTAGGATTGATCACTTCCTTAAATATCTTAGTCCCTTTTTACCTCTAACTCTTTATTTCCACATAATTTCTCCTTACATTTTGAAGTAATGATATTTTTAATATTATACTTTTTTTGCAAAATGATCTCTTACGTTATCCCCAGTGGTCTAGCCATGACTGGGCATCCTTATTCCATCCTCGCTTGAGATGAAATTAGGGGTTTTGGCTAGAGTGAGAACCAATTTTAAGAAAACTCTTGGTTTTCATGTTGTATAATTTTTTCTTATACGTAAGATACCTAGTCATAGTCACTCTTTCAATAGGGGGGAAGACTTGCTTCAATAAGGAAGATAAGGTAAGGGGTATTTTCTTTAATCTTGAGATTGTAGGTTATAAAATACTTTTGGATTTGTTCAATCTTCCTCCATGACTCTCTGGAGATACTACAACCCAAAACCTCATATCCATATAAAATAATAGATGACGAGAGTCTTAAAGCAGAATTTTTTTATCCCATATCCATTAGATCATCGTCATATTTAATATAATAAAATAAATAAAGTGATAATTACAAAAAATTTGAATAATTATGTATAATTATAATCAATACAGATATACACATATAGAAATAAAAATAAAAATATAGTTTCTAAAGTAATTTTTTTGTAAGTTAGATTCCATTAGAGTAAGGCAAATTTACATAAATTACATGTGAATTCTTCTTCGGACAGTGTTTAGATTGAGCATATGCAAAAAAAAATTCCTGAAACTTGCATTGTGCATAGTGAATAGCTTGTGCATGGCTTGAGGATGACTATCTTCCCATAGATGGGAAACCAAATGGCCTCCCTGAATGCCATGACAATATTTGTAACTGCAAAACAAACATAGATTGAAAAAGAGTAACATAGGATGAAGGATAATTTCCTGATTCCTTGAAACAGTCATGGTTGGGCTGAGAATTAGCTAAAGGGATCATCCAAATATTCTTCCAACCATAGAGGTATTTCCCACACAATTGTCATTATGTTGAAGCTAGTGTCTACCTTTTGATATGAATTCACGTCCTCTCGCTTGTCTTTTTCTACAACCTTGTTGTTAATAACGTGTTCCCTCACCCTATTGCTAAGAGGCTCAAGTATTTTAGTGTTCGTATCCATCTTATGTTTTGGCCCAAGCCTCTCATGACTAGATAGTTTTGCACCCTGAGAAACTGATTCTAGAGGACTCGAAGAAGAAGTATATGGGGTGTCCAAGGAGTTGGAGAGCGCAGGAGGTAGGGGAGGAGGAGGGAACTATATTCCCATAGAAATGGCCAAGACACACAAAGTAGATTGCACTTTAAAAAGATGAAAATATGGCTCCATAATGCATCCTTCCACCACTTGTAGAACCTCCTCTTGATCGCGTAGATGTTGACCAAGAAAGTTCCTAAGTGCCCAGTGACCATCCCTTATATTTTTAGTCTCCACTGCTTCCATATTTGTTATAATCCTTCAAATGCACCTAGGAAGATGCTCACCAAACTGCTTAGTTCCAATACCATGCTAGGGAGGAGGTTGATGACCCCTACCTCTCCCCCCATGCCTCAAATGACCATGATTTCGTATCAAAGCTACCGACTAGTGGAAACATAAGTTTTCTCTACAAGAATTTCCTTTTGACGTTGTGAATTGTCGAATTATGGTGTGATGAGTTTCCCATACACCCACACTACTGACCTTCTCTCTATTCATAACAATGTGAATAACATACCAACATATGACTAGCATAGTAATGTGAAGTCTTACATCCCAACTCTACATTGAATGCCCGCAAATTTTCATCCAAACACCGAAACTTATGTGGTGGATGGAGCTACTGGTGATTGCAGGTGATGATATTTTTCATCCACCAGCCATTAATGCTTGTAGGTTAGTTGTCATGAATTCTCGTAATGCCTTCAATATCCACCTACACAGTCAAATCTTGGTATAATTTCTAAAATAGTAACTATAATTACTTTACATAAATTATTGCTCATTAGAGTAAATTTTGAAGTCAGAAATGGGCATCAAAACAAAAATGTACAACAAAAATTAACTTTATAAGAACCAATAGGATTAAATATTATGATGTAAACCATGGGGGATGATGTCAACCATGGGGGATGATGTCAACCATGGGGGATGTTTCACCATTTTTAGAGTAAAAAAGTAAAAAAATTAAAAAACTACTTTTTCAACTAGTATTTTCAATTTATCTCCTTACGATTTTATTCAAAGTTCGAGTGGGAGCACTTGTTGGATGCATAATTTAATTTTGCATCCAAAGGATAACCATGTTGCATACTTTCGATGGACCCTACCACATGAAAAACATGATATCAATCATGTTTTTCATGTATTTTATATTGTCGTGTAGTAGGGTCCATCGAAAGTATGAAACATGGGTACTGCTTAGATGAAAAAATAAATTTAGCATCCAATAAATGCTTCCACTTGAAGTTTGAGTAGAATCATAGGGAGATAAGTTGAAAATATGAATTGAAAAAGTAGTTTTTTCTTTTTTTCCTCCAAAACTTGATGAGGTAATCTAATATTATTTTATTATTTTCACTATTATTTCATAATATTCCTTAGGAGGCCCATTTTAGACCTCAAAATTTCTTTGATATTTAAAATTTTAAAATATATGTAACAAAGTATAAATTAATAAATTAATGATGGATGATATGGTTTTTTAAAATAATTTTATTAGAATATGCAAAATAATTATATTTTACATATATTATGCATATATGTTTTCACATTTATTTTTTATTTAGGCATTTTGTATTAGCATTTCAGATTCAAAAGGTTACATAATAAAAGATTCTATACCTATGGTTTGTAGTGGGAAACCATACCAGAGGTTGAGCAACAAAGTCTTGAGGTTATTAAGATCTCTCCTAATAATAATGTCTGATAAGAAAAAAATCCAAAACATAAACCTACTACATAAATACCAGCTAAACATAGACTGAGAGAAACCATTACAAGGACCACAAACATAAAATTGGAATTGCATGAAGGTTACTGATTAGAACTATCCTCCTTGGGGGGCTACTGAGAAAAAAATGTACTTATAGGGAAGGGGTTCATGTTACACTTGTTGAGGAGGACGTTGAGCTTGTCATCCATTCCATCCAACTTTTCCTCCAATTCAACTAGCTTGTAAGCATTCTCTTGCTAGACACTGTTGTAGTTTATAAGGATACACCCCATTAGAATTTTTATGTGTCAATAAACATTCACGACCCACATGTAGCTTGCATATCTAGAGCATGTGGAGGTTCCTAAGTTGGCGACCCAGTCCCTAGTTTTAGTATGGACATAATGGTTTGTTGTATAATGACACTCCTATAGAACAATTGCCTCAAATTGTTCAATATCTAGTCTGACTAGATAAGGGTTAACCTATTCATAATGATTTGGGGAATCTCTTGCTTACATATATGCTCTAATTTGAGAGTTTGAGGTCAAATTATTGGATGTTTGAGTGGTGATGAAGGGGTGACCTTTGCCCCTTCCCCGACGAGGAGCAACTTATCTTTTGTGGGTCATGATGCAACAAAGTAGTTGACTAGGGGAAGTGAAGGGGTTGAGATAGGTAAGAGGATGAGGATTGTCAAGGCTAATTAACATATGCTAGGGGGAGGGGGGGGTGGGGGTGGAGGGGGATGACTCTAGCACATGGGAAGTTGGAAATAGTTGAGAGGGATGAGGAAAATTGAATTAAAACTTGAGGAGAGGCTGAAGGGAAGTGGATAAAGAGCATAGGTGCTCGAAGAGGGAGAGCTATAAAAGGTAGATAATGGCACAAATTCCAACTCTGATTAGAGAATTTTCTAATGATATGCCAATCCACAAACTGTAATAACCAAAGTAAGGCCCAAACAAGAATAATTTGATTCAGAGGAAACTGAGTGGAGGCAAGAGTAGTCTTACCCTAGGGGTCGAGAGGCCTTCACTGAGAAGCCAAATTACCAAGTTTGCAGCATGAATTGCAACCCACACCAAATGATATGCTTCACGTAAAGGATGATGATCTTAAATAACTCTACATGGTCTTGATAAGAGCACATGAGTGTATTGGTACACACAATTTTGTTGATAATGAGGGAGATCATATTACCATTATTTAGGACACACTAGGCATGCTTTATGGGTGTTGCACTCTACGCAGAGTTGCTATGGAGATTGTGCTATGTGCCAGTGCTCTTACTATGAAGGGTTTACATGGTCGTCGCTTCCCTGGAGAAGTGATTAGGGGTGTTCTAGTAATGAGTGATAGCCATCATTTCAGCATTATGATACAGAGCCTTCACCATCTGCCATGACATGGTTTTGTATGAGGTTGTACTGGTCTGGTGCAAAGAGTAATGATGAAGGCAGAAAGACATGTTGGAGTAAATCATTAAGGTGATGTGAAGGTCAGTCACTGGGCAAGTAGCATTCATGTTGCTACACTTCAAGCTGTGATCTGTCACCATGTCAGAGCGAGTGGGGAGGGCCCACGTTGGGGCACCCTCAGTGGGGGATATATGTTTTCACATTTCAAAAATATTTCTAATGGAATTTTGAAAATGTTTCATTGTTATTTTCTTAGTAAGTCCTTAAGGTTTCATAAATTGCATTAAGAATGGAAAAAATAATTACTTTGAAAAACTAAACTAATAAAAAAATGACTAAAATATTAAGAAGATTGACTATTCTAAAATCTTAAATGCTGCATTTTTCTAAAATTAATTGCAATTTAGTTTTTGAAAGTTCATTTGTATTTATATTTATATTTTTTTCCCATGAGAAATATAAAAAAGAAATATTGTTAAAGACCAAATAAGATAACTTAAATTCTTCAAAATTAGCCTTAACATGCAAATTTTCTTAAATTTTAATATTGTTAAAGACCAAATAAGATAACTTAAATTCTTCAAAATTAACTTTAAGAGGCAAATTTTCTTGAATTTTTCCAAAATTAACTTTAACATGTAATTTTTAGACTGTATATATTCTACCTATCTTATTCATAATACTTGTAAAATTGTTAAAACAATACATTTTTCAAATAACAACTATAATTAAGAAAACCTCTTTATTTAGTTATCAAAACAATGAGTGTTGTTGAGCAACAAGTCCCTTCCGTTTTTGGACAGGAAACTTTGATTATTAAACTGAATTCAAAGTAATTATTTTGTACCATAAATTTAACTTTAAGTGTGAACAATAAATTGGCTAATCATGAAACATTGTTTATGGAATTTGGGTTTGAATCCCTTTATGGCCAAATGCGGAACATAACCAACAATGGAAAAGAATTTCATTATTATAGCTTACTCCTAAGGAGATACTTTTCCTCAGATCAATAAATCTTTTCTAGTTAAGTCACTAAATAATTATGCTATTTACTTGAGATGGCTGGTAATATTTTTGATATCAGGAAGGTGCACTAGGTAGAGTAGCATGGGCCAATGTGCAATCGATCAGACAATGGATTTTCCCATCCTACTGACGGCTTTCTTTTACTTCGATCGACTACCTTTTTTAAATCCAATCAACTCTGAGAAAAAAATGATAGCCATCCTACCCAATGGAAACAAAGCCCAGGTATGGAGGAGGTGATAGTTTGCCACTAAATATATCTCATTAAGAATAGAAAGAAAGTAGCAGCCACAGAGATCAAAGTATTATACCTTCAAGAAATAATCACATGGATTTTTATCTGAACGCAAAAAGGAATGCTGTGGAGATTCCTAATTCATCAGCTCAAAAGTATTTAACGTTTTTTTAAATATCGAACAAGCAATTCAATTATATTATTTGCTAGAAAGTAATTCAATTATATTATTGACTAATTTAAATGTTGACACCGTTGAAAAATTTTCATACTAAAATTAAGTAGCATTTGCACTCCCAAAACAATATCTTAATGTAATCCACCACCAATGAAATATTTTTTCTCTAAAACTAAGCAACATTTGCATTGGGATTCTACAATGTCTTAATAATGTTATTTTGCACATTAGAATCTGCAGCCCATAATTTTTTTCTAAAATTAGGTAGCAATTGCAATGTAATTGTCAAATCAATATCTTAATGTTAGAAGCACCTTGGATTCCATAGCTAATGAAAAAATATGTCACACATGTTCCCACCTATGTTCTCAAAGCCAAGTTTACCTAATCAAAACATTGTAAGGTTGATGTTATCCCATCATGATTCAAAATGACCACATCGAATTGCTAAATTTGTTAGCTTCTTCAACAATGATTGAAAACTTGCTCATGGTAAGCTTGCTCATGGTAATGTTTGTTTGGTGTCTGCGGTAGTAATACTGACATTGGATTGGAAGCTTTATGCTTTTGATATCTCTTTGAATTTCAAGATGAATTTACTACTAGACCCATGCTGCAATTCAAAAGGTTTGTTGGAGCACAATATAAGCCAATGGCATGATGAAGCTACTACTAAACCCATGGTGCAATTTAAGGGCTTGCTGGAGCACAATATAAGCCAATTGAGTTATTGAAGAATGTTTTAGCAATAATCAAGAAGTCACCACCTGGTTAGTGGATGGATTCATGGGACATGGGTTGCTTGGTTTTTGGGTTACATGGGTGTTATACTAGTGATCTATGATGTTACTGACCATGAGAGTTTCAATAATGTGAGGCAACCATTGAATGAGAGAGGATTTCTGCTAGATGGAACATGCTTGTCAACATATATGTTAAATGCAAGTGTGTGGTGGATGTTCACAAAGTTCTCAATCAAACACCTAAATGAGATGTTTTCTCCTCTGACTGGACTGTCATGATTACTGTAGCCTTTGGAAGTCATGGTGCTACTAAGGATACAATGAAAATGTTTCAACAAATGTGCAAGGCAAGGATCCAAACCAAGCACTCCCATACTAACCAAGTAAGTGATTGATATACTCTCTAGCCCTTTGACTCTGAAGTCCAAAAACTCAGGATACATCTGTACTACCACTAGTAAGCAAATATTTCAATGTCAATATCTAGTAGAAATTTGGTAATCAACATAACCTCTACAATAAGGCTGCCATACAATACTTGGAGATGGATTCAACACTACCATCAACCACACTTGAGGCACCAAAAATCTTGAAATTTAATAGCTATAATCCCAATTTCCAAAAATTTCAACCAAATTTTTGTCAATCTCTTACCTAATGAACTAGTTAAACTTATATAAACTTATAAATATTAATAAAACCTATTAAAATAAATTAATAAAACTTTGCAGTTAATGTAACACTCTGGAAAGAACATGTAATTTATAGTCAACTGGGTATTCATTGATATATCAAATTTCCAATATCGAGAAGGTCTCATAGAAATAATATTTGATATGCATGAGCTCTGGCATCTCAATTTTTTTTAATAAATCTGTTGAAATTCTGCCAATGGTGGTGATAAATCTGTTTGGTTGCTGGAATTTTATAGTTTTAATCAACCCATCATACCCCTATATAATATAAAATAAATCATTTCAAATAGCTAAAAAAATAAGAATATATTTATATTTAATTTAAAATAAATAATTTATATTTCAATAAAAAAATTTTTTTTTTTTGGGAAAAGACACTTAAATTAGGAGTCTAATTTATATGTTAAATAGTGTTTTTCAGTGTTAGATAATATATGTATAGGCAAAATATGACCTTTGGGTCCAGAAAACATCTTATTGCAATATTAGCTAAAATATCAGTCAGAAAACATCTTATTGCAATATCAGCAAAATATAGACAAGTATAAAAAATCATTTTTTTCAGATTGCCAATATTTTCAAAATATGGGATATTTAGCCAATATTTTAAAAATATGACGATATTTAGCAGATATTTTGAAAATATAACGATAAATATTTTGATATTTTCAAATATCACTTATATATAGGCGATATTATTAACAATGGTTTTTTTTTCTGATTAATTTTTTTAGTCAAAATCCAATACATATTTTTAAAATTTTGAGTTTAAATTGTTTAATCCTAATATATTTTAAATAACAAAAAAAACTAAATCGGAAACCATTTTATCTATAAATTAAACCAGAAATTTTAAAATAAATATTATTTCACTCCAGAAATTTTAAAATAAATATTATTTCATATGCATGAGCTAGCCATACTCTATATGGACAGTATATATGACCTGTGGTTGAACAAATTAGGCACAAATTATAATTTTATAATGCTGTTATTTGTCGGGCACAAATTATAATTTTATAATGCTGTTATGGGTCAGGCACAAATTGGTTTTTATAATGTTATAACTTTTTGTTGGCTTCAATGCGGTTGTTCTTCCTAGGCACTTGATGCGTTTCACTTCTTGCTACTGATACTTCCACCCGATTACCTGGTGATTCAATGGCATAGGGAAAAAGGTCACCCAGTTGTATGAGTCGAGGAAACTGAAGCAGAAATCTGTGCATTAAAAAGAGATGAAAACTGGCATTTTATTTTCTCCCTTTGCTTCTTAGGTTAAATTCAAAGTTAACTCCAGATAGTGTCAAAGTTTATTTCCAAATTACCCTCAACTCAAGAAATGTTCAATTGCAGAGTGTTGGGAAAGTTTATGTTTCAGAACAACCCAGATTGCAAGTCCCTATTAGTCATCGACGAACAATGGAAATTGCAACACTCTTGTGCAGAATTTGTACGTTTCAAAGAATTCAAATTCCAATTATTTATGTTACACAAGTTTCTGGTACGTGGGTATTTGGAGTATTGAGAGTATCAATAATATAATATATTAAAATTTAATATATATTAAAACTGAAAATAAAATAATTTATTTATTTTTATTCAAAACTTGTCAATTAAATTTCATTTTCCAATGAAATATGTAAAAGATTGAACTTTGAAACACTACTTGAAAAATTCAAAATATTAATCCATCAACAACCTGCAGTTGTCAATGAAATTCCTTGTCAGCAAAGAAGCATGTGGAACTCCTAAATCTAAAAAAAGCTATTATTACTTGATTATTATGTGATTTCATGCAACACTATATTATATTCAAGTTTGGAAATTTATAAAATGAAACTTACTAACAGGCTACTATTTCTCATTCTGACCATCATTGTAATTTTTCGAATCTTATTATTAAAGCATCAAGATAGACTTCAAGAAAGTAGACTTATTTGCAATTGTTGAACTTTAAGATTTTCAACATATCTATAGCTTTACAAACCCCATGAAGTCCAGCTCCCTGACCTATCATGTATCACTTAGAAATAAAGAAATGATCACTTCTCTGCTCAAAATAGGTACAGGTGAAAGGTACAGGTGAAAATCTGTTAAAAATAGGTACTAGAAGCAACAAATTTTGTTGTAGTTTCAAAATAGGTACCAGAAGCATCAAATTTTGTTGTAATGAAGCTCCCAAAAAGCTCCAAAGTACCTTTAAAACACCCTGCAATTTTGGAAAGTTTCCCCCAAGCTCCCAAGCTCTCAAGAACCGGGAGCCTAGAGTATGTGCTCTCCAATGACTTAGAGCGGTACCCTTGTTACTATGCAAATTACCTTACCATTTTGTCTTTTAGTTTTACCCTTGTTACTATGCAAATTACCTTACCATTTTGTCTTTTAGTTTTTAAATGATATATGCTTCTGTAATGTTAGTTATTTTCTTCTTGTTTCTTCCTTTTAAATTTTGTTCTTTGGTCCTAATTTTGCCAGAAATGTTTTGAACATGGTTGTTGTGGGAAGTGGCATGAATCCCATGAAAGCTAGCTTAAGTTTATTCTAAACTTTGTTTTGTGTCTAATGTATGCTTGTATTGGTAAAAATCAACTGTATGTTTGCATTGGTAAAAATCAAGTGTTCTAGAAAAGCTACCTCAACATAGACAAAGCCGAAGGTTGAACTATTACGTCTCACTTCTACCTTTACCATTTTCACTCTAGTTGGAGACTTTGCTATAGAGTATATTGCCTATACAATTTTCACTCCTCCTTCAGACTTTGATGGACTTTGTTCACTCAGCCTCATCCTTTCATTGTTGATTTAGCCCCAACATGTCACGAACCTTGACTCAAAGCAGATTTGTCACATATACTCAAACTTCATTAAAAAAAAAAAAAATTAACCTTCATAAAAAATTAACTTTGTCATATAGTAAATATACAAATCTAAGTAATATAAGGAATGATTGCAAATCTGATATAACAGAGGTGCTAATATTATTCTTACTGTAACATATTAACTTTGGAATTTCAATAGTCCTTATATATTAATTAGCAATAATTATCGAAAAATAATTAACAAACCACTATGGGTTTATTACACCTCCGCCTTACTTGTCATCTCGTTGTTAATGCGGTCACAGCTGTATTGTATTGGGCATTTATACATCTTGATTTCTACCCGGATTTCTTTATGACACCTATGCGATATACATAGCCTGTGAAGATCACGATGTAACAAAACTCGATCCACGCCGTTGATTGTTTTATTGGTTCGATGACTTTGGGTTGAGGCGGGAACTGGGCCTAGGCAATCGCGCCAAGCCTTAGTTCTTTGAATTTGGCTTACTCTGCATGTCAATCTCTTTGGTGCGAAGTGCTGGTTCACTAGGGTTTTTCTGCCACTGTGGCCGATTCTCTGTTTCAATGGACGATTTGGTTGCCCATGGCAACGCCGAGCCCGACTCAGAATTTGGAGGAGGCTCACATCTTATAAACTGTTCTACCATTGAAGATTTTCTCCAGGCTCTACTTCGTCCGGTCTCCGATTTAGTTATGCCTTCAGGTTATTAATTCCTTCACTGTATTACTTGTTTCGTTGAAACCCTCTGTTTGCCATTTTGCTCAATTAGCTTATGGTTTAGCTGCTAAGACGATTATGGCTCGTTTATCCCTTTTCTTCTCTGTGATACAGGGTTATGAGGGTAGTGGCAACCATATTTTCTTCGACGCTCTTCTCAGGTACGCTGTTCGAATGTAGGGTTTACATTCTTATCAAATTCAAACTATGTTAACCATAATACATATCTTTTCAGTTAAATTATTTTCGCTTATCCGTTTCATTTTGGTAGGTAAGGTTTCAAAGCTTCATAGAAATTTTATTTTGCGGGAAGTTTCGGTTAACAAGGTTCAGCTTCTACTTACTCTACTATGGAATTCTCTAGGTATGCCTCGAGGGTTTTGCCGTTGTACCTGAGCGGTCCTTAAGATGATTTTTGCATACAAGTTTTCTTGTTTTGGTCTCGGAAGCTTGAACAATCCCCTTCAGGATTTACTGTTCCTCATGGGAACATTACTGTAATATCTATTAATGGAAATTATACGGAACATTCCACCCTGGAACTATAAATTTTGTTAAAGGTTTTTTCGTTTTGCTTTGAAGATTTTGGTTCGAATTGATTTCCACAGTTTGAACATTCTGGGTTTATCCTGAATGCTTTAACATCAATGGAACTATTGTGTTAGAACTTGGTTTTCTTCCTTAAAATTATAATTTCGTTTTATATAAACTATGTACAATCCTTGGAATTTGACCGTGTTTGTCCATGTGTTTTTTGGGTTGTCCATTATGATTTCAAGGCCAAATACGAATTACTTCCTCAGTTGTTTTCTATGGTTTATATTTACGGAATTTCTCATGCAAACTTTACTTGATTAAACCCTAGCATAACGCTGCTATTACATGCATATAATGTTGATTATGAATATGTTTATTCCTGTATGAGAATACTATATATATTTCTACATTGATTCTCCCAGGTGACCGAACCACCATTTTTCCAATGTCTGAGTATTTTTCTAATTTATATATAAGAGAGACAACTAGGTTTTGGGACTGGGTTGTTTAACCTAACCCTTACCTGACAGAATTCCTCTGTTATTACTAGTTTCTACCATTTTACAGTTAAATATAATAGTATTGCAGGTTTGAAATGATTGTAAACATTACTATTTTATCTTTCCCTAGCACGAATTATTGACATAGTATAAAAAATCTGTGAAATGATAAGGGTTTGTACCGTAAATGTTTTTCATTCTACAATATATAGAACCCTGATTCTCTTAATATTTATTTGTTTCTTCTTAGTAGGTCGAATTACTTTGAAAAGTACATATACTCTGAAAATTTATGCATAGCTTCACTTTTCTATTTTCTAGTAATTATTTTCCTGTTTCATGAAATACTGCTAAATGTTTTCTAGAATTCCTGCATTCTTTTATAACAGTACTTTTCGGAAGGAAATATCACAACAAATAGTTCTTAAAGTAATTTTTCTTCTAACAGTGAAAAAGAAAGTTACTAATATTTAAACAATTGAAAATACAACAAATTTTGCACTACTGTACATACCATTCTGACAACAGTATTTCTAAACAGTATAAATCACATAAAACTATCAGATTTAGCTATGCATTTATACTTATCTGAATGTAAATTATTCAGTTGTGGTCCTCCCAACCATCAAGTGAGGCTATTAGGTCCTCCTTGCCCCCGTGCTCCAAACTGAATGGTTCGGGTTAACAGTGGAATATTCTTTTTGCTGTGACCTCAGGACACCTAGACCAGTCAGAACCAGAAGTTTTAGGAAATTTCTGAGTGTAACTCCACTGGTTAATACCAGCTCAAGAATTTCTCACTCTTTCCTTTTTCCAATCGGAGAACCCCTACTCCTCTCTGGAATCAGTCCTTTATCCTAGAGGAGTAGGTAAATGTTTCTAACTGTTCCCCAACCTCTTTTCAGTTATTGGAAACATTTACCATCATTTTTTTTTACTTTTCTTATCTAGTTATTTTTCATAACAATTTTTTTATTATTAAAATAACATTAATTGTCTCAATTTTTCCATTAACATAACAATAAAATTATTTAACTAGTAATTCAGCTAGTTAACAATAATGTAGTTGTCCCAAGATTTAAAATAAACAAATTATAATTCTTTAAGCAAGCAATTATAGTGAAAAAGTAGAAGTGTTTGCTTCCTCATGCTAGGTTGTATAATTACTTTCGTTATAAAGTAAGCTTACATATTATAGATAAAAGAAATACAAAATAATATATGCAGTATGTGAAAGATTGTCATAAACATAATAATAATATGCAAAAGATTTATGTCATAACTATAATAATTAGGAGCACGTTGTCTTACAAATTTAGTATGTGAAAGATTATGTTATAAACAACAACAAGTATGGCTGCAAGGCAGCTAGTCCCTGCCTTGAGCCAAGACTATGATGTGAACTAGATAAGATCACTGGTCGCCTTGAGCCAGGAGTATGATGTAAACTAGATAAGATCACTGAGGACCCGTATATAAGTGGCACGGATATTACATAATGTGGTGGGACCCACCGGGTTTGCTAGGTGGAAAAAATCATAGCGATAAGAAAGTTCTCAATAATAGTTACTCCCCGTGGCATATTCAAAAATCTGGGGTACATAAAAGTAACATTTGTCAATAGGCAACTTGCTTGATTACTTTCATAATTCATTTATTATACTTGGCCACTGTTTTATTCCGATAAGTAATTTAAATTTATTCAACTTCCCAACCCGAGAACCCACATGGTTAGGTTTCTATGACAACCATGAAGACACTTGACATTTGTAATCACATGCTGAAAACTACATGCAAAAAACTCGATTTCAGGACAAGGGAGAATACTCGATTTAAAAAGTGTGAGAATACCAGTCGTTTTAACGTTTTCCAGAAACTCAGATATGCATCTCAAATCCACCAGCTGCAAAGGGAGATTCGTGACTTGGTTCAGTACCAGATGCCTGTCCAATTAAGTGTTGATGTTACAAATCTTGTAACAGAGATGAAGTGCATTCGCTAACTGAGCGACCAGTCCGTGGATGAGAGAAAGGTAAATGAAACAATCGTGCCCAAGCTCTCTAATGATCCCCTAAAGAATGCCATGATGCTACAACAAATGGGTTTAGATGATATGCTTGACGCAAATTTGGAAGAAGCTCCTGCATGTAGCTTGGCGAAGTCTGATTTTGTCTTGCGGTTGGAAGAAAATATTTGGAATTTGAAGAGAATTCTGCTTCAGAGAGATGTGTCCATTGTTGGGGTGCAAGGTATGGGGGCGTTGGAAAAATGACTATGGTATTGGCCCTCTCCGATGAGCAAGAAATTAAAGGTGATTGGGGTTTTCATTCTTCAAACAGTTAAAGAAATTAAAGGTGTTTGGGGTTTTCATTTTTTTCAACAGTTTTGATATCCTGAAAGAGTACTAAAAAATGTGATTTATAACATATTTTTCTTCTTTTTCATTTTAATTGATGCGATGATATTTAGTTTATAATTTCAGGTTCGCCTTATTATATTTTTCAATATGCTTTTGGATAGCTTAATGCTTCACCCCCACCACAGATGGGTGTCGCTGGTTCTAATTTTTGGTTCCACCGACCTTTCTTTCTGTCATTTTTGGACTTGCCTCCAGCTACAAATGTTTTCAGCTTCAAGTTTTTCGAGTATTCTGTTTGCTTTTGATTCTAAATGTGTTTCTTGAAAGCTCGTTTCTTGTTCATTTCTCTATTTTCTCTTACTACCACGTGAAATTTATTCTATAACTTACGCAGATGCTTCTAACTGCGAGGGCTAAGATGTACATTGAGGTTGCAACACTCGAAGATGCAAATCTTTAGTTTTAGTATTTCAGGTCTCTGAGTCTTATGAATTCTAGGTATGCATTCTCAGATCTGAGACCCAAATTTTGATGGGTCTGTGCTATTGTCCATGTTTAATTCATTCAATGCACCGTCTATATTCAAAACACTGTTGAATGGACACAATAAATACACACAAGTACTTGATTGATTAAACCACCCTCCCCTGCGTAGTAAAATATGCCTCTATTTGCGTGGTGCATTTAAATGGGACGTAATTACAATTGTAAACCATGATTGCAAGAAATAATCCTTTCCCCACTTGCCAGCTCCGACATTTGAATTTTTATAGTCATTTTGTTTTAGTTCACAGTGTTTTCTCCAGGAAACCACATGAGCTAAAAATTGAATGGATTTTCAGTCTTGAAACAAATGGCTCTTTTCAGTCTAAAAACTTATGGTTCCTAGGATGTAAAATTAGCTGATAGTAAAGAGTACTTTCAAGGCAATTGTTATGACATAGCTGGTTCAAACCTAGGCTAGCTCTGTACTTATGTAAGCTGCATGCAGAACAGAGTGCCCATAAAAGTTATAATGATCTTGAACGTAATTGACCCTTGTCACTTGACTAACAACCTGTCCTCACACTTTTTAAAACATTAAAACACAACGTGAACATGTTACAGTCACGAAAATTACCTTATATAGATGACCTAAAATCGTTGATTGCAGGATTACAGTGCATTCGTTTTCTCCACAGTGCGACACATTAGTAAAGGGCCTTTTGTTCAGTTGATCGCAGGCTTGTCGATTTTCCGTTTAAGTGGAAACATGCGCACAGTGCGACACATTAGTAAAGGGCCTTTTGTTCAGTTGATTGCAGGCTTGTCGATTTCCCGTTTAAGTGGAATCTCGTTTAAGTGGAAACATGCGCGCAGATCAATCTGATGGATTGAATTGGCAGGCATTGGAGCAAAGCCCTGCAAATTCATACCGCAACGCAAATCAGTTCTGCTGCAAATTAGTTCTGCTGTGGAATTGCTTTCTCTGTCATCCGACTGTCAAGAAAATGGAATAATGCCCCAAGTTCTGCTGGGGAAATGATTTCTCTATCATCCCACTGTCAAGAAAATGGATTAATGCCCAGAGTTTTAGTATATCGGCTATGAAGAAACCATGGAATAATGCCCAGAGTTTTAGTATATCGGCGATGAAGAAGCCAGCATCTCTTGTCCGTGTCTTACACTGGTCAAGCCACATTGTTTAAATGCATAGCCACGTTGCTTACATGCAAGTGGTAGCTAATTGGACACAGGTGGTAGAAGATTGTAAACATAAAATGTTACCAAATTAACGTCAGCATTACTTGGTTGAAATTTCAACTCTCAAGATCATTCACTATTTAAGCTAAGTTTCATATGAATTTGTCTCGATATAAGGCCAAATAAGACCTCAAACTTTCCTATTAGCTGAAATAACGGCAGGAGGAAGCTCATAGGTTGACCAAACGGTGAAAATGAGCTAGATTGAAAAACATTGTTCTAAATTAAGTTTATACTATTCTGTTTGCGGAAGAGACTAATGAAAAAATACATTTCGATTGCAATAGTCCCTGCCATGCCGCAGGCGGCAGGGACTAATAAGTATGTAAAAGATCTATGTCATAAACATAATAGCATTAATTAGGAGCATGCTGTCTTACAATTTTCTGATTTTATATTAGGCTAACTTTAATTTTATCATATTTTGGAGTTATGTTTAATTGAATAAGAAAGGTTTTAGGGTTTGCAAAAACATAGGTATAATGTACAAATTTTATTTGATTGTTTATAAATGAAAAAAAATACTAACTAGGTTTTTGTATTGGACATGTATCATTTTCATAAATTCTCTCAAATTAGGTGAGCTGTATAGAGAGATATTTAGGTTGCTACTATCAATCCTAAGTAGCCTTCTAATGATGTTGATTAAGTCATGTTTGTTTTTCATCGGTTTTGGTAACATTAATGAACAACTATGGAATCATCACGGTTCTCTCTCTCCATACTCTATATGAGAAGACTGAAAAGATATGCAACTTGGTTTTAAAGACCACAAAACGAAGACCACTGACATTTGTATGAGGGTGTAAGATCTTGCAACTAAACAGATACACATAACACCAAAACTGAACTGAAATCCACACACTAAGTATGCACATAAAAATTTGAGAAAATAACTAATAAAAAAAATAACTATAAGGGAACTATTGGCCTAATGATTGGCCTCTCATTCTTCACACTCATTCACACACTTCTACCTCTTACATGCTTCATAGGCTCACCTCAATTTATACAAATGGATCTGAACCAAAATAGGTTTTAGATCCTCAACAAACTCCCACAATATCTCTCATGATCCTTAAAATATTTCATCTAATTCCTTATCCCTAGATAAGAGCCAACTATCCCTTAAATCTCAAAAACCTTCCACAATACTCAAGAATATTCTCCTATTTGCAAAAATTATCATTTTTTCTAAAAACTTTGAGAAAAATACATTAAATAATTAAATTCTAACTTTGTAACTAACTCCTTTAGTAAACAATTAACCTAAGTTAAATGCTCTGCATCAATTATGGACTTAGAAGCTCAATGAAAAATGAACTATATACCATGGACTATATAATTTGTAAAATTAATATTTAATAGACTTAAAAATTTAATGAAAAATAAACTATATATTATATATTATGGACTATGCATTTTGTAAAATTAATATTAATATTACAAAGTAATACTAATTTGACTTCTTTGATCCATAAATTATGTAACAAATCTTTGTAAAAATCACATTCGAGAACTTTGTGTCAACGTGTTTCGAACCAGCCAGTGTGATTCATTATCAGGATAAATTGTTAAAAAACGAATGTCTCTTTACCTAGGAAAGAGACTAAATAAAACTTTCTTAAAATGATCCTTAAAAATGATGCAGGCTTACCCTGCAAAACCCATAATCTCTCCAGACTGACTATGCATATACAAAATGTATCTCAAAAAACTTCCCAACCAAAAATTCAATCTAGGCAATTTCATAACTTTTCATTTGCGGAAGTTTCTATCTAATAAAGGTTATGAAACCCACAAACCAACACTTCTCATAGTTCAACTTAATTTAAAAATCAGAGTACCGATACCAATCGGATTTTCCTTCTACTATTCCCAATCTGCATGTAATTGGATTCCATAAATATATATGTGCGCCCTTGCTTCTCTAACAAGCTGGACATGGGTTAATCAATCCACCCCATATGGAATTATACATCCCATTATCAAACAAATTTATAAACCCAATTGCCAAGAATTTAAGGAAACAAACCTTGATTCCGTTATACATGCGCCTTACTTACTTTATGATTATAATTCTGGCAATCATCTTCCACTCGATTACCTTCCTTCTGCGTTTTCAATGCGTGCCAACCACAGCGTTATATATATATAGATATGATATACACAACCAAATACTTACATATCTCTTCCACTGGATTTGTCTCAATTCTGATCCAAAAAAGGCGTTTTTAATTGAATGTGTTTCCTCTCTAACGATCATTGGACGGCTTTTATCTTCCACTGCTGCACATCTTTCAACTCGACTTTCCATTGGTTCTCTGTGCTACCATTGGTTTCTATATGTGCCAATACATCTCAGCGCCACCCATCAGCCACTGCTCCAGCGTAATTCAAGTTTTGATATCAGCAACTATGAGTATTTGGGCCACTCCTCAAAGGTTCGACCAACACCAGTTCTAAGCAGTGTGATACCACTGTTCAACGCTGGTTATTACACCATTCAATGCACCACAATAAAACACAATTTTTGTAATGCAGTTCCTCATAAATAGACGTATGAATCCAAATGTTAAATTATGTTCTTGCGTGTCCTCCTAATGTTCGATTTTACTCATTCAACCAATCTCTGCAATTAATGAATTCAACAATTATACTTACAATTTCCTGAACATGGAATAAGTTGTTTCAAATCAACTGATCACAACATTCATTTAGAATTCGACTAATGCAGATTAGTCGTATACAATACTCTATTCATAGTTAAACAGAGGACATTCCATTAGTTCATAACAGAATTGTATAGTCGAGATTATATAATTGCCAACTCAGTATTTTAATTCTTCATTCAAAATCCAAATGGGTTAAAAACATCTGTCTTCGCATTTCGACTTCCCCTGATGCCGATTTCACTTTTTAAACGCTATTCTAATTGACAACACCCAACCTCCTTTGATCAATCTCAATTTGTATTCTTTTGAAGCATTCACGGCATCTCTTTCAATAAATTATCGACCAATGCTACAGATCGATTCAAGCTGCTTCATAATCATCGCTTTGCCATCGCTTCTCTTAGCACCCTCTGTCTCTGCACTAAGGATGGAAATCGACTTCATTTTGTATTGGAATCAACAATCATTTCACCGCCTCCATAAAACTGTGTGAATTCCTGCACGGTTTCATTCAATTAAATAACACAGGGTATGTGAATTCAAAAACCAAATTTCATCAATGTTATCGTTGCAAACATTGCCACCGATTCCACTTGTAGCAAACCACACGATTTCAGCATTGGTAGAACTCTACCTCTATTCAGGCTTTCCAAACACTAAACCATCGAAATTGCATTCAATTTGTTTATAAGTATACTTCATCATTCAACTTCGGAACCTGCAATTCTACCACAACTAACACCTGCGGCGTCTATACAACAGTTCATACCCTATTCAAATGTTTTCTATATTCCATAAGGTTGCATTATGATATCAACATAGATTATTCAGACCGATTTCCCAATACCGTACAAAATTCGACTCATTTAATTACATTCAACTCATAAACACAATCTCATAACCATACAATGGAAATTAACTCAAAAATCAAATTCTTCATTAATTAAGCAAACCTTACATGGAAGTCCTGCTTCTTGGCCTGATTTCCAAATTATTGGCCCTTTACAAAAGCCCGGCGGCTTACAAGCTTGGTTGTCCAAACCTCAGCCTTCAATCAATCTATTATTCCTACTCTATTTTGCCTTTGAGGCATACCAATTAATACAAATTTAAAATGATCTAATTTGAGTTCAATCCCTTTAATATCTCAACAAATCCCCAAATATCTCAACACCCCTAAAGTCTAGATCTTTATCCCTAAAACCTTGCAACTAAATCTATCTCAGGCTTCCTAATTATCTCTTAGATATCTCTCATCTAATTTCTCTAATGTTTTCCAGTTGTTTGGAAACATTTACAATTTCTCACAAACAATTAATTAAAAATATAATTAATCACTCAAAATAATATTAATATTACATGAAATTAATAAATTCTCAAAAACATGAGACCCCTAGGTTTAATAAAAATACAAGGTATTTTTCCGAGCTAATGCTCCTGCATCAGACTCCCAAGGTTGAAAATGATCATGATCTCCTGATCATGCGTTTAAGTCTTTGTCCGCCTGGATCCCACATTTTGTTTTGCAACTTATCATCTATATCTGATGTCTGTTGTTTTTCTCCAGGTCTCCATATCTTATGTTGTCTTGCTCCACTCACTGCACTTTCACAATCTCTTTCTGTCTTCATTTTGCTGCTGCTTCTCTTCCTCGCTGATGTCTTCCTCTGAGACACTTTCAACATGATTCTTCTGATTAATTCAATTTCTCGGTCCAATAAATCTCCAGATTGCTGATTTCTTGTTGTCTGCTGAGCTAAGACGGCTTGCTCAGTTCTTACTCATTCAATTGTTACTGTCACTTGCTGACTTCTTGCTGCCACCCAATCATCCATGCCCTCTTGTCTTCTGAAACAGAAAACTTCTTCTCTGCCTTCTTCTATCAGCAACTTACTGGACTGGTACATTGTGTACTCTTTTCTGTTGTCTTCATCTCTCTGCATCTGCAATTCCCAATTCTGGAATTGAGATTCTTCCTACACTGAATTCTGATCATTCAGCATCCTTTCCAGCAACATAACTCCTTCATTCCATGGATTAAATGTTTCCATAGAATTTTCGTCTTTCACCTTCATTTTACTGCTCAACTGAGTCAAATGTTCTTCAGTATCTACAACAATACCTGCATTCACAAAACACTTGTTAAAACAAAAATCATAAGGCATCAGTGCCTTACTTCCCTCTTCCAGCACTTCAGTATGCTGCTTCGAATTTTCCACCTCAATCAGCACATCAGTATGCTGATTCTCTATTCCCAAAGAATTCTTTGAAGGATTCTCAAGACTGTCAACCAGTCTTTCTCTCACACCATCTGTTTCCATGATATCTTTCTGCTCTCGTTCACTGTACTGAACTCTTTCTTCTGCAATCTCCCTGTCATACTCTGAATTCTCCAACAAGTATTCCAACAATGCAATTTCTCTGTGGCATTGCTAAAGCATATCATCATCATGTATCATCCCTACATTCACACATAAAATTTCAGTTTGAAAACTACAAGTTTCAATAGTCTCAACTGTTGCTTCACTTATCAGTGCTTCAGACTGATTCACTTCTTCTGCATCCACAAGAATTTCTTCCTGTGTTGTAACAGCTTCAAGTACAAAAACATCATCGCTTCCTTCTTCAGAGTACTTATCTCCTGAAAGATTATTTTCCATACTTGTGACAGCTTCACAAGATTGCGCATCCTCCTCCATAAAACCTGTAATCACATCACAATTGTCAGCTACAAAAATACAAGAGTTCACATTATCCAGCTGATCTGGATCTGCCCAGTAACTCAAGAAATCATCAATGATCTCCTCTTCTGTTTCATCAATGGAAACCTCTACTTTCAACTTAGCTGCTCTGAGTTCTTCACGTCTCAACTGTATACTCATCATCTGCTCGAGCTCCCTCAACTCTTTTGTTAACTGCATGTTTATCTGTCGATATCTTTTCTGTTGTAGCCTCTTCCACTTCACTCTCTTCCTCATGGTCCAACCATGTCTTTGGTCTTTCATATTTTACTGTAACAATTCCATCAATAGCTCAAGATGAACCGTGATCTTAGCTTTCTCTTTCTCATACTCTTCATCAGTCAATTGTTGTCTTATGCCATTCGCCTTGGCATCTTTCTTCCTCATTCTACTATGGCCTCTCTCTAAACCTCTACTCTCTCCTTTATGACTTTCAATAGTCATTTTCCTCGCCATGAGTTTCTCACTCATGAGTTGCACCAAGCCTCTACAACAACAAGCTCTCTTGCTGCCACTTACCTCACCAATCCTTTCCTCCGGATCTGGTCTTTTGGTAATCACCGGTCCTTTGTTGGAACCTTTCGAGCATTCCTCCACTGCTCCTTCAGGCTTCACTCATCTGCAACTTTCAAAAACACACTTGTCCTTTTTATTCAACCTCTGTTGAATCTTCAGGTTCTGCCACATTCACCTAGAATCCTCTGCTGTATTCCATCACTGCTCTCAAGCTGTGATCTGCTTCTTCTCGCTAAGACTTTCTTTACTATGCCTGTAAACCAAATTTTGCAAACAAATTTTAAACCAGAGTTAAATATCACCTGTCAACTCACCTTCAAGATCATGTTGATCTTGCTTCACTTCTTCAACTGCACTATATCCCTGCAATCTTCATCAGTTCAAAATCAGATATTCATTCATCACATGCAATTAACTCAAAACTTAAATCTTCACACAGAGCTATTCCAGCTCTGATACCAAAATGATGCAGGCTTACCCTGCAAAACCCAGAATCTCTCCAGACTGACTATGCATATACAAAATGCATCTCAAAAAACTTCCCAACCAAAACTTCAATCTGGGCAATTTCATAACTTTTCATTTGCGGAAGCTTCTATCTAATAAAGGTTATGAAACCCACAAACCAACACTTCTCATAATTCAACTTAATTTAAAAATCAGAGTACCGATACCAATCGGATTTTCCTTCTACTATTCCCAATCTGCATGTAATTGGATTCCATAAATATATATGTGCGCCCTTGCTTCTCTAACAAGCTGGACATGGGTTAATCAATCCACCCCATATGTAATTATACATCCCATTATCAAACAACTTTATAAACCCAATTGCCAAGAATTTAAGGAAACAAACCTTGATTCCGTTATACATGCGCCTTACTTACTTTATGATTATAATTCTGGCAATCATCTTCCACTCGATTACCTTCCTTCTGCGTTTTCAATGCGTGCCAACCACAACGTTATATATATATATATATATATATATATATATATATATATATATATATATATATATATATATGATATACACAACCAAATACTTACATATCTCTTCGACTGGATTTGTCTCAATTCTGATCCAAAAAAGGCATTTTTAATTGAATGTGTTTCCTCTCCAACGATCATTGGACGGCTTTTATCTTCCACTGCTGCACATCTTTCAACTCGACTTTCCATTGGTTCTCTGCGCTACCATTGGTTTCTATATGTGCCAATACATCTCAGCGCCACCCATCAGCCACTGCTCCAACATAATTCAGGTTTTGATATCAACAACTATGAGCGTTTGGGCCACTCCTCAAAGGTTCGACCAACACGAGTTCTAAGCAGTGTGATACCACTGTTCAACGCTGGTTATTACACCATTCAACGCACCACAATAAAACACAATTTTTGTAATGCAGTTCCTCATAAATAGACGTATGAATCCAAATGTTAAATTTTGTTCTTGCGTGTCCTCCTACTGTTTGATTTTACTCATTCAACCAATCTCTGCAATTAATGAATTCAACAATTATACTTTTAATTGCCTGAACATGGAATAAACTATTTCAAATCAACTGATCACAACATTCATTTAGAATTCGACTAATGCAGATTAGCCGTATACAATACTCTATTCATAGTTAAACAAAGGACATTCCATTAGTTCATAACAGAATTTTATAGTCGAGATTATATAATTGCCAACTCGGTATTTTAATTCTTCATTCAAAATCCAAATGGGTTAAAAACATCTGTCTTCGCATTTCGACTTCACCTGATGCCGATTTCACTTTTTAAACGTTGTTCTAATTGACAACACCCAACCTCCTTTGATCGATCTCAATTTGTATTCTTTTGAAGCATTCACGACATCTCTTTCATTAAATTATCGACCAATGCTACAGATCGATTCAAGCTGCTTCATAATCATCGCTTTGCCATTGCTTCTCTTAGCACCCTCTCTCTCTGCACTAAGGATGGAAATCGACTTCATTTTGTATTGGAATCAACAATCATTTCACCACCTCCATAAAACTGTGTGAATTCCTGCACGGTTTCATTCAATTAAATAACACAGGGTATGTGAATTCAAAAACCAAATTTCATCAATGTTATCGCTGCAAACATTGCCACCGATTCCACTTGTAGCAAACCACACGATTTCATCATTGGTAGAACTCTACCTCTATTCAGGCTTTCCAAACACTAAGCCATCGAAATTGCATTCGATTTGTTTATAAGTATACTTCATCATTCAACTTCGGAACCTGCAATTCGACCACAACTAACGCCTGCGACGTCTATACAACAGTTCATACCCTATTCAAATGTTTTCTATATTCCATAAGGTTGCATTATGATATCAACATAGATTATTCAGACTGATTGCCCAATACCGTACAAAATTCGACTCATTTAATTCCATTCAACTCATAAACACAATCTCATAACCATACAATGGAAATTAACTCGAAAATCAAATTCTTCATTAATTAAGCAAACCTTACATGGAAGTCCTGCTTCTTGGCCTGATTTCCAAATTATTGGCCCTTTACAAAAGCCCGGTGGCTTACAAGCTTGGTTGTCCAAACCTCAGCCTTCAATCACTCTATTCTTCTTGCTCTATTTTTCCTTTGAGGCATATCAATTTATACAAATTTAAAATGGTCTAATTTGAGTTCAATCCCTTTAATATCTCAACAAATCCCCAAATATCTCAACACCCCTAAAGTCTAGATCTTTATCCCTAAAACCTTGCAACTAAATCTATCTTAGGCTTCCTAATTATCTCTTAGATATCTCTCATCTAATTTCTCTCATGTTTTCCAGTTGTTTGGAAACATTTACAATTTCTCACAAATAATTAATTAAAAATATAATTAATCACTCAAAATAATATTAATATTTACATGAAATTAATAAATTCTCAAAAACATGAGACCCCTAGGTTTAATAAAAATACAAGGTATTTTTCCGAGCTAATGCTCCTGCATCAATATAATGTACAAATTTTATTTGATTGTTTATAAATGAAAAAAAATACTAACTAGGTTTTTGTATTGGACATGTATCATTTTCATAAATTCTCTCAAATTAGGTGAGTTGTATAGAGAGATATTTAGGTTGCTACTATCAATCCTAAGTAGCCTTCTAATGATGTTGATTAAGTCATGTTTGTTTGTCATCGGTTTTGGTAACATTAATGAACAACTATGGAATCATCACGGTTCTCTCTCTCCATACTCTATATGAGAAGACTGAAAAGATATGCAACTTGGTTTTAAAGACCACAAAGGGAAGACCACTGACATTTGTATGTGGGTGTAAGATCTTGCAACTAAACAGATACACATAACACCAAAACTGAACTGAAATCCACACACTAAGTATGCACATAAAAATCTGAGAAAATAACTAATAAAAAAAACAACTATAAGGGAACTATTGGCCTAATGATTGGCCTCTCATTCTTCACACTCAGTCACACACTTCTACCTCTTACATGCCTCATAGGCTCACCTCAATTTATACAAATGGATCTGAACCAAAATAGGCTTTAGATCCTCAACAAACTCCCACAATATCTCTCATGATCCTTAAAATATTTCATCTAATTCCTTATCCCTAGATAAGAGCCAACTATCCCTTAAATCTCAAAAACCTTCCACAATACTCAAGAATATTCTCCTATTTGCAAAAATTATCATTTTTTCTAAAAACTTTGAGAAAAATACATTAAATAATTAAATTCTAACTTTGTAAGTAACTCCTTTAGTAAACAATTAACCTAAGTTAAATGCTCTGCATCAATTATGGACTTAGAAGCTCAATGAAAAATGAACTATATACCATGGACTATATAATTTGTAAAATTAATATTTAATAGACTTAAAAATTTAATGAAAAATAAACTATATATTATATATTATGGACTATGCATTTTGTAAAATTAATATTAATATTACAAAGTAATTCTATAATTTTTTAGTATTATTTAATTCCTCACAAATTTTAGGAATTTGACTTTTTTGATCCATAAATTATGTAACAAATCTTTGTAAAAATCACATTCGAGAACTTTGTTTCGACGTGTTTCGAACCAGCCACTATGATTCATTATCACGATAAATTGTTAAACAACCAATGTCTCTTTACCTAGAAAAGAGACTAAATAAAACTTTCACATATATAATTGGTTGAATAAAAATGTTTTCATACTTTATTTATTTTTTACAAAAATTATTTGATAAATTTAAATTAAAACTTTTAGGATTTTGAGTTCATGCATGCATTAATGTATAACAATATAAATGAAGGGGTTTTTGAAGTATTTTAAGTTGGTTTGTGTGTCACTTTTTCACCGTGTATTATTTTAACTTTTGATTTGTGATTAAGAAAACGAATTACTACAGCCCCAGGGCAGGACTAATGAACGAAGAGGTTTTTGAAGTATTTACGTAAGAGTATACGTGTCGCTTTTTCATGGTGTATTATTTTAATTTTTGATTTGTGGGTATTCTTGAATTATTGTAAGTAAGAGTATATGTATCACTTTTTCATGGTGCATTATTTTAACTTTTGATTTGTGTGCAGGCTTATTCATTTTATTGGGGATTGTTGAACCGATGATTCAATTTTTTTATTTGGTCTTGATCCATTTTTTTTATTTGGTCTTGATCACTTTTGATATGGGTTTTAGTTTTTTGAATTGGTGTAAATAATAGTGTTAATTAATTTTTTTTAAACAAGTATATTTTAATTTTTACTTTGTTTAATTTAAATATGTTAAGCTTTTCCAAAAAAATCAACCAAATTATATAAATAATGGCCAAAATTACTTTAAATTTCAAAAACTACTTATACCCCGGATCTAAGATTATCTCTTTAACCTACACCGTTCCCGTGTACCACTTTTACAAATTCACTCTACTTTGACTATTGTAACGAGTCTGTCATTTTACACCTAATTCCTCTAAGGCCCAATTAGAACCTTTCAATATAAATAAACGAGTCTCTAATTTTACACTTAATTTCTCTAAGATCCAATTAGAACTTTTTAATCTAAACGTTGTAGTTTAAAAAGGAGTTGTCTTTAGTGCGACTTTTTGGAGTTTCAGGTGTCGGAATCTCGTGAAAAAAATTGAGGTAAAATCTTGATTTCTTTTATTTAAACTGGTTTTTTTATTGTAAAGATGGATTCAACACCCTAAAAAACCCATAGGGCACTTCGATTGTGCAAGGTTACCCATCAATAAATTCCTGCCAGAATTTAGAGAAATTAAACCAAAAAAACTACTGTAAAAGCCTTCAAAGAGTCGCACTATAGACTACTCTGTTTAAAAAAGCAACAAAATAGTTCAGAATTTGGTAAAGATCGAAACTTCAATATTTTGGGTGCCTTGAGGGTTTTTGATATTTTAAGTGCCTTAAAGGTTTTTGATAGTGCTGAATCTTTTTCCATTATCAAAAATGCAATTCAAACACTCCAATTGATTTTTACAAAAAAAAAATTACCAGATTCCAACAAAAGGTTGCCGTCCAAGCTATTCCATATGCTGAGTAAACTACTTCTAAATAAACTCTAAATAGTAAAATATACTTTTACAAATTCACTCTTCTTTTGACTATTCTAACGAGTCTCTCATTTTAGACCTAATTCCTTTTACACCCAATTAGAACCTTTCAATATAAATAAACTCTAAATAGTATAATAAGGAGAAATAAACATATCCTCAAATATATGGGTATTATTAAAAGTTGAAAACAATTAGGTATGATACAATTGTTTTATTTTAAGGCAATAAAATGTAATTGGGTATGAGTGAAATTTACGAATTGATATATTTTTAAATAATAATGGTTTATTTCTTTTTGAATTTTAATAATATAATTAAAAAAAATGAATATTGAAAATTAATTATTTAGTTTATATTATTTTAATTGTAAAAATTGACTTTCTTTATATGGGGTGGGAAGGAAATGGGAAGGGGATAGCCTCGCCACTTCTTGTAGAAATTTGCTGAATAATGATTAATTATCCACTGAGACTAGCTTGATCACATACAATTCGAATTTATATGCAACACATAATCTCTTCCACTCAGATCATCACACATGCGGAAATAAAAAAAGCGATAGCACATCAAATCATCATACACATTAACACAGTATGTATGGGGAAAGCTTATAGCTGAAAACCCCGCAGCTATTGTGTATATTATAATGGAGAAAACATCTAACAAAATCAATACAATACTCCTCACAAGTACTTAGTACTTTCTCATAAAGTTACACACAAACTGGCTTGGTTTTGAACAGGTTACTGGTTCAAAACTCACCACTAATTGCCTTGCCTCTATTGCGCAATCATGGCCTGTCTAAATAGAGATTCAAGGTTCGAATCTCCTTGGCTTGACAGCGCAATCATCATGGGCAATTCCTCCAAGTGTGGTGCGAATCTCATGCACAACTGATGTCGCCACTGATAGCTAACTCCACCCTTTCATCTACCTCTTTCACTGGTCTCCACTGAACTGTCCATGCACTGTAGTGAACTGATGTGTTCTTGAGTTGAATAATGAATTACTAATTAATGAATTAAATAATATTTAATTCACTCCACTCATAACTAATTGATTATCTAGTTAAACTAATCTCAACTAGTTCAACTAAAATAAACAGAACACAACTCCACTAGCTGTCTCATTAACTCCACCAAACTTCTGCCACTGAAGTCCTAACTAAAGTCAACCATGCATGATGCCATCAAACCCTTGGGAATAGCATAATTCCTCTGTCAGATGCATGAGCCACTTCCAAGGCTCGAACTGAAGTGCTCCAAGAGAGTAAACTGAAGTTTATAGTCTAAATATTATTAAGGGTAAATAATATTTGACTTCCTTATTTTAAGGAGAGGCAGTCTAAAAATAGACTTCGACCTATAGGTCCAAAAAATAGAGTCCCATCTATTTTTACCAACATGAACAATACTCCAAGAATAACATACTGCAATCCCCGGACCATGCTCCATATGTCTAAAAATAGACATAGTCTAAAAATAGATTTTGCGCCAGAATTTGCCTGCGGGCCCACTTAGTGAAGGCTACTTCATTTCACTAAGCTCCATCATCTTGCTGCATTTTCAACACTCCCTCTCAGCAAGATAAGGATTATCTGCAACCCCTATCCTGCCTCTGTGGAATTTGAACTTGCTCCCGGTGAGCGCCTTCGTCAGGATGTCGGCATCCTGATCCTCCGTGGGAACATATGAAAGCATCATGATTCTCCGCTGAACACAATCTCTGATATGATGATACCAATCTGTGAAGCCATGCCGCCTCAACTGATCCTCCTGTCTGTACCATGAACCATATCCCGATGTGCCTCTAATATAGCGCAATACATGCTTGCTTGCCTTCCAAAAGAGCTTGGTAGGCTTAACCATAACTTGCGAAAGTTGGTTAACTGCATATCATATATCGGGTCGTGTATTGACCAGATACATAAGCAACCCCACCAACTGTCGATAGATAGCGGCATCCACTACCTCCGTTGAAGTAGCATCCTCCTTCCTCCAACCACCAGGAAGAGGAGTGTCAACAGGCTTGCAGCCTTGCATGTTGAACCTCTCCAGAATCTCCCGGGCATACTTGCCCTGAGAAACAAACAGTCCTCCGCTGTGCTGCCAAATCTCCAATCCTAGGAAATAATGAAGGATGCCCAAGTCCTTCATCTCAAACTCTCGTGCAAGATCCTCCTTGCATGAAAGTATCAACTGCTCATCGCCAGTCAAAATAAGATCATCTACATACAGTACGATGATCAACAGCTTCCCCTCCACCACAATCTGGTACAGGTTTGGATCTGCCTCACTCTTGGAGAATCCAAGCCCGATGAAGTAGCTGTCTATCCGAGTGTACCAAGCACGAGGTGCTTGCTTCAGCCCGTACAGTGCTCTCTTGATTCGGCACACATGCGACTCACTGCTGAAGATCTCGAAACCTTCAGGCTGCTCTATGTACACCTCCTCCTCAATGACTCCATTGAGGAACGCAGTCTTCACATCCATCTGATGAATGTGCCACCCCATCTGCGCTGAGAGAGCAAGGATCGTCCGTATGGAAGAGTACCTTGCGACAGGTGCAAAGGTCTCCTCATAATCGATCCCCTCGATCTGTGAAAAGCCACGGGCGACAAATCTCGCCTTGTACTTCTCCACACTCCCGTCAGCCGCCTGCTTCACTTTGTAGATCCATCACGAACCCACCACTGATTTCCCCTCCGGTCTTGGGACAATCTCCCATGCACTGTTTCTGACGATCGAATCATATTCTTCGATCATGGCATCTACCCATGCAGGTTCCTCCACAGCTTCCTCAAAAGAGGATGGCTTCGTCACGACACATTGACCCACAAGAGCCATGTATCCAGTGTACCGATCCGGTGACTGCCTCTGTCTGTGCTGTGCTGTAGGTGGTCCTACAACCTTCTCTGCATCTCGAGCCAGTCGCTCAGCTTCTGTAGTGCGCATGCGCCCTCTGATGGTTGGCGCTGCCTGGGTGGTTTCTTCCACCTTCTGAACCTCCTCTTGTGGCTGATCCACATCCGGAAGCTCCTCCTTAGGAACTAACAGCTCCTCATCTGCATGCAAGTGTAGCTCCCTCTCAAGCGAACACTGCATGGCTTTCTCCTCCCGAAATTTTATATCCCGTCGCACAACAGTCTTACGACTGTCTGACAAATACACCCGATAGTTGTGAGGTGTATCAGTGTACCCCACAAATATTCCAACCTCAGCAGTTGGATCCAGCTTCCTTCTCGCATCCTTCGTCACATGCATGTAGACAAGAGAACCAAAGATCCACAAATGGGAAATATCAGGCCTCTTGCCAGAATAAGCCTCCTCCGGTGTACTCATGCCAAGAACCTTGTGAGGACAACGGTTCTGCACATACACTGCTGTATTGCATGCCTCAGCCCACAAGTGAAGGGGTAGGCCCCGATCATGCAACATCGCCCGTGCAGCACCCACGATCGTTCTGTTCTTCCGCTCAGCCACCCCGTTCTGCTGTGGGTTATGGGGTGCGATGAGTTCTCTCCGAATCCCTTCTGCGCTGCAGAACTCCTTGAATTCAGCCGAGATGAATTCACCACCGTTATCACTCCTTAGAGCAATCACTTTCTTCCCCGACTCCTTCTCGACCAGTGCTTTAAACTCACAGAACTTCGCGAATGTATCGCTCTTCTTCTGCATGAAGAAGATCCAGCACTTTTGAGAGAAATCATCAACAAAGATTACATAATACTTGTGCTTTGCTGTCGAAGCAACTGAGAAAGGACCACACACGTTTGTGTGAATTCTCTCAAGGATTTTCGTGGCGTGACTATCCTTCTCATGAAAGGTGGCTTTCACATACTCCCCCAAGGTACACCCCTTGCACTGATTTGACTGTGCAAGAGTGCCCTTAGGAAGCCCAGTAGAAATCTGCTGCAGGATCTTCAAATCTCCATGGTGAAGGTGGCCCAATCTCCTGTGCCACAGTTCGCCCTCATCATCCCGGCTCACCACTTCTCCCGCCTTGCATGCCATTGCTGCGCAGCCATCTACCTGCAACTGATAAAGGTTCTTGGTCCGAACCCCTATCTTTCGGGTATCTCCAGTAGTCTTACTGCGCAGGAAGGCTTTTCCTTCGCTGAAGACCACATCATACCCCTTATCCTCCAACATCGCCACAGAGATCAAGTTCTTCTTCAATCCAGGTACATGCATGACATCCTTCAATACAAAGGGTTTACCAGACTCCCTCCGAAAGGATATGGTACCGATACCAGTCGCACTGTATCTACCATCATCGCCCATCTCGATGTGCACACCCAAATCTTTGTCCTCCAGATCTGAGAACAACTCCCGATCTCCCGTCATATGAAATGACGCACCCGCTGTCCAAGAACCACACCGATCCCATCACACTTGAAACCAAGCATGCGATCAGTGAAAAGTCAAGCTCGAACTGTGAAGCCAAAGCTTCTCCATCTGCAGATCTTCCCGCTTGCTTGTTCTTCTTCTTCTTTGGACAATTGGTAGCATAATGTTCGTGATCATGGAAGTGAAAACACTTCACTTTCGCCATATCCTGCTTCTTGCCCTTAGCTCCAGAATGAGAGGTTTTCTTACCCTTCCCTTTCTTAGCTTTGGACACCAAAGCGCAGTTTTCTTCATCAGCTCCCTTTGATGAAGATCCATCTCGAGGAGTCCTCCTTATCTCCTCCTGCATGAGATCCGCCCAAAGGCGCTCCCATCCCGGCAGCTTCTCCCGACCATTGACACTATCTTGATATGAGTGCTAAGCCTTCGGAAGACCAAGGAGAGCCAGGTCGACCATGTCCTCGTCTTCAACAGTCACCCCCACACTTCCCAACTCATCTCTGCATTGAGTGAACTTCGTGAGGTATTTGGCGATACTGTCGCCTTTCTCCATCTTGATGTTCCCGAGCTTATCTTTGAGCGCCAACTTCCTTTGGTCACTCTTACTCTGGAATAGATCCGTCAAAGCTTTCCACATTAAATATGGAGTAGCCTTTCCATGCAGGCTGGATACAATATGATCCTTAACGCCCTCCAACAGGATCCTTCGACATTTCGCCATCTTCTTTTGCCATGCTTCGACTTCAGCAGGATCAGTGGGCTTTTGGACATCCGTATCTACGAACTCTTTCAGACCATTATCTTCTAATACTGCCTCCATGCGATCCTTCCATGCAACATAATTCGAACTGCCTTCAAGAGCATATTCGAGTCACAAACCGTTGAAAGACATTTTCAACACCGACACCAAGAAAACAAAACTGCTGCAAAATTTCGAATTCCACCTCAAAGCTCAGCCGCTCTAGATCGTGAGAACAAATTATTTCTAGCACAGAGATCGACTGCAAGGGGCGTTTACCATACCTTTCACTTTCCGAAGAAAGATGAATCCGGAGGCTACCTGGCCCGCATGCAGACTCTGTCTACCGAAATAAGTTTGTAATCACTGTGATGATCAATCTCTGCTTCAATAGCTCCGATACCATGTAGAAATTTGTTGAATAATGATTAATTATCCATCGAGACTATCCTGATCACATACAATTCGAATTTATATGCAACACATAATCTCTTCCACTCAGATCATCACACATGCGGAAATAAAACAAGTGATAGCACATCAAATCATCATACACATTAACACAGTATGTATGGGGAAAGCTTATAGCTGAAAATCCTGCAGCTATTGTGTATATTATAATGGAGAAAACATCTAACAAAATCAGTACAATACTCCTCACAAGTACTCAGTACTTTCTCATAAAGTTACACACAAACTAGCTTGGTTTTGAACAGGTTACTGGTTCAAAACTCACCACTAATTGCCTTGCCTCTATTTCGCAATCATGGCCTATCTAAATAGAGATCCAAGGTTTGAATCTCCTTGGCTTGAAAGCGCAATCATCATGGGAAATTCCTCCAAGTGTGGTGCAAATCTCATGCACAACTGATGTCGCCACTGATAGCTAACTCCACCCTTTCATCTACCTCTTTCACTGGTCTCCACTGAACTGTCCATGCACTGTAGTGAACTGATATGTTCTTGAGTTGAATAATGAGTTAATAATTAGTGAATTAAATAATATTTAATTCACTCCACTCATTACTAGTTGATTAGCTAGTTAAACTAATCACAACTAGTTCAACTAAGTTAAACCGAACACAACTCCACCAACTGTCTCATCAACTCCACCAAACTTCTGCCACTGAAGTCCTAACTGAAGTCAACCATGCATGAGCTCACCAAACCCTTAGGAATAGTGTAATTCCTCTGTCAGATGCATGAGCCACTTCCAAGGCTCGAACTGAAGTGCTCCAAGAGAGTAAACTGTTGTTTAGAGTCCAAATATTATTAAGGGTAAATAATATTTGACTTCCCTATTTTTAGATAGGCAGTCTAAATATAGACATCGACTTATAGGTCAAAAAAATAGAGGTCCACCTATTTTTACCAACATGACCAATACTCCAAGAATAACATACTGCAACCCCTGGACCATGCTCCATATGTCTAAAAATAGACTTTGCGCCAGAATTTGCCTGCGGGCCCACTTAGTGAAGGCGACTTCATTTCACTAAGCTCCATCATCTTGCTGCATTAAGGGGATAGCCTCGCCACTTCTTTCAGCATTAAAGGGGATGACATGGCCATCTCACTCCATGTACTCGCACATGCCACCATTCCTAACATTCAAGAGCATTAAGATGGCGTACTCCGCTTCAACTAGGAATTATTACCTTCCCTATTATTGCCTTGACGTTTCTATTATACAAGAGGTTATTCTCAGTTGTAGGTGGGATATTTCCACTATGATGTTGGCTTTTCTATCTCCTTAATAAATGAAGTCTTATGCCCTCCTAAGATGGACCCCTATAACATCCATCTTTTGGCAAAGCTTGTAACTGTGAAAATTTCTGAATGTTACTTTATGTAGAAATCTACTGTTAGATTTGGTTATGCTCCTCCTACTTAATTAAGTTGTTAAGCTGAAAATTCAGATTAATATCGAAGCAAAACATATAATAGACTTTCACCAATTTAGATCTAGAAAAAGTACATGCACACATAGAAAAAGTGACAGTTATTTTCTGGACAATAATCCTCAGAAAAACCGAGTGTGGGAAAACCGGTCTCTGGCTACTGGAGGGTTTTATTATTAAGAGTGTTTTTTAATACAACAAATCTAGGTTCCAGATCTAGAAAACCCGACAGAGAAAATACAGATCTGCAACTCACTAGTTGTTCTAAAGCCAAAATATTGACTGATCCACACCCTCAAATAGGATTTACAGGACTTAGCCAAATCTAGGCCCTAGAAACCCCAACATTGCCCCTGAAGCCTTTTCGTCAATCTCTGCAACCTTTGCGTCCCTCAGCACTAGCCTAGAAAGGGTTGTGTAACCCCAGAGTGGGTGATGCAGTCCCTACGCTGCCCCTGAGGGTCTTTGCGTGACCCCTGAGTCTCCGGCTGCCTTACGTTTCCCTGGGAGTGACTGCGCAGCACCTGCGTAGCTGAAGCTGCCTCTGCGTTGCACAACTACTGCCTTCTCTGCTGCTGCTTCTCCTGCTTCTTTGTACTACCTCTCTGAAGCTACTCTTTGTCTCTTGCTGATTCTAGACACTGGGATCAAACCACCCCCTTTGTCTAAACTCCCCTCTCTGCGGCTGAAACATTTCTGAGAATTCTTAGAAAACTCTGCCATAGAATATGAGCTTAGCTTCAGTGCTCTGTCTCTGTGTGTCTTTACAAATGACCCCAAGCCTTTTCTTTATAATTTTCTCATTGGAAAACCAACGACCATGATCGGTTTTGGAATAAATGGCTAATATTAAAAGAAAGCTTGATCCCTGTGACTTAAGACAATTTCAACACATGTTTAATTTAATTAACTTTAATTATTTCATTTTCCTAAGTTTAGACCTAGGAAATACATTAAAATAATTAATTAATTAAATATATCCCAAACTAGATGAAATTTCCCAAATCCATTTCTGGGTCTTGTAGATCATATGTACTCTAGTCCCTCCACAAATTTTGGGAGCTAGAGCAAATCTGATGCTACCCCCACTACACAAAATCTCAACACTCCCTCTTAGCACAGAGTGTGCTCTAGCAATACATCGCACCATGTATCACAACATTTGGGGCATTGGTTTCTGTGTTGTTGATGCTTGGCCTGCTGCCACTCGACTCTGCACTACTACTTCCAATGATGTTGTCACCACCGCTGCCACATTTGTACTCCAGCTCCCTCTCAAACTACTGCATCTATGCTTCTATTTGTTGCACTGCATCTTCAGTTGCTGAGAGAACAAACTGAATCTCTTGCCCAATATTTGACAGACAAGTCAGTTGGGCTACAACCTCATCACTAAAGCTCCATCGGCTATTGATCTTTGTTGTTATCTGGAGGATGATGCACACCTACATATTTGCACTACGTAAGCAGACTCCCTTTGCAATGTTGAAGTCACATCAGCCCCTTGTACTAAAATCTCTCACGTTGTTGCTGCACTGCACTTTTCTCCTGAAGCCTTCACGCTGCTACAACTCTGCTCTGCGCTGTTGAAGTCACATCAGCCCTTACGCTACTGCTGCCTCTACGCTGCTGCTGCATCTTCACTGTGTTGCTCCTTCCAACCTTTAGATCTGCCTCTACTTCATCCGTGATATTTGCACCCACTGCTCCACTTGTCCCACTATTGTCTTAAGGCTCCTGTAGCTCGAATGTGATCCAAGAGATGAGCTTCTCAAGGATCCTACCATATTATGTAGCTCCTTCACAGATCCATGTCGCCCCACTTTTTTGGTTCATGAGCGCTCATGGCTGCATCATCTTCTGACCCATCATCCGCCACAACAGCCTTGGAAGAAGAAGCTTCCTTGTCTTTTTTCTTTTGAGGAAAATTGCTGGAGAAATGTCCCAGTTCACCACACTCAAAGAACCATATCTGTGATAGATCCTTCTTTTTCTTTCCTTGCTACCTCTTTGATGCCAAGGTTGCATCTTCTTCAAATTCTTCCTTCTTCACCTTACTTGATCTCGTGTTGTACTCCTTCTTGGTGATTCTGCAGAGTTCTTCTTGACACATGATTGCCCACAAGCTGTCCCGGTCGGGAAGGTCCGCTCTACCCAATATACTTTGTCAAAGGTTTCCCACTCATCTGTGACTGTATTGAGAGCAGTCCTAACCATCACATCATCCTCCAACTTTTCACTTGTGGCAGTAAACTGGTCTCTGATTGACTGTAATCTGAAGAGAAAATGTTCCATGTCTTCACCCTTGGTCATCATGAATGACCACATCTGAGTCTCCAGAAGCATCTTCCTCTAGATATATTTTCCCTCATATAGGGATGTCAAGACCTTCCACATATTATTATCTGTTTTATTCTCAGCTATATGTGGGACAATATGGTCCTTAATTCCATCCATTATTAGTCGCTTAGTATGTCCAACAGCTTCATTATGCTTCCTCAGGGGATCTGCATTAGTCAGCGTGGCCAGAACTTGTTCTGCATGGTCTCTTAGATGATATGCCTCTAGGAATATCAGGATTCTAGCCTTCCAAATAGAAAAGTTGGATAGGCCATCCAATCTGTCCTGATCACGCAGTCCATGAGGAGCCATCTGCTCAGAAACATGTCGGAGCTCCTTTTCTCTATGCTAGAGATCTTGATCTAAGGTCCTTGGCAAAACATGCACCTTCTGCACCCTCTGAAAACTGATTTCCCTTCTTGGAAATCTTCCAAATCAATAATGATTCAACTCTCTTCGATCCTCTGATCCATCTACAAGTTTATTTGGCTAGAAACTCTTTGAGAAGCTGATCTCCTCCCACTCTTTGTCACTAGTGCTTAGGCTAAATTTCTGAAAACTTCATAAATTTAACCCCACCAACACCTTGTGAAGTTCTGCAGCTCTGCTTCAGGCACTTCTGAATCTGATAACTTCAGATCTGCGTCACCCTAGTTGGCTTTAGACAATCCCAACAATGCCTTTGCGCAATAAGTGCATGGGCCTGCTGGGAGATAGCGTAAGACAGCGTCACCCTTCCCTCTGCATAACTATGCTCTCTCTGAGACCGTGTTTTCCCTTCAGATGGTCCCTTCTCCCATTGTTATTTCTCTTCCTGCTGCTTTATGCAACAAAATCCTTCAGTCTTCTGTTGGTGACCCTTCTAGATCTGCAATTGCTTTGATACCATGTGAAAATTTCTTAATGTTACCTTATGCAGAAATCTACTGTTAGATCTAGTTATGCTCCTCCTACTTAATTAAGTTATTAAGCTTAAAATTCAAATTAATATCGAAGCAAAACACATAACAGAATTTCACCAATTAAGATCTAGAAAAAGTACATGCACACATAGACAAAGAGACACAGTGATTTTCTGGACAATAGTCCCTGGAAAAACCCAATGCGGGAAAACCAGTCTCTGGCTGTTGGAGGGTTTTATTATTAAGATTATTTCTGAATAAAGCAAATCTGGGTTTCGGATTTAGAAATCTCGACAGAGAAAATATAGATATGCAACTCACTGGTTGTTCTGAAGCCAAAATATTGAATGATCCACACCCTCAAATGGGATTTACAGGACTCAGCCAAATCTATTCCCTAGAAACCCCAACATTGCCTCTGAAGCCCCTATGTCAGCCTCTGCAGCCTCTACGTCCCTCAACACTGGCCTAGAAAGGATTGTGTAACCCTAGATTGGGTGACGTAGTCCCTACGCTGCCCTTGAGGGTATATGCGTAACCCCTGAGGGTCTCCAACTGCCTTATGCTGCCATGGGAGTGACTGCACATCACTTGTGTAGCTAAAGCTGCCTCTGCGCTGCGCAATTATTGCCCTCTCTGCTACTACTTCTCCTGCTTATTTGTGTTTCATCTATGAAGTTGCTCTCTATCTCTTACTTATTCTAGACACTAGGATCAGACCATCCCCTTTTTCGAAACTCCCCTCTCTGCAGCTGAAACACTTATGAGAATTCTTAGAAAACCCTGCCCTAGAATCTCAACTTAGCTTCAGTGCTCTGCCTCTGTGTGTATTTAGAAATGACCCCAAGCCTTTCCTTTATAATTTTCTTGTTGGAAAACCAACGACCATGGTTATATCTTGAATCAATGGCTAAGATTAAAAGAAAGTTTGATCCGTGTGACTTAAGACAATTTCATCACATGTTTAATTTAATTAACTTTAATTATTTAATTTTCCTAAGTTTAGGCTTAGGAAATACATTAAAATAAATAATTAATTAAATATCTCCTAAACCAGATGAAATTTCCCAAATCCATTTCTGCGTCTTGTAGATCATATGTACTCTAGTCCCTCCACAAATTTTGGGAGCTAGAGCACATCTGATGCTACATGTTGAGGAGGTAAATCCCCTCTGCGGACAGAGGCGATCCCTACTAGCCCAGCAGGGGTCTAGCAACAATCAGAAATGTTACGACGCAAGTTCCTAGTTACGAATGAAAAGACTAGAGATGGAAGCCTACCTGGATTCCAATGCTACGATCTGAAGAAGAGAGTGTTCCCGTTCCTCAGCCTTGGCAGATCACAATCCTCCACGATCTCCGCGGACGGATACCTGCACATGCAAGAAACAAACAGATACAAGCATAAAATCCGGCATACGCAACTCAATATCAGTCAGAAAAGATATTACTCATATTAACATCATTGAAAACAGAGTGGAACCATAATCGTAATCATTCATTAAATAACGATCGAAAGAGATTACAACCAAAGTTCTGACGTCGTGGTCTCCTTCGAATGGGTCTCCAGTCGTTCACGTCTCGCAAAGCTCGCTAGGGAAAGGAAAAACCTCTCCTGAGTCTCTCGAAAATAGTCTCCTTACTTGAGTCAGCCTTAAGGGAGGAAAGAGGGCTCTTACAGCACAAAGGCTCTTGGGAATTTGGAGATTCAAAGCTTAGGCACTTCAAGACTAGCTTGCCATGGAATTGAGCAGGCTTTTATAGATGGGAAAGGAGGGAGTTGGGATCCCTATTATTGTGGGATTGGCCCTATCAACAAGGAAGGTTCCATGGGAGGTGGCAAAACCACTTCCCTTCCATAGAACTCCCGCAGCCAAACCTCCCAACTCAAGATAGGCAATGGTTTCTGAGTTTTTTGAAACTCAACTTCCGCCATCTTTATTTAAAAACACTCCTTAAATTGGCTGGCGTGACTACTGCTCTGGGACAGAGCGCCAGTTGGCGCGGCCTCTTTGTAGGATTTTCCCCATTGGCGCGAGTGCTGAACTATCCGCCCGCGCCAATGCAAAAAGAGATGTTTTTATGATTTTTTGCAAGGAGATGTCTTTAGGGCAATTGAAGCTCATGCTTAGAGGAATGCATTGATGATGTTTTCAAGGCATGACAATGTTCACAGGTCACAAAATGGGTCCTTCATTGTGCGGGACGGGGAATGGTAGGGACGGTGACAAATTACTGTGTAACAGATGCCCCCTAAAGTATGAGGCCCGAGAGAGAGAGGGGTGAAATGCTTTACGAGAACATGTTCAACTGAAGGCCCGCCGTCGGAAAACCTGCGCAGAAAGATACAACTGATATCTCAAGTACATGATGTATATGTGGTATGGGCGCATCCATCCGAAACAGAGTACACTATAATCCGGATCCAGGGTATGGGCGCAGCCATCCAGCGAGGATCAAATAAATAGACTCAGGTATGGTCGCAGCCATCCAAGCAATGAGTCATATACATAATGATAATAATCCACAATCGCAGCCTGGATTACAACAGACACAATCCAGGGTCTTGCGCTCCATCTCGACCCAAACAAAGTAAAAGTTCGAGCATGTGAATATGTGAGCTGAAGTCGAACATGCAGGAACATCGTCTGATTACCAGCCAATGATGAAAGCTGTTAACAGACGCGAGAGGAACCACCAATAATGACAATGGCCCTCAAGGTACTACAGGTACAATCTACGGCGTGTGAATCAATGAGTTGGCGTCGAACACCCATAGAATCACTCGATCGGAGGCCAATGATGAAAACCTCACGTCGAATGCGACGAACCTGCCATTGAGACATGCAGGCTCCAAGGTACCATAAAGGAGTCTCTATATCAACTTCCTGGATAATGAGCTGATGTCGACAGGAAGTGACCTTGATCGAAGGTGGGCCATAATGATTCCCACATCATTGACACGAGACAGAGGAACGTGATGTTTTGTTGTGAATCGGGATTGTATGAGAATTAGAGGAAGGTTGATATTAGCAGAGGCCAACTTCTCTTGAACATATAAACGGCACGACAGTGGACTTGGCAGTATTTGACATCAATAGATCAGAGGTCATGGTGACAAGGCAATGAGCAGAGGAGAGGTCAAGGTTATCCAAACCCACGGAGGCAAGAGTGAAGAAACGAGATGAGATGTCCCAAGCCGACACGAATGCGGACAAGTGCCATGTGTAAGAGCGACATTCTGGCTGCCGACAACAACGACGACGGTTCCATTTTCCCCCACCATTTACGCAGCGAGTACCCCAATTATTTTTGATACTCGAAGCTTGAAGGGGATAGCATATGCTTGTAATATAAGTCCGCCCTTCGGGCGAATCCATCCTAGTGCATTTAACGAGTCCTAGGAAGGAGGAACTCGGAGAACGTCATTTCGACTGGATCCGATGTCATCAGGGTTTAACGAGTCTGATAAAGGAAGAACTCGGTGTCTTTTCATGTTTAGAGAGTTTGAAAAGACAGCAGAAAAGTAAACTCCAAAAGTCCCCTTTCGTAAATAGTTCCTCAGATCCGAAAAGGTAGAAAACAATATCCGAGAAAACCTCCTAGTTGCGATAGGCTAGGGTATTCCTTTTTCGTAATCAATCTATCCCAGCCCGAAAAAGGGGTAAACGTATACTGGGTAGATGTTGATTCGTGTCCATTTTAACGAGATCGAAACGACAAGGGCCTCGGCAATATTTTCACGTTTAAAGAGTCAGAAAAGAGCTGAAAGATGACTCCTCCTGGAGGAACGAGTGGTATAAAGGGTAGCTATTGGTTCCAGTAATGGTGGAACTGCTCAAAACAAGACAAGGTTAAGAGGCTGGCTAACAAGACCACTCATCGCAGCGGTTCCTCAGGAACGGGTAAAACAACCAAGTGAAGGCATATGATCGGCCAAGCAGATAGTGACGATGGAGTGAGAAAACCAAGGCTCATCTGGCAAAAACAGGTTGATAAATTGGCAATCACGAGGGGTAAAATGGGGAAGGTTTCATTTTTACACAAGCTTGAAACGGAGATAAACTATGCTTGAAACCAGTTTCATTTTTACACAAGCTTGAAACGGAAACAAACTATGCTTGAAAAAGTAAGCATGCCCCCAGCATGGTGACTCAATTCGAGGTACATGCCCCCCAAGCTTCATTCCATATGAAAGGCAAATGGAGTGAAGGTTCAAATTACGAGATCAAGAGAAAGACTCGATTGGGATTTTACGAGATCTAAACAAAGACTCGAATTGAATGGGAACGTGTTTCATTATTTTAACGAGGTTGACACATTAAAAGAACTATCCTCAAACACCTTGTTTCATGGTTTAGGGAGCTTGACACAAGACCAGGAACTGTGCTCCAACAAACCTTGTTTCATTTTTTAAGGAGCTTGACACAAGACAAGGAACTATGCTCCGACGACCTTGTTTCATTTTTTCAGGAGCTTGACACAAGACAAGGAACTGTGCTCCGACCGACTTCATCATAATGAACAAGAAGTCATTGCTTCCAAGAGTTCCACACCAGATGGGAGGAAATCATCCTGGAAGTCAGGACCCAATGCCCCCAGCACTCGATGCACGACGGCATCATCACTGAGCACAGGCACGGGGTAGGTAGCCACGTAGTTGACCTGCGGTGGGGCAGATACAACGGGTGGATAGAAACCAGGAGGGGGTGATGGTGGACCCGATGCCACATTAAGACCAAAGAATGCAAGCTGATCAATGGTCACAATCCTTCCTTCATGCGGAAAACAGACCACACGAAAGAGGGAGGAGACGAGCGCTCCCATGGCATAGGTGTAATCACGCCCCAAAAGCAGATTGAAATCCAAGGGGCCTGGAACAACCATCACGTCCATATGGACGGTTTTTTCTCCCAAAGTAACCGGTAACCTTGGAAGGATCCCCAACGGTTGACTCGTCCTTCTGTTAAAAGTCAACAGATTCTGCGTAACAGGCGCAAGCGGCGGCGAACCGAAAGCTTGCCAGGTAGTTGAGGATATAATACTAACAGAGGCACCTTCGTCTATAATGGTGCTGGGTACAACCAGACCAAGAGCCTGTACTGTGATCTCGAAAGGCACGTAAGACGGAAGGCGGAATCCTGCAAATCGACTCCAATCAAAGGAAGCGACCAAACTACTCGGAGGGGCTACCATCGAAATGCGAAGGTCTTCCCCTGATGTTACGGAAGAATAAGCATCCTCCATAATCTCCATCTCGAAGGCGGGAGGGATATCCTCCGGAGCCTCCATCATGGGAGGCGGAGGAGGAGCTTCTTGAAGTACAGGGACAGGAGAATCTTTCTCCAAGTCTGAAGAATCTGAAGAGATCAGAAGGACATGGGGGGTGTGAGATCTACTCTCGACAGAAAAGACCTGGTGCACCGCGGACGGGGCCAGTTCAACCGATCCTACGACCAATGGTTGGTCAAGGACGGATTCGTGAATTTGAATTTCTGGGGGAGTGGGATCGACCAAGGATGACTCTTGACCAATCGTAAGATCAGCTGGCGGAGGACTCATAGAAAGCCGATTATAACCAGGTGGAAGGCGTGATGTAGAACCGGTCGGGTTGTCCAAAACTCGCTTGGCTTCATCCATATAAGGACAAAGGTGAATGGCATGGTGCCCTTCACACAACTTACATGGATTGGTGATCTTACCCTGCTTCTTAGGAGCCTTATCAGTACCAGTTGAAGACGTGCCCCCAACTTGGCTCCCGGAAGTCAAAGGCAACGGCGGATGGCCATCGGACCATGCTTCGAGCACCTTGGGGATGCCAGGGCAGTCTCGAAGAAGATGGTCTCCCGTGCACAACAGGCAAGGGAACTTGACTTTCCGTGGAGGGTTGGAAGGTTTATCGGGAGGAGATATTTCAGAAACGGTGGCTGCACTTTTAGCCTCTCGCTTATCAGACTTATTCTTCTTTGTCTTCTTCTTCTTCTTCTTAGCCACCTGGCTACTTGAATCCAGACTTTCACCAGGCGAAGTAGAAGAGGAGGACGCAGAAACGGGCGAAGAAGGGGAGAGGTCCACCTTGGAATCAACATGATGTTGTTCAGGTGGAGAAAATGATTGAACAGTAGTGGATACATTCGGGACAACAGAGGTTGAGAACAACCAAACAGGCAACCCAACAGTTAACCCAGGAAGGGACAACGTCCCCATGTAAGGAGCACCAACATTTCCAAAAGGAGGAAAATGACCAGGACTCCCTTCTGAGGGGATTCCTTGGTTGGTAAACTCTGAAAAAGTTGCCATCAAACTCAAAACGACACACAGGCTGAAAAAGAGTTAAGGGCACACGATGAAACGGTCAACAAGCAATATCTAAGCAGGCGTGTAATCGTGGGTGATTAATTTTTACCACATTGAAAAGTAAGAAACTCTATCGTTTCATATTTTAAGAGTCGAGAAACAATAGAAAGATGACTCTATCTCTTTCAGATTTGATACAAGCGTGAAAGGACAAGCGCTCGACGGTCTTTTCAAGTTTAGGGAGTCAGAAAAGACCAAATGACTACTCAGGAAAAACTAGGCACAAAGGGTGTACCAAATATCCGTGAATTGCCATATACACCTTGGTTTCAGTAATGAAACAGAAATCGACCAAGGACTTTCCGTACGTGCAGGTAGTCTCCCTGAATGCTGTGTTCGGTGTATCACGGGTATAGGGCGGCAGACTCGGCTTCCTGTGGATAAAGGATTGAAAACCTAGAGGGGTGTCCCTTTATATACGCGACGGTACGGGGAGCACAAGTCCGTACTAGCGCTGTCTAAAGCCAGAAGGCGAACGACAGCTGTTAGGTTTAAAGACGTCGGAACACGTCTCTAGCCTAGACCTATAAAAATGTTTCGTTAAGTTCCAATGCTGCCTTAGGTTAATTGAATAGATTTTAAAGTTGATCTTCGATTAAGTTTCAATTTTCAGGCCCTATCGTATGTAGTGTCTTAAAAGACTCCTAAATGAAAAGCTACATGCCACAGTCCAACATTTCGTTCGATGAAAACTAGTTACAGAAGAGTTGAGAGCTTTTACACAAACGAAATGATCGGAAGACAAACAATGAGATCTCTAATGCAACTAATGAAATTGAAAACTTTTCATTCAGATCACTAATCACTAGCAAAATCGAAAAGATTACAATTTGCACCAATTCAACCAAAAGCACAAGAGATTTTTTTTTGTTGTTGCAATTTTCAATGTTTGATAGCTAATATGCACTAAACAAACTTGAAAACAAACGGAACAACTTGAGAAACGATATTCGAGAGAGCAAAACAAACAAATTTCACTCAACAACGCAAGCAATCAGAACCCAAATCGACCAAAGTCTCTCAAAACCAAGAAAAGACTCAAAGGCTCCAATGGGCTGTGTGATCTAGGCCCAATGCAAGACCAAACGAAATCTGAATGAAGGAATGAACAATCACCCAAAAATCGCAACAAAAACAATGAACAACTACTAAGAGGATGTGGAGAATCAATCAGAAAGTTGACCGGACAAACAAAACACCAAAACTCCCAAGGAGGGCTCGATACACTAGGCCACTAGATGCCCTAGGGCTCAAACGTGAAATCGATAGATAAAAGCAAACAACCAAAGGACAGAGGTGAATTCCCAGTCAAACAGGACTCCAACACACTCAGGCAGTCGGAAAATCAAGAAGAAAAACACTGAACAAACCCAGAGAGCTCAAAAATGAAGAAACTCAAAAAACTTACAGGAGTGGCGCGACTGTAAGGCTGAAACTGGCGCCAGAAAGCAATTGGCGCGGGCTAAACAAAAGCAATATGCGCCAACTGGCGTGACTGTTGAGCTAAAAAGCGCGCTAGTCGAGTTTCTCAGCCAAAAAAGAAAAATAACTACTCCAGAAGCAGATCAATGCATACTAAGCCAACCAAGAAGTAAACAACAGCAAAAGAACCCAACCCAGAAGGCTCATCAAGCAAGGAAAAACATAAAATAATCAAAACGAGACAATACAAACGAGACAGTGAAATCTAGACGATCCCCAGTGGAGTCGCCAAATTGTTGAGGAGGTAAATCCCCTCTGCGGACAGAGGCGATCCCTACTAGCCCAGCAAGGTTCTAGCAACAATCAGAAATGTTACGACGCAAGTTCCTAGTTACGAATTAAAATACTAAAGATAGAAGCCTACCTAGATTCCAATGCTATGATTTGAAGAAGAGAGCGTTCCCGTTCCTCAGCCTCGGCAGATCACGATCCTCCAACGATTTCCGCGGATGGACACCTGCACATGCAAGAAACAAACAGATACAAGCATAAAATCCGGCATACGTAACTCAATATCAGTCAGAAAGGATATTACTCATATTAACATCATTGAAAACAGAGTGGAACCATAATCATAATCATTCATTAAATAACGATCGAAAGAGATTACAACCAAAGTTCAACGTTGTGGTCTCCTTCGGATGGGTCTCCAGTCGTTCACATCTCGCAAAAATCGCCAGGGAAAGGGCAAACCTCTCCCGAGTCTCTCGACAATAGTCTCCTTACTTGAGTCGGCCTTAAGGGAAGGAAGAGGGCTCTTACAGCAAAAGGCCCTTGGGAATTTGGAGATTCAAAGCTTAGGCACTTCAAGACTAGCTTGCCATGGAATTGAGTAGGCTTTTATAGATGGGGAAGGAGGGAGTTGGGATCCCTATTTTTGTGGGATTGGCCCTATCAACAAGGAAGGTTCCATGGGAGGTGGCAAAACCACTTCCCTTCCATAGAACTTCCGCAGCCAAACCTCCCAACTCAAGATAGGCAATGGTTTCTGAGTTTGTTGGAACTCAACTTCCGCCATCTTTATTTAAAAAACAGTCCCTAAATTGGGTGGCGCGACTACTGCTCTATGACAGAGCGCCAGTTGGCGCGACCTCTTTGCAGGATTTTCCCCATTGGCGCGAGTACTGAACTGTCTGCTCGCGCCAATGCAAAAAGGGATGTTTTTCATGATTTTTGCAAGGAGATGTCTTTAGGGCAAATGAAGCTCATGCTTAGAGGAATGCATTGATGATGTTTTCAAGGCATGACAATGTTCACAGGTCACAAAATGGGTCCTTCATTGTGCGGGACGGGGAATGGTAGGGACGGTGACAAATTACCATGTAACACTACACCCACTAGACAAAATCTGAACAGTAACGTGGCTCATAAGAGAGTTTGCAGTGAATGCTAATTCTGAAATTCACATCATCCAGTGGAGTGGTGATCTTTGAACACAATGAATCAAATCCCGGCGGGTTGTCAGCAACACGATGAATTATCCTATGTCCAATCTTTGCAAGTTTTTCAATCTGGTTTTCTCTACATGGTAGAATTATGTGTTTGGTGTGTAGGGTGTCTTGGTGGCATTGCAAACTATTGGGGTGTTTTGATTTGTTTGGTCAAATTATCACCCAACGCTCCCTCCTGGAACTACCTCCTTTGCTATTGTTGTTTCATCTTGTCCCCTAGTTAGTCTGGGCACAATTTCTAACCTCCCTCATAACCCTGTTTTGGTTTAGTGTCGCTTGGTTCACTGATACTCACCTCCTTTGGGGGTTCACCTACCTCGTGTCTTGTTTGCTCCTAAACACCATGCCATGAAAAATGATGCACTCTGATTGGGGGCTTGGAGCTCATGGCCCTTTGGGCAGGCCTTAAGCCCAAAATCAAGCTTAGTCTACTGCTGCTATTTTCCATTTTTTTTTACCCCATTTGAGATTTTGGAAAAAAATCAATAGTTGGAAGCTTTAATCACCAATGATTACTGAGCTTATTGGCTCCGAAATTCAAATTGAAGTTGCTAGTTTGGTCCTTGATCTTGGCCACATCGGGGGACAACACAATAAATACCTTGATTCTATCACCCTCCATTGATAAATAAGTCACTCTTGGGATGGGTGCTCAAGAAAAAATTGAGGAAGAAAATGAGATCATTGCATGCCTTAATGAATCCAAAGGTTCCAACATCACCAACGCTCCTATTTTGTTAGCCTTGATACCTGTTTGACACATATCAAAGTTCATCTTCAATGTGGTCACAAACCTCCAACGGACTCAAGTGCATATGACCTAGCCCTAATAACATCCTCTAACAAATGGTGATCACCAAAATATCTTAGCTTATGTTTTGGATTTCAAAAAATTCTTTTATTTTCATAGTTAGATGTATGACCAACTACACCTGGAAGATGATATGTAGTAATTTTGATAATATTAATGTAGGACAACTAGTAATGAACTCATTTTTTTGAGTATTTTGATGGATGGGAAACTAGTTGGTTCCTTTCACCATTGTTGATCTAGTTTCCCTCGTGGCAGACCATAATGGCGAGAAGGAAAAACTTTTAGCTTTGTATGACATTGTTTATGATTCAATAGATGATCTTAATTAAGAAAAAAAGAAAGGGAAAAGGGAAGGGATAAATGACAAGGATGCGCATGACACTGCCACCTCCTTCAATGAATGAGGCATACATGTTGTCATCCCTTTTGACAATGGTTGAATGTGGGGTGTGTTTCATTGCCTCATCACTTGTAGATTTATGGCAATTCATTTATATTCCTCCTCATTTATGTGATGTTGTAATTATATTGGGAGCATCACATGCTTTGGGTTGATGATATGTTTTTAAGCATTCATTCTCATGAAGGAACTGGTTTTCCTAAGAACACAACCCCCCCATGTCCTTATTTTGGTTAAGCATTGACCTCTCTTTGTGGTTTCCCCTATGTTAAAGTTTGGCTCTTTCCCTTCTCTTTATCTGTTTTCACATAAATGTTCCTATTGTTCTCAAGAATAGTATTGCTTTAATCACCTTTGTCAGTTTCCTTCGGTTTGGCTATGTCATTCACACTATTCTTCTCTCGCTCAAGGCTAAGTTTTTCTTACCCATCCCTAGCTCATAATATTGGTGTGGAAAAGGGATTTATGTAAGGATGGTGGGGGTGATCATGGATCCCTTGGAGGCTCAAGGGCATGCCTTTGCATAAAGCCATTAGCTTGGATATTCCTAGAGCAAACTCCATCAAAAATTAAAGACGAGTCATATGACATAGAGGATGATTTTGTGGGTGAACATGTGTGTTTTTCTAATTCAAAAGTATTTCCACTAGTCCTAGCCCAGGTGCTCGACTCTGGACATACCCACGACCTACAAATTTAATACATGTACATATCATTGACCAGTATTGGAGGATGAATTCTGTGCTGGGAAAGGTTCTCTTGGACAAAAATGACACTAAGGATGAGATTTTGTTGGTATTGCATGATATTTTTCTACAAATCAAGGAAAAGAATGGCAGGATGGATATAATTGAAATAGGTGTGGTGTCGGGCCCTAGTCCAAGTGGCCACGACCTCGTTGAACCAATCCCCATCGAGGTTGATGCCTCTACTTCTTCTTAGTTTTTATCTTGTTTGAACATTCTCTGTTAGTTTTGTCATGCTCCTGCAAAGGCCACTATGCAATGTATTGGTAACCATTTTGATACTCCTTAAAATGGACAATATATTTTAGTTAGTTTTGTCCTTTTTGAACTTAGTCATCTCTTAGACTAAGGGTCTTTGGATTTATCAATGGTCTACTTTTCCGGGTGGTAGACCATTAACAAACCAAGACAAATCATATATATAATTCTACATGGATAATCAAAGTTGTTTAACTTACCTTAAAAAAAAAGTAAAAATTAGCTTAAATAATTACATTACTATATTACGTAAATTTACAATATCATTTACATAAGCTAATATTTTTGTAAATTGAATTTAGTTAATAATAATAGATGAAATTAATATATAATTATAAAATAGTGGCTAATATTTTTGTAAATTGAAATTAGTTAATAATAATAGATGAAATTAAAATATAATTATAAAATAGTGAAATGTAATTTAATGTAGTGAAACCCATAAATTATTAAAAGAGTTTTGAAAAAATAATTATTATATATTTTTATTTACAATTTAAAAATAAATAATAAAATTGAACACTCAATCAAATTAAGCAAATAAAAATTAAAAAATAGAAAAAACTTCCAAAAATTCCAAATTATTCTTTATTTTAAGTAGATAATAAAACAAGTGTTTCACATAACAGCACTATCTACTTGTTAGTAAACCGTTATAATCATGTTTACATGCTAATAAATATAAAGTTGTATTTTTTCGTCGTAATTCATCTAGCAACCCTGAGTGTGTAGGTGGTAAAAAGCAGTTAGGTGATCAGACTTGTGTTAACGTGAAAATTCAGGTTCAAAACCTCTCCGTGCATGAAGTGATTTTGTTTGTGTGTAAATATTTTACCTGGCTTAATTATTTTATTATAGGAAAATTATATATTATTATAAATAACATTTTTCAAAAAAAAATATAAAATTCAAATATATAAAGCATAATAAATGAAAAACAAAATAATAAAACAAATTATATTTGTTTTCAATTTAAAAATAATAAAAATAAATTTTATTTTTTTCCATACCTAAACAATAATTATATTCTAATTTTCTATTTATGCAATGTCTCATTAAAGTTCTTCAATAACTTCCTCAATGTTTCATTAAAGTTCTTATGTCTCATTAAGGTTCTTCAATAACTTCCTCAATGTCTCTTTAAAGTTCTTACTAACTTCCTCAAATAAACAAGTTTAAATAAAATGCAATCCTCACTTGTATATCTTTTTATATTAAAATTTAAACCTTATTATATACCATGATTTATTATTCTTAAAAAATATGAAAAAATACCAATACTTTTATCTAAAACAAACAACACTTCTTAAAAATAAAGAATGGACATGGCCAATCTCTTAGGTAAGTATTCCTTCTGCATAACAAACCAACCACTGTCAAGATGAAAAATAGAACAAGCACAAATAAAGTCAATCAATATGAATGCCAATAATGCTTGTGCACCAACATTGACCAGCCTAGGGAAATGGGAATCACCAACACCCTCAACTCAACTAAAGTCATGTGCTTATCAACTTATCAATCCACCAGCACATCAACCCTCAAAGTCATGCACTTTATCTTTACAAAAACTTATCAATTTGAAGATGAGATATTTCAATTACACATATCAAAAGTCAATAATGCCTCCCCACCAAACGAACTAAATAACGACATATGTTTACTCTAAAACCTGAAATGCCGTCCTACCCTAATCTCTTTCCACTTACCCTTTCATACCCTTCATTATTTTACAATCTTCCTCGAATATCTTTCTCCCGCAAATTTTATATTTTCACCTTCTTTAATACAAACACGGATAGCGTCGAACAGTGGTCACGTGTTTCCATTATAAAAATAGCTTAATAAGAAGTTTAATGCATATTAATAAAATATTCAACCGACCTTATTGCTTGTTTCAAAGATTTGTTTTCTAAGAAAACTATAGAACAAGGCCCCACATACCATAGTTTATGGTTAAAAAAAAGGGGTACCTTGACAATAATTTCACCAACAACGCACATACATTGACATCATGGAACAATCGAGTATTACACAACTCTATCTCCACAAAGGACATATACATGCTCCAAAACTAAATAATTGCACATCACCACATCAATGGAAACAAAAACGAACATCATATCACCACATGTGTACAAGAGAGCATATTCCAATATCCATGTTCCAACTATCCCATGCCTAATATGGTCAAACAACAAGTTCCAATAGAAAATCCATGTTCCAACTATCCCATGCCTAATATGGTCAAATCCATGTTCCAACTATCCCATGCCTAATATGGTTAAACAAACAGTCCTTATGTGAGTAGCAAGAGAATGAATTTAAGGGAGGGCTTCACATCTTTTCCTCACGGTCCCACTTTCAAATTTCAATCTCACTTGATTTCAAAGTGAAAAAAGAAGAATGGATGGCATGTGTGCTTGCACTCAACATTAAATACCTTAGTCTTTCCTCCAAAGCCTTAAATACTTTACAACGGTGGAATGACATGTTTTATCAATTAAATTGATTAGAAGAATGGATTCAATTAATAAAAAATTAAGAGATTGGTTAGTGTGAGACCTCCTCATTTTTCAAGTATTTTCTCTTAGTTGTGTTGCTCAATTGATTTGTATTTTTGATTGTTGATTAAGCTCTCTCATAGTATGGAAAAACTTAATATTTTTTAATCAAGAAGTTTTTATTTTGATTTTAGATACTGTTAGCGCTCGAATCTGCCTCAGGCTGAAGAAGGCGAGGTTCGAGGCAACATCAAACCAACCTTAGCCTCGTAGCTAGCCCTACGAGGACAGGAGAGGGCTCTCTCCGGGTCTATCTCGGCGGAAAATTTTCAATGGGACTGAGATGACCGATAAGGAAAACTAATCTTAGGCTAGTAAAGTGATATGAATAAGGTTTTTAATAAATGTTGGGTTTCTGGGCTGTGTGAGGCAAAGACAGCAAGAACAGAGGTTAAATAAAGAACGCAGATTATCTCCTGAGGCAAGGTAAGCATGAAGTTTAGCAATTAAATTGAGATAAACGGAATGACAAGATTGTTGAGAAGTCGACAAGGGCATAGAAGATGGATCCTTGTCGAACAGAAGAAAACACTAAATATGAATACTTCCTCAAGACAGAGCAACTAAATTGAATTCTGCCTTTCTCACTTAGAAACATTCAATATTGAAATGGCGATTAATGAAATGCGAACATAACAATGACATATGAAACAAAAGGAAAAACATTTGCTAAATTTCAAGCCACAAGAATCTCAAAAAACAGAGCTGTATCTCTTCATTAAAATCTCTGTCTAAAACTGTACAATAAAACTCTAATTTTCTCCTACATCAGCTCTCAGAACTCCCTCTCCTTTACAAATGATTATTTTAATACATTAAATAAACTATTCTAGAAAAAACAAATCGACCCCAAAACAGGGGCGCTGTTTCACCTGCAGTTACAACAATAGAAAAGAGCGTTTCCTCTATTCTAAAATAAAACAGCGTTCCCCTAAAAATCCTCTGATGGCCGACACATGGAGCGCAGATCCCATTGAATAAAGTCTGGAAATAGGAATCGAATCCTATTCATTTGGTAACAGGTGTCTTTGTTTATTTTTGGCCTTTGACTATTTATTTCCCCTTACCGCTTTGAATAAAATCAACAAAAATAACCTTTAAACTGAAATTCTACCGGTTCCAGCTGCAATCACCAGCAAAGTGTTGTTATTATCAACTCTGGCCAAATCTTCATTGTTTATGTCATTCTGAGAATCAACAGCATCCATGATTAAAGGTACATTACATATCGCATTCCAATTCAGCATCAGCTCTTAAATTTCCAGACTCATGCCTCAGTCGTATTTTTGCATTTTCATGTTCCAAACAAGCACAGCGCTCCTTCAGCATTTGATAATCGTTGCAAATGACCAGTTTGGAGACAACCATTCACATCGCATGCCCAACTTAATGTGTAAAATGTTTCATCCTTATCATCGTCAACATATGCCTACAAAATCTTGATTTGATGACGGAATTTACTCCTCGTGCCTGTATCTCAAACATCAAAATCATCACAACCATATTAAAAATCCATTGCACAATGATCAAAACCTGTTTGCAATTTCGTTGAAGTCGTTTTGGATAAAAACTGGGCGCACAAAACACAACTTTTCTGAATCCTGCTGGCAAGTGGGTCGCTCTTCTCTGAGTGGGTCGCTCTCATTGTAATTTTACATTGTGAAAATCGCCCCAGTGGGTCGCTCTGCCCAGGTGGGTCGCTCTTGCCCAAATGGGTCGCTCGACCTCCAAGTGGGCCACAAGATGCACAAGGTACATAACATCCAAGCTGAGCCATTATCACTGATAAACAGGTGACACGCAATAATGTTGATTTGCCTCATTACTTGAGTAGTGCCAGACCCGATTTTCACACCCATTTGCTTGTGCTTGCTTCGAAAATCTATTTAGAAGGGAACGATTTTCACTGAATAACTCTGATTTAGTTAGTCTAGGTATCTTCTGTCGAAATATTACAATGTCAAATTTGATACCATGCTTTTCCATCTGGTTAGCAATTATGTCTACCTAATCCTCTTTTGTTCCTTCATCATGTTCTTTGATCAAGGACTGGGCACCTGTAACCAAACAAAGGCGTTTATGTCCTGCACTTTTTCTTCCAAGCTTCCTTATGACCTCTTTCCTAGGAGATTCAATCACTTCATTTCAATTTTCAGAAATAGCATACTCTGTGCCTTGTAAATGTCCAGCTCCATCATTAAAGATCTCTTTTTCTGGAGTTGGCTCCACAGTAATATTTTCTGAAGCACTAACTTTTTCTTCTTCTTGCTTTGGCCCAAATGTAACCTCTTGTAGATTGATTCCCTCTTCTTGTTTTGACTCGGCTCTGGCTTTCTTTGGAGAATTTTCACTGACATCTGCATTCCCTTTTCCTTGTATATCACAGGAGACCCAGCTGGGACATTTCCAGAATAGTCACGACGATCAAGTGGTTCATTATTATACACTGCACCTTGATTAATAGAAGCAATTTGCTCAGACGTTAACACCCCTCCGAGAATAAGAGAAGCACCAGTGGCACTTGTGCCCATTCTCTGTGCAGGAGTTGAAAGTATCCACTCACAAAGAACTGATAATACTGATCGAAGAAGTCGCAGCCGAAGTGCTGGTGATGGCAAGATCGCTCCACTAGATAATAAGTGTTCATATGCACGATGTACTAGAGTAGAGAGGCGGAAATAATTAGGCATAGGCACATCCTCCGTTCAATTATCCTTCAACCGGTCCCAACACCACCAAAAGTTTGCCAGAAACTTTTCATCTATGGCTGCCTTATATGATAAAGACAGAGAACTGATTTTGTTCAGCTGCTGAACCTGCACCAGCATGCTTGTTTACTTCAAACTGTTATATTATCAAAACATAAATGGATTTGAAGCCGATTGTTGAGTGAAGCTAGAAATGCGGGCTTGTTGGGCTCTTGCTAGCCAACAATTTGGCTTCTTTCTATAATCATGCATGGTCTAGTCCTTGTTCATCAGCTGCGGAGAATGTAAATCCATTTCTAACTTTTGCAGAGATTGTCTCACCATCCACATCAAAAACACTGTCATTTGAAGAACTGTAGAGCTTTGAAACATCATGAAAAATTACATATTAATGATTTCTTCTTCAAAACAGGGTTTTGAAGAAGAATCAATCTCGCCTTATTTATGACGACATTCCTGAAATGAAGACTTACTGAAGCTTCCTCTAGCTTACCTCTGAAAACTAAACCCTAAACTGCAGAATTACTCTTTAATGATTGCAAATAAGGAGAAATGAACCTTGGTGAATTTGATTGCAGCAGTCTGACAAGACGGAGTCTAACATTGGCTCCAATGGGGATGGCAGCTGTCGCTTCTTGGAGGTGCCAAGAACCGCAGAGCTTTGGGAGAGCAGACAGTGCCTCCATCCATTGGGCGATGGAATCATTATTCTGAAAAACAAACTAAAGACTGATAACTCAACTGGAAAATCGACTCAAACTGACTTAATGCAAACTGAAACGACTGAATTAAACAAAAAACTTTCTGAAAAGGGCAGCGGTCCATCAAAATTTCAAAACCCTGATGGCAACCCCCTGCATATTGATGTGATATGTACAATCATGTATAATTGGCCTTCCAATGCAACCAATCCAGCAGATGGCTACACCTCAAATTTCTGCTCTTACTCTCCTTGAGCAGGCAGAATGATGAACCCGTAGGCAACTCAACACAATCACTGAAACCAAATCTTATGATAATAAACCAGGCAATATTTATCCTTTCTAATGTTTGCAGAAGAATGCTGAAGGGGTCTTGAAAATCCTGAAGCACTGGCTTATCTGAAGATCCAGCTGCAAAAATACTAGTATTCACCTCACTCTGATCTGAAAAGACATTTGATTTCTGAGGGATAGAGATGCACAAATCTGCCATCTGAGTGTTAGCTGTAGGTTCCTTGACCATGAGTAATTCTGGCATATACTCTTCAATTTCATGATCTAGGTCATTCTTAAACAAAAAACAATCTTCAAGGTTATTAAACATGACAGCCTTATCATCTTTGTGAAGGAAAAAATTATCTGTTTGCTGATCTACATAACTGATTACAAGACAGTCATCTTTTTCAACAGAGGAAGAGGTTTCACCAACACTTTCTGTGTACTGCAAATCTGCTGTAGCTTCGGCTGAAACAGGACCTTTCAAAAGCTGATCTATCTCATCTTCAGACAAAGGAGACAATGCCTTTTGTTTTCTTCTGCTTAAACAGTAATTATCTTCATATGATAGGGCTTTCAAACTATCGTTCATTACTGAGCTATTGAAAGGAGATTTATCACTTACTTGCACAAAGATCTCATTCTGATTTTCATGAACTGACTGGATTGCTTCTTCATGAAGGCTGTGTTCTAATGATGGGCTGACAGTATGACTGAGAACACTTGGATCCATTACTGTGTCTTCTGCATCCCAGATGATTTCAACAGCAGAGTTCTCCTTGATGGGCTTCATCACAAGATATGCTTGGCCATCCTGATCTGAATCTGAATCTGAAGTAGCATTCTGGACATTATCACAATCTGCAATTGGAACTGGACTTACTTGCATGCTGCTGTCTTCTGTGGGCAGATCTGAAATGACATTCTCCCTTTCATCATTTTCAGCCATATGGCCATCAACTTGCTGCAAAGTCTCCTGAGCACCTTGATAGGTATCCTTTAGGTTCTCTTCATGTTGCTGAAATGGATTCTCATATAGAGCCTCCATGATTTCATCATTCATGAAATTATCATCTTCATAATATTTCTCAAAGCTTTCAATAAAAGAATAGGCATGTTTGCAACAGTCATGAACTAAATTTAACGATGGATAAGATACTTGATATCTTTCAATGAACAGGGCATGAAAATCCTTTAAACAATAAATACAGGCCAGCGGAAAATTTTCATACCAAGATTGGGCTTCACCTTCTAGAGTGGCTAGGAATATCTTCATCAAACAATCTTCAGGAAAAGCCACCTTCAACTTACGAATATGCATGTGAAATCTAATCAGATGTAAAGCAGCATCTTTCTTACCATCATCGTTAAACGTAGGCAGATTCCTTGACCAATCTACCTTGGGCATCTTATTCGGAAAACCTGGAATGTGATCTCGGCTCATGGGAGCATATCTTCTTGTGATTCGGTCCATCTTGAAAATCTCACAGCTACTGATCTCCCTGTAGTGAAGTCACCATGAAGCATCGATTTCTGGATTTGTTCAGTGAATGAAGTCGCCAAGTGAATGATTTCAGCCTTGCGATGTCTGACCGTTGTTCACCATCAACGACCAGATCTGAACTTGATACACGTACTGGGGCAATTTACAAGTTAAATGCTACGATTACAAGTTAAACCGGAGATCGACTGAAGCAGCGTTTATCTACTTCGCTGATGCATAGCAACAGCGTTTCGAATGCTACCTGGCGTGACTTCAGACTCCGTCTATAACAAGAAAACGTTTTGAGTTTCTTCCCGGTATGGTCGCCACTATGTTAGCGCTCAAATCTACCTCAGGCTGAAATGAAGTAAAACTCAAGGCTACATCAAACCACGCTCAGCCTCGTAGCTAGCCCTACGAGGACAGGAGAGGGCTCTCTCCGTCAATCTCGAGAAAATAAGCAATAGGATGCGAGATGACTTACAATAAGAACTGATTTTAGGCTAGTAAAGTGATATGAATAAGGTTTTTAATAAATGTTGGGTTTCTGGGCTGTGTGAGGCAAAGACAGCAAGAGCAGAGATTAAATAAAGAACGCAGATTATCTCCTGAGGCAAGGTAAGCATGAAGTTTAGCAATTAAATTGAGATAAACGGAATGACAAGACTGCTGAGAAGTCGACAAGGGCATAGAAGATGGATTCTTGTCGAACAGAAGAAAACATTAACTATGAATACTTCCTCAAGACAGAGCAAATAAATTGAATTCTGCCTTTCTCACTTAGAAACATTCAATATTGAAATGGCGATTAATGAACTGTGAACATAACGATGACATATAAAACAAAAGGAAAAACATTTGCTAAATTTCAAGCCACAAGAATCTCAAAAAACAGAGCTGTATCTCTTCATTAAAATCTCTGTCTAAGACTGTACAATAAAACTCTAATTTTCTCCTACACTAGCTCTCAGAATTCTCTTCCCTCAAATGATTATTTTAATACATTAAATAAACTATTCTAGAAAAAACAAGTCGACCCCAAAACAGGGGCGTTGTTTCACCTGCAGTTACAACAATAGAAAAGAGCATTTCCTCTATTCTAAAATAAAATAGCGTTCCTCTAAAAATCCTCTGATGACCGACACATGGAGCGCAGATCCCGTTGAATAAAGTCTGGAAATAGGAATCGAATCCTATTCATCTGGTAACAGGTGTCTTTGTTTATTTTTGGCCTTTGACTATTTATTTCCCCTTACCGCTTTGAATAAAATCAACAAAAATAACCTTTAAACTGAAATTCTACCGGTTCCAGCTGCAATCACCAGCAAAGTGTTGTTATTATCAACTCTGGCCAAATCTTCATTGTTTATATCATTCTGAGAATCTACAGCATCCATGATTAAAGGTACATTACACTTATCGCATTCCAATTCAGCATCGGTCCTTAAATTTCCAGACTCATGCCTCAGTCATATTTTTGCATTTTCATGTTCCAAACAAGCACAGCGCTCCTTCAGCATTTGATAATCGTTGCAAATGACCAGTTTGGAGACAACCATTCACATCGCATGTCCAACTTAATGTGTAAAATGATTCATCCTTATCATCGTCAACATATGCCTACAAAATCTTGATTTGATGACGGAATTTACTCCTCGTGCCTGTATCTCAAACATCAAAATCATCACAACCATATGCACAATGATCAAAACCTGTTTGCAATTTCGTTGAAGTCGTTTTGGATGAAAACTGGGCGCACAAAACACAACTTTTCTGAATCCTGCTGGCAAGTGGGTCGCTCTTCTCTGAGTGGGTCGCTCTGCCCAGGTGGGTCGCTCACGTTGTAATTTTACATTGTGAAAATCGCCCCAGTGGGTCACTCTGCCCAAGTGGGTCGCTCTTGCCCAAATGGGTCGCTCGACCTTCAACTCGGCCACAAGATGCACAAGGTACATAACATCCAAGCTGAGCCATTATCACTGGTAAACAGGTGACACGCAATAATGTTGATTTGCCTCCCATATTACTTGAGTAGTGCCAGACCCGATTTTCACACCCATTTGCTTGTGCTTGCTTCGAAAATCTATTTAGAAGGGGAACGATTTTCACTGAATAACTCTGATTTAGTTAGTCTAGGTATCTTCTGTCGAAATATTACAATGTCAAGTTTGATACCATGTTTTTCCATCTGGTTAGCAATTATGTCTACCTAATCCTCTTTTGTTCCTTCATCATGTTCTTTGATCAAGGACTGGGCACCTGTAACCAAACAAAGGCGTTTATGTCCTACACTCTTTCTTCCAAGCTTCCTTATGACCTCTTTCCTAAGAGATTTAATCACTTCATTGCAATTTTCAGAAATAGCATACTCTGTGCCTTGTAAATGTCCAGCTCCATCATTAAAGATCTCTTTTTCTGGAGTTGGCTCCACAGTAATATTTTCTGAAGCACTAACTTTTTATTCTTCTTGCTTTGGCCCAAATGTAACCTCTTGTAGATTGATTCCCTCTTCTTGTTTTGACTCGGCTCTGGCTTTCTTTGGAGAATTTTCACTGACATCTGCATTCCCTTTTCCTTGTATATCACAGGAGACCCAGCTGGGACATTTCCAGAATAGTCACGACGATCAAGTGGTTCATTATTATACACTACACCTTGATTAATAGAAGCAGTTTGCTCAGACGTTAACAACCCTCCAAGAATAAGAGAAGCACCAGTGGCACTTGTGCCCATTCTCTGTGCAGGAGTTGAAAGTATCCACTCACAAAGAACTGATAATACTGATCGAAGAAGTCACAGCCGAAGTGCTGGTGATGGCAAGATCGCTCCACTAGATAATAAGCGTTCATATGCACGATGTACTAGAGTAGAGAGGCGGAAATAATTAGGCATAGGCACATCCTCCGTTCAATTATCCTTCAACCGGTCCCAACACCACCAAAAGTTTGCCAGAAACTTTTCATCTATGGCTGCCTTATACGATAAAGACAGAGAACTGATTTTGTTCAGCTGCTGAACCTGCACCAGCATGCTTGTTTACTTCAAACTGTTATATTATCAAAAAATGTTATATTATCAAAACATAAATGGATTTGAAGCAGATTTTTGAGTGAAGCTAGAAATGCGGGCTTGTTTGGCTCTTGCTAGCCAACAATTTGTCTTCTTTCTATAATCATGGATGGTCTAGTCCTTGTTCATCAGCTGCGGAGAATGTAACTCCATTTCTAACTTTTGCAGAGATTGTCTCACCATCCACATCAAAAACACTGTCATTTGAAGAACTGTAGAGCTTTGGAACATCATGACAAATTACATATTAATGATTTCTTTTTCAAAACAGGGTTTTGAAGAAGAATCAATCTCGCCTTATTTATGACGACATTCCTGAAATGAAGACTTACTGAAGCTTCCTCTAGCCTACCTCTGAAAACTAAACCCTGAACTGCAGAATTACTCTTTAATGACTGCAAATAAGGAGAAATGAACCTTGGTGAATTTGATTGCAGCAGTCTGACAAGACGGAGTCTAACAGATACTCTTTGTGCGAGAGAATAGTAACCTACTTATTCATGAGTGTTGTATGAATTGTTGAAACCACAATAGAGACCATATGCAAAGAAAATCAATGTATTTGAATCCTTGAAGAAAAGCACAAGCATCAATTTGATTATTGTTGGTTATGCCCAATCTTTAAGCATAGTTTGCTTTAGGATTTTCTCCAAGATTTAGAATGATCTCTTGCCCACCCTCCCTAGTTCCTTTACACCTACCACACCATTCAATTATTATTATTATCATTATTAATTGTAATAATTAATATTACTATAAAATTTTAAAATAAATTATAATAATTAATATTAGTTTAGAAGGAAAAAAATTGATTACAATAATTAATATTAGTTACTAAATAACCCTAAATAATAATAAATTATTATTGATTAAATTAATTTGACTATTAATAAATTATCTTAAATCTCATATATTTAGTATGTTTCAATTATTATATATTTTTAATTAAATAATAATAATAATAATAATATAATTTTAAGGTCATGACTAAGCCAAACATCAAATTGGTTTATGAGACCCCGTTGTTTGTGGGACAAGGGACTTGCATCTTTAGAGTGATTTGACTACTAAAGTCTATGAAGGTGTACATACTCTACCCCTCTTTGGATTTGAAGATGTGTCCTCTTACAAGGAATCACATGTTCTTAGCCAATAGGCTCATTCAAGATGTACTATAATAATAAAGTATAATTAATTAATTCTTATATTGTTTTATTGATTGAAAATTAATTATTAATAAATTAATTTTAAACTCTTATAAAATAAACCAAACATGTGAAATCATCTTGAATGACATCAATAAAAAACACTAAAAATAGTTATAGTGTTGTTGATAACATCAATTGAACAAAAGTGTAATTTGTAGAACCTTATGTGAGAATCATAAGGTAACTACCAAATAAACATTGAAGGACCCTAGTAAACTAGTGAAATATCTCCACAAAAGACCAAGAATCATATGGAGATAATTTCATAGAAGAAAGATAAAGAAAATTAAGAAGCGGATTATAAGGATGGAGGCAAGATAGAAGGGGGTAGAAATAGAAAGGTGGTGATGGTGGTAATAAAAAAGGCAAAGGAGAAAACAAAATGGAGGAGTCGATGATAATAAGAAGGGTGGTGTTGAATCCAAAAGTGATGGTAAAAAGAATAAAATATAAAGGAAGGAAAAATGAATCACCCATTCTTAGATATGTTATTGAGTGAGTTCATCCTCCTCAATGATGAGAACTAAAATGTCTATGCTATAATGTAACTCTCTTAGAGTATTATTAGTGGATTTTTGTTTTGGGAATACCTTAGTAAATACTTTGGGAACTAAAAGGTTGTGATTATAGGATATGAAGATCTTATTGGGATTATTGGAAGGAAACAAGCTAATTGGGAATAATTTTTTTAGAATGAATCTAATCTAGGTGTTATATCAAAAGCCTTAAAAGTCCTTGAATGGTTTTTTATTCTTTAGTACATTGTTTTAATATTAGCTTTAAAGATACGAAGTGGGTTTTAGGAAGCATGAAAGCTTTCTTAATTTCTCAAACTAAAATTTTGTTTCAAGGAGTAAACACATAACATATTATCGTAAAAATGCATGTATTATTCCCTACTATAGTTTTTCCATTTTGTTTAGGTGGAATGGATGATCAAAACTGTTACGTGAATAAATAAATATATATTGCAACCTCGTGTTCTATATCATTCCCTTCGTAATTACTTTATGATTCTTCAAATCAACTTCCATGATTCCCTTCATGGTTTTTTTTTTTTTTTAATTCTTCAAATCATATTTTGCAAACTACTCTATTGTCAAGGATCAATCCAAGCTCCTCAAAGCAATGGAGTCAAAATTGTATGAAAATACTATAACTATTTCTTGGAATGTAATTTAACTATTAAATACATTATTACAATGCTAGAATTAATGCCTTATATCTATAAAGGTGACAATATCTTGATGTAATATGATGCACAAATGATGAAATCTATGTATGGAAATACTAAGCAAAATACACATAACACAAAGATATGCAAACAAAATAATAAGCATTTTCTTAAGTTTTCAACATTGTAAGTATGAAGCAAATATGCTCCTTGAATGACACAACTACAACAACAAAAAACAAGAAGCAAAAACACTACATGCACGAGAAAAGAAAACTCTGTTGATTGTTGTTGTAAATACAATATAGCCCCATATTGTAGCATTGATTAGCTTCTTTAACTAAGTGAAGTCATGCATATCAAAATAATCAATGTCAGATTGATCTTAAAACAAAATTTAAACAAATACAACTTCTTATGATGTGATTTTGGTGTACTACTAGCACAATTGTCTAAATCACATGTGGTTAATGTCGGTATGCATCAATATTTCAATAATAATCGAGCATGACATAGAAGATTTTTTTGAGTAAAACAACACTTAATTGATAAAATAAAATTTTGAAGTAAACTTGAAACTCTGTTGAAATTTTAAGGATTCAAATGGAAGTGCAAAAAGTCAAAAGTAAATGATGCAAAAGCATTGTTAAATGATAGGATGTGAAAACAATGTTAAAAATAAAATTATATATGAAGCTTAATTGATCTAAATGAGAGAAAGCTTCTTGGTCTAATGCTATGAAATTTTTCATAGAATTCAATAATATGCACTATATTTTGATTGGAAAAAAATGCTCTATTGTCTCAGAGCCTAGTTACGAGGTAGAAAGAACGAAAATGGAAATGATATAGCAGCGATTTTTCATATATTGGATATCGTGTAATTCCTTTCGTATTTTTCAATCACCACACAAATTGAATGTTGGATAATGAGGATGATTGAACATATCATTATCGTTCAATCTAACAAACTCGCTTCCAATTCCAAAATATACATGCCTATTAGCATAATTAGCAGCTTACTCTTATTTTTCAATCTAATAAACTTGATTCCAATTTCAAAATGAGTTGTCTTTAGTGCAATTTTTGAAGGTTTTCCCGGTCTAATTTCTCTAAAATTTGACAGGAATTCATTGAAAACAGATGTTTGATGGGTAATATTGCATAATCGAAGTGCCCTAAGGGTTTTTTATGGTGCTGAATCCATATATACAGTAAAAAATAATAATTAAATAACAGAAATCAAGATTCAACCTCAAAATTTTTGGTCGGATTCCAACACTGAAAACTCCAAAAAATCACACTAAAGACAACTCCATTCCAAAATATACACAAGTATTAGCATAATTAGCAACTTACTCATTGAAAAAATACTTTACAATGTGTTCACAAATGAAAAAGTGTATTATTAGACTGGGAAATTTTTCAAAACTCTTATCATAAGTATTTTGAAGGTTATTGGGTAACCAAAAGTTACATTGCAAGCTTATAAACCTAAAATGTGTGTGAAGTGTGCCCGAATACATTTACTTGTTTGACATTGATTAGAGATCTTGTTATAGGGGACTCGTTTCGTGTGAGTTGAAATATTTTCTTAATATTTTCTTAATGGGACTCGTTGCCCATTCTAATTTGATTTCACAAAAGTTTAGTGCAATGACCTTTGAAAGTTATAAGTGACTAACTCATCATATAATATAGTTTTCAGAGAGATTTTAATATAAAAAGCAAAGAACTAGTTGTTGGTAAAGGAAAATTATTGTACTGAATAAGTTTTAAGTTAATAATAATAATAAAAAAAACATTGTATTAAAATAAATTTCCTTGATTTATATTTCAATTGGTGTTATTAGTCCTTATTGAAAATTAGACTATAATGATGGATTGATATTTGATTCACTATTGTCTATGGGGTCTTGGATAGATGGTGATCGGGTGCTCAGTTAAGGCACTCCTTGATGTGAATTTTTGGTTCAATTCCACGCCCCGATCATGGTGATATATTGGACATGTTGAAGATGTAGTCCTGCCAAGCTTACAAAAAAATATATATTTGATTCATTATTACTTTTGAGTTTGACCATATACTTTCCAAAATTTTCAATGTTTGAGTTAGGAAACATGTGTGTGTGTGTGTAAGAAACCATATTATTTCAAATATGATTATCCAATAACTTCAAAATTTATTGCAGGCTTTGCTACTCCGAAAAGGTAGTTTCGATTAAGAATTTTAGGTTAGCCAAAGTTTGATCTTATTTCTCTACCCATGATGTACTTATGCATAAATCAAGAACATTGATTATTTCTTATTAACTTAACCTTGAATTAAATTTGAATATGTTGACAAAAAAAATTTGAATCTACCTCGCTACCTCATCTTCATTCTAGAGTTATCCCTGCAAATGATAAAAATTCAAATTTGAAACCACCTCATCGTCATCTAGAGTTATCCCTACATAATAATAAATACCAAATTCAATATTATATGAATGATGCATCTGTTACCTACATTAATGTTGCTTCCCATGCTTATGCCTATGCCCTTGATGCTTATGCTTGTGGATTCAATTGTTGATGGGTTTCATCACCAGCGTCATCAAATGCCACTAGATGTATATATTTGTGAGGCACTCCCACTAAGACTAGGGCTTATATACTATGTTAACCCACCATTACAATAGAGCATATATCTTACCGAATATCCAACAACTTGAGGAACTATAGAACAACCTGGGGAGACAAGCAACTGACCTTAATGGAGCTACTACACATGCATCTAAGGAAAGGGGCTCCAGGAACTATTGATGTGTTTTCTTGTCACCCATCAAATAGATTTAGTTCCATTCATACTTAATCAAATGGAGACCAAATTTTAAAATTTAGTTAATTCCAAATCACTCTCACCTATTGATATTTTGAAGACACAACAAGTATTTAAAAATTTTGAGTCACTTTAGGATGTTCTAATACTTCTTCAATGGATCCAACAGGGATAATGTCTCTTTTCATTAATATAACAAGTACCAATATGAAGAAAATTCATTATGATCATCCTCTCATTGCAAATCCATATGTATTATTTTTGTCAAGCATTTTATAGAGTTAAAAACAAAAGCTCATGATTTTTATCCATTTCCATTTATCATTAATTCTATATTTATCATTATTTCCATTATTATTTTCACTATACATTTTCTCATTGATTTTCCTTGCCCATGTTTATGTGGAATTACTCCACGCTCACATTATTTACCTTCTCCATCACATTATTCTTCATAATTAGAATATTTTCAATTCATGCATTCAAATTTATTGGTTGGACATGGATTGCTAGGTATTGACTTAACATGATCACTAGGCATTGAGGTGCCGACCAATAACTACACTATGTTCAAGCTAAGAAAGGTCCCATGGCTCTCTCTACTTCACACAAAAATAATATTGCAATGTCATTTCTTTACAAACATAGTATGAGTACCCTCTCATAATGCATGTGCCATACATAGCGCAGATTTTCAAATCAAGGGCCAAGGAGTCACATGGAAAATATCAATGGTTTTTGAGTCCTTATCTTTCAAAGTCCATATCTTGGGTTTTGAAGTCCAAACTGAGAAAATGAGAGATAGTTGGAAAGCTAGAGACATGAAGAATATGTCAAAAATGGTTTCCATGGTTGGAACAATAATTATGACTCCCAAAAAATTAAAATACATCCACGGCTACCTTTAACTTGGGAGAATTTTATTTTTAAAATTCGATTTATTAAAAGGAATGTCTAAATGTCTAAAGTTGGCCCTATTGCTGTAAAATATAGCAATATTAGTGAAAAGCCTCATTGGGTGGGGTTATACCTTGTGGTAACAAGAGAGAAGGTTGCCATTGTCACCTCAAAAATCGTTCTCCTTCTCTTTAGTGGTAATTAACAACAAAGGAGGTTTCCCTATATAATTGAAAGTATATTCTAATGTTATGGCTTAAGGTGATGAATAAGAGGCCTACAACATTTAATAGAGGATCAACAACACCTATAATGGCCTAGATGTTCTATAATAGGGTTTAAATACTATATTCATAGATAAAAGATAACACTACTATAAGTTAGGGTTTGATTGATATGAAATAATAAGGTGCACATGTCATATAGTAGCTAAGGAAAAGGCCTTCCGATGATAATCAACAACAAGGAAACAAAGGTATTCTAATAAAGACAAGGGTTATGGTAGGAAAATTATTTTTATGGTTGTGAGGTATACATAAACAATAAAACGTGGGTGACAACATCTCTAAATAAGAGGTATCAAACAAGAATTATGCTATATTTTTCCTTTATACAATTTATAAATGCAATTCCTAATATATAAACCACAAACATCCAACCAAAATTTACTTTTATGCATAAATCATCCTTTAAATCCATAACAGCTAACACTATATGTCTAGGAATGGGAGAAAGAATATGAAATGTAATGAAAGTGATGTACATGATCAACACACCAAGGATTATTGCCTTATCCTATTAGGGTTTAATGGAGCCTTCTAGGGCTAAATTTCAAGGGAAAGACTTTGATGGAGTAACGGTGGATGGTTGGGGCATCCACTTTTAAAACCCTAACTATTATTCTTGCGAGGGGATAAAAAATATTTGGAATGCACATCCAGAGTTTCCCTATAGCCTGAAGGATGGAAAGTTCTCATGCAATAATGTAGTAGTATTTCAACATAAATAAAACATTTAGTCATGGCATAATGAAAACCCTACTTCATGTATTCAATATGAAAAACATCAATGAAATCCTAGAAATAAGTACTTCTTTCAGTCCTAAAATAACATGTCCATGAAAAAATTGTTTCCTTAAGAAAATTGCACCATAAGAAGATCACATATTTCCCATTGTAGCAAAAAATAGTAATTCACTCTCTTTTTGGAGAGAAAATAATAGAATGTGAGATGACGAAATAAGGGGAATCTCTATTTATATGATACTTATCCCCATCATTTCTATAATAATACAAGCAATAAAATCCATAATTACAAGCTTACTTTAAGTGTTATATAAGGTAGAGGTTGCAAGGCAACCTCATAGCTCAAAGAAATAACAAAAGAATGGATAAATCTACATATGTGTGGGTTGAAGGCCTCATCTGGTATGATGTGATACCCCGAATGAGCTCTAAATTCCACAAATAAGGGTCAATTAGGATAATGAGTGCTCCATATTTCAAGAAGTAGCTCTAAGATCATGGGCATGCCTATAGAGTGTCTCAAGACTAATACGTCATCTCCATGGTGCCCAACTTAACCCTCTAAAAGGAAAGAGGGGTGACATGGAACTCTCCTATTCAAGAATTTGGGAGAAAAAGTGATGTACAAGCCCTCCCCTATCATCTTGTTGGATAATCTATCAGGGTAGCTATTTTAAACAATTCTCCTTATCCTTGATAAAATATTGTGAATTTATGTTATCTTATTTTATTTTTTATTAGATTCTTTTCTTCAAACAACTATCAAGAGAATAAATCATAAAAGGAAGTGGACAAAAAATATAGGCTCCAAGCTAGGGCAAAACAACGTAGTAAGGATATATTCTCTTCTTATAGAATCAATTCAAATGAGAAATCCAAGACCCAAAAACTTTGACCAAGACCCTTCCAAGCACCAAGTCATTCCTCCTTCAAAGCCCTTACAATAAGTCAAAGTCAACTCTTAGACAATAAGAGTCATACCTTATCCAAACTTGCTCCAAACTCATATTTCGACCCCTGATTTCAAAACTTCAGAAACTTCGGCCTACAATTCTCAGCCCCTTGTAGTAGAACAAAGACCCTACTCCTTGCATGTGTGAGCAGAAAATTTAATATTTCAACTTATTTCCTTATCAATGGTTTTTCTTCTTGTCTTCTAGTTTCCTCACTCTTGTTTTCCTTCTTTTTCTATTGTAGATTGAACTTGTGAAGATGTTAGTTGAAGTGAGTTAAATCTCCTTCTATATATATGCATTTCATGAGGTCAAATACCCCTTTCTAGGATGACTTCTTGTTGGCAGGGAAGACTCATGTTTGGAGGCTTATTTTGACTTTTTAGACTCAAAATAATTTATTTTACATTATACAACTTCCCCAAATGGGTCTTATATACATACATTGACTCTCTTGACTCATGAAAAATATTTCTTATGACATGAAAAACACTAGAAGCATGAAGAACATGCCTAACCTAGTTGAACAATAAAAATAAGCATGAAACCCATGCTTGAAAATCATAAATTTTCTTTTTTCTTTTTTTGCTACATAATATGTACATAATGACATGTGTACAATGACAATTATGAAGACTGAAACTAGTTTCATTTTCCAACACTCCCTCTTAACTAGGGAGGTGTCCATAATTGTACAACTGGTACAAGGATATCCTCAAACTGAAGAGTTCCGATAAGAAGAGTTAGATTCTTAATCCATCTTTAAGAATCAACATCATAACCAACATTGTCAACATATTAAGGCCTTAACTTGACAAGTTGTTGATATTTTAGAGCATAATTTTGGGAGGATTTACGTGAGACACCACACTACCTCTCAAGGTACATACCCCATCCAAATTTTCTCTAGGTATGTCCTTTTAGGACCATTATTATCTTGGATTCCCAATCCCCAAAGAATATAAGTTCTCTTCGACTACTCTTGCCTTTGATACCTATCCAATCCTCAATGAGTGATGATCAACTTCCTATATTGGATTCTCTATCCTCAAGGTGTTGGGTGTGGAGCCTGATTATCTTCTTTATTTAGATGTATCACCACATTGGACCCTTGTTCTTAATGGGGCATTAACGCCGCTTGTCGTTTGATCGTCAACAGGGAGGTCCAGGGGGGGGGGGGGACAACGATGATTTTATGAGCCCCCCCTTGGTGAGGGTTCGAGAGAAGCACGCCCGAAGCTAAAAATATATGTAAAATTTCCTTGTAAAATATTGTAATTTTGTAGTCAATCTAGGTTGTTCATTATGCCCTTGATTTGACGGTAGAATTTATGTTTAATTTAGGGCTTTTTCCGTAAAAGGCAACCCATCGGTTCACATGAGGGTATTGTATTGTGGCTATGTGTGGTATGTGTATTCTAAGCAAGAAGAGAAAGGGGGACTATGTGAGAGATTAGAGGATATTACAACGGATCTGTTGTAGGTTGTGTCTCTTCATTTTGCTGGATAATGTAAAGGAAGGACTAGATGTTTCTTCGTCGACGTAGCCCAAGTTGGGTGAACCACATATATATGTGTCTCTCTTGTTTTATATGTTTTCTGTGTTTATATTTATTCATATTTTTATGTGTTCCATTTCTGTGTAATATATAATTTTATAACAACTAGTATCAGGGTCGAAGGTCTATTTGGCTGATAAACTTGCAGGAAAGAAGGGTTCCTGGTTCGAGTAGGAGCAATAGCGGAAGATGGTAGGTTTAGGGTCGAGAAATTTAAAGACCAAAACTACTAGTTGTGGAAGATTCAGATGGAAGATTATCTGTAAAAAAAAGATCTGTACCTACCATTGAGCGGAAAAACAAAGAAGTCGTTGAGTAGGATAGACGCAGAATGGGATTTTTTCATTAGAAAGGCACTTGGAACAATACAATTGTGCCTCACGATGTCTGTAGCCTTTAATATTTCAAAGGAAACTACAACAGAGGGTTTAATGACGACATTGGCTAGACTATATGAAAAACCCTTTGCCTCAAATAAGGTATTTCTTATGAAGTGTTTATTTAGTATGAAAATGTTGGAATGTGGATCTGTTGCTGACCATTTAAATGGATTTAATATGGTTACCAATCAGTTAATTTTTGTAGGGGTAAAATTTGATGATGAAGTTAGGGCTGTGTTATTTATATGCTCATTCCTAGAAAGTTGGAATGGTTTCATTATGGCCATTAGTAACATTGGCTATGGATCTAGCACTTTAAAGTTTGATGATGTTATCGATGCCATCCTTAGCGAGGAAATGCGATGGAAAAGCTCTGATGAGACATCAAGTAATGCTTTGAGGGAAGATACTAGGGGAAGAAAATGGAAAGAAGAAAGAGCTCATGATATCACAGTAATTCAAGGAAAGGCAGATCCAAGTCCAAATAGGGGGTAGTGTGATGGAAATGCGGGAAGAAAGGACACCTGAATAAAGACTGTAAGTCTTAGAAGGGAAAATAAGGAGATGCACAGCAAGAAAAAAATCATGAAGAGAATGTGACATGTGATGTGTTGCAAGATGCTTTGATTCTTTCTTTAGAAAATTTTATTGATGCCTGGGTGGTAGATTCAGGAGCCTCATTCCATTCCACACCTGATAAGAAACCTTTTCATGACTATGTTCAAGGAGATTTTGGACAGGTTCATCTCGGTGATGATAAATATTATAAAATCGTTGGAATGTGTAAAGTTCTTGTAAAAAAGAAGAATGGAAACCAATGGTTATTACAGGAAGTAAGGCATGTTCCATATCTGAAGAAAAATATGATTTCAACAAGGAAGTTAGGCTGTGAAGGTTGTGTGATAAATTTTACAGATAAAACCTAGAAGGTCACTATAGGAGCCCCGATAATAGCAAAAGGCGAAAAGGTTGGTACATTGTATTTATGAAATGGTATTTCTAATTGTTTTAATGCTTTAAACTCCACGGGAGTAGGTGTAGCATTATGGCATCATAGGCTCAAACACATGAGTGAGAAGGGGATGAAGATTCTTCAATAAAGAAATCTGTTGCCAGGTTTGAAGAATATTGATTTGGATTTATGTGAGAATCATGTTTATGGAAAACAAAAGAGAGTCATATTTCTTAAAGTTGGGAAAGAAAAGAAGAGCGAAAAATTAGAGCTTGTGCATACAGATGTATGGGGACCTGCTCAGGTATCATCTCTTGGTGGCTCTCATTATTATGTTACTTTTATTGTTGATGAAACTAAAAAAACTTGGATTTATTGTATTCTGAATAAATATGATGTATTTGATACTTTCAAGAAATGGAAATCTTTGGTTGAGATTGAGACAGGAAAGAAGTTGAAGTGTCTCAGATCAGACAATGGAGCTGAATATTGTAGTAAAGAGTTTGATAGGTATTGTTCAGAGCATGGATTTTGTAGAGAAAATATAGTTCCAGGAACACCATAGGAAAATGGTGTGTCAGAAAGGATGAATAGGACAATCATGGAGCATGCAAGGTGCATGACATTGCATGCAAGATTTCCTTTACAATTTTGAGTAGATGTTGTAGATATTGTTGTTCATCTAATAAAAAAAGGGCCTTCAAGTTCCTTGGATGGTGGTATTCTAGAGGAGGCATGGAAAAGTAAAAAGGTAAACTACTATTTTTTAAAGCCTTTTGGTTGTGAGGCCTTTGTCCATATTAATAAAGAAAATAGAACAAATCTTGAGGAAAAATCAAAGAAATGTACCTTTATTGGATATGGTGTTAATGATTTTGGTTATTGCTTATATGATTATGAAAATCGCAAAATCATTAGGAGTAGAGATGTAATATTCAATGAAAAGGTCTTGTATAAGGATTAGTTGCGGGAAAAGAAATAGGAAAAAGAAAACAAAGAATACACAGTACTTTATGAGATCACAGAAAAAGTAAAGGTTCCTAAAAATAATAATAATCAACAACCACAACAACAACAACCACCACAAAAACAACAAGAACCTAAAACACCTAAAAGTGGTGTCTAAAGATATACTATGATAAGTAGACCCCATGAACGATTCTCTCCTTCATTATATTACGTATTGTTGACTGATTTTGGTGAACATGGATGTTATGAAGAAGAAATACAGGTAGAAACCAGGAAGAAGTGGGAAATAGCCATGAAAGAAGAGATGTACTCCTTGGTACATAACTAGACTTGGGACTTATCCATGTTGCCTGTAGGTAAAATAGCATTACAGAATAAATGGGTTTACAGGTTGAAGGAAGAAGATGGAGGAAAAAAAAGGTACAAATCTAGACTTGTGGTGAAGGGGTTTGCATAGAAGAAAGGCATTGATTTTGGTGAAATATTTTATCATGTTGTTAAAATGACTTCAATCAAATCTATTTTAAGTCTTGTAGCAGCGGAATATTTTCATCTTGAATAGTTGGATGTAAAGACAACCTTTCTCCATGGAGATTTGGAGGAAGAGATCTATATGCAGCAACCATAAGGATATGAGGTCAAAGGGAAGGAAAAATTAGTGTGCAGGTTGAAGAAGAGATTGTATGGCTTAAAACAGGCTCTGAGTTAGTGGTATATAAAATTTGTTAGGTTTATGTATGAACAAGGTTATACTAGATGTTACTCTGATCATTGTGTTTATCTGAAAAATTAAAATGATGGCATCTATATTATATTGTTATTGTATGTATATGATATGCTTGTTGTAGGGTCTAACATGGAGGAAATAAATGTACTCAAAGGAAAATTGAAAAATTCATTTGTAATGAAGGATTTGGGAGCTGCAAAACAAATACTTGGTATGAGAATATCTAGAGATAGGAAAAATCACAAATTAACATTGTCTCAGAATGAGTACACACAAAAGGTGTTGGAAAGATTTAATATGCAGAATGCAAAACCAATTAGTACACCTTTGGCTAGCCAATTCAAACTTAGTAAGGAGAGGTGCCCCAAGACCTAAGAAGAAATGGATTATATGTCTAAAGTTCCATATGCATTAGTAGTTGGAAGGTTAATGTATGCAATGGTCTGCACAAGGCTCGATATTGAAAATGCAGTGGGAGTTGTAAGCAGGTACATGAACAATCCAGGAAAAGAACATTGGATGGGAGTGAAATGGATTCTTAGGTATTTGAGAGGTACCATGAATCAAGCATTATGTTTTGGTGGTTCAAACATTCCTCTACAGGTATATGTTGATGAAAATATAGCAGGTGATAGAGATAACAGGTGGAGAACTACATGGTATGTATTTACTATAGGTGAAAAAACTATCAGTTGGGTTTCGAAAATGAAAAGTGTTGTTGCACTTTCAACAATGGAAGCATAATATGTTACTGCTATAGAGGCTAGTAAAGAAATGATTTGGTAACAAAGGTTTATGGATGAATTGGGTAAGAAGTAGAAGATGGGAAAGTTATACAATGAAAACCAGAGTGCCATTCATCTTGCAAAGAACTCATCATTTCATTCCAAGAATAAACATATATAGCTAAAGTACCATTTCATATGGTCAGTGTTGGAATATGGACAATTGAAACTGGAAAAGATACACACTAGCCAAAATCTTGCAGATATGTTAACAAAAGTTGTAACTAGGGAGAAACTAAGATTCTAATAAGTTTCAATTGGTCTTCAAGTATGATGACGAAGATGAGAAATAACTAGGTCCAAAGTGGAGTAATTGTCGAACAAATGAAGCAGCGGTGGAGTTGCTACAATCAGTCTCCATGTTGGAGTTTGTTGGGTGTATAGCCTGATAATCTTCTTTATTTAGATGTATCGCCACGTTGGACCCCTATTTTTAATAGGGCGGCAATGTCGTCCATCATTTTCTCACCGCCAGGGAGGTCTAGGGGGGGGCGACATTGATTTTATGAGCGCCCCCCTGGCAGGGGTTCGGGGGCAGTGCCCCTGAAGCTAAAAATAGATGTGAAATTGCCTTGTAAAATATTGTAATTTCGTAGTCAATCTAGGTCGTTCATTAGGTGGATGATCTAACGGTAGAAGTAATGTTTAATTTAGGGTTTTCTGCCCTAAAAGGAAACCCCTTGGTTCACAAGAGGGTATTGTATTGCGGCTGTGTGTGGTATGTGTATTATGAGCGAGAAGAGAAAGGGGGATTATTTGAGAGAGTAGAGGATTTACAACAGATCTATTGTTGGTTGTTTCTCTTCATTTTGCTAGATAATATAAAGGAAGGACTGGTTTTTTCTTTGTGGACGTAGCCCAAGTTGGGTGAACCACATATATCTATGTCTCTCTTGTTTTATATGTTTTATGTGTTTGTATTTCCGCTTATTTTTATGTGTTCCATTGCTCTGTAATATATAATTTTCTAACACAAGGAATATCAATCTAAAATTCTTATCTAATCCTTTATCCACCATTCTCTCTCCATGGCCTTCACTTATATGTACAACTATTAGTCCTGGCATAGTGCATGAAATATGAAGAAAACAATATGGTGCCTTTAACATCACTCCCTCTCAACCTAGAGAGGAGATCCTCATTCCCTCTCTATTGGGGAATAGATCCTTTCTCCTTCTAAAAAATTTAGGGAGACTTCGTACTCCCTCTCAAACATAGAGGAGATTCCTTACTTCCTTTTAATTTGGAATCTTTCTAGTGTGTCTTCATCAATACATTAGTTACTAGTCTTCATGGAGATCTTGAAGTAGCTACATGGCTCCTCCTCTTCTTCGTATCTTCACGAAATTGAGCTTTCATCTTCTTGAATGCACTAGAGAAAAATTGAGCTAGGATTCAGGCCATTAACCTTTCAAATCACTTTCCTCTATAAAATAAAGGCATTGTATTGAAATTACCAAAGTAGATATTAATCATATCTCCCTCTATGAAAGTGATCTTCATTATCATCAAGTTATCTTCTTGTACAACTACCTTTCAATCTCAAGATAATTTAAACATATTGACCATATAGATTAACAAAGCCAACCATGTAATCTCTATATCCATTGAGTTAAATACCAACAATTTTAGATGTAATTTCCTCAATTTCCATTATGCATTTCTACAATATCATCCCATGTAGCCAAAACATGTATCAACTAGATAACCAAAACCAAGACATCAATATCAAAACTACCTCAATATCATGGCCTCCTCGATTTTTCCTTAGTTTTTCTCATGGTATATCTTCATATTTTTACCAAATATCCTTCTCCATGCCAATCATTTGTAATCAAAGTGACCATGGAACAAACTAGACAGTAAGATGAAATTTCTTATTATTTGGAGTTGTCATTATCAACTCTCTTTCTTTCTTCAAGAAACCATATTCAATGTTGATCAATATCATCATGTCCAAGTCATGTCATTTTGTGGAAGAGGATTGATACTTAGCCATTCTAAATTATACCACACTTCTTCTTTCAAGCAACGAGTAATCACATGAAAGTCTTACCGAGCACATTCTTATGATTAATTCCTTCCGTAAGATTATTGTAGACATCAATTCTACCTTCGGGAGAAGAGTTACTTAAAAAAATGCATACATTTTATTTCATACAATCATCTAGCCATAATTTATTTGAATAAAATTTCTTCCAACCTTTTGAAGATAGTATTTCATTTAAGAGGAGAAATACTTTAATTCTGCGTCTCAAACTACAACTCGACCATCTACATATGTTCATCTTGTAAGACTATTGTTTCCATACTAGATGGAATATATACCAGTCATAATGTATTTTGAATAACCTTCCTAATTGATGGTTCTTATAGGATGACCTTGATGATCCTTATTTGAAATATGAATACCTCTAAAATTATGTTAGAAAACTCTTGGATGAACTTTAATGTGCAATATGGTTCCAATTTCCTCATTCTTGTAAGCTAGATTATTCCTTCCAAATAAATTTGATCATGTAGACTTTAATTCCTTTACTATCATATGATTCTTTCTATGATGCCATGGTTTACAAAAATACTCTTATGAAGAATGAAATGATGCATGCTACTCTACTTTATACTTTCTAATAAGAGAAAGACAAATTGAAAATACACCTGATATAGATGAAGCTTCCTTCAATAGAAAAAATATTTGGTATCTTCTCCTTTTGGATTCTTCTCAAGTTCTCCCTTCTCTTTATCTACGTGATATTAACTTCGTTCCTGCATTTTGTTGTTTTTATTGTTTGTAAAATCCCTCTTAAAATTTCCATACTCATTTCATCCAAAGCATTGAATCTTGGACATATTTGGTTTCCCTTTAGACTTTCCAAACTTTCCTTTCTTATTCTTCTTAGATTTTACAATAAATGCTTGAGACTTACCATTTTATTCGGTGTCATCATTTTCCTTTATCCTTGTCTCTTTCAAGATATATTGAGCCCATATTTCATCAAAAGGAGTAGTGTCCTTTCTTGAGTAGACACTAGCTGCAAAAATGGTCCAATTAGGTGACAAATAATTTAATACAAAATTAGTCATTTCTGAATTAGAAACGACTTCTCGAAGCCCTTGAAACTAGTCCCTTATTTGTGAGATATTCATAATATAATTGGCCATGTATTCATACTTTGATTTCATTACTCTATATAGTGATTTATCAAGGATATCTTTTGACTTGATGTACTTATAGAGTAAAAATTCACCAACTTATCATAGATTTCTTTAGATGACTTTAAAACAAAAGCAAAGGTAATGAGATGATCTTTTATGGATTCAATAATAATCCTCTATGCCCTCACTTATCCCTACTTGTATCTTTATAATTCTTGAGTCTTATCTTTGTTTGGTTGAGTAACTTCACCCAGAACATATTTCATGGCCTCATTGTCTGTGAGTATCAAATCAATCCTCTTCTTCCAAGCTACGAAGTTTATTAACCCAACAAACTTGTTGTTTTCCTTGAAATATGTAGCAATTTGATTTTTAGGTTGAGACATGCAACACAAAATGGTACTTACTTTTCAAACGCGTTTCCTTATTGATGATGTCTCCAACTATTTTGATGCTTTCAATACCTTCAAAGAGACTTCAAAGATTCTCTATAATGATGACTTCTATGATTCCTTCAACAATAGTGTCTTCAAATAACTTCAAAGAGTGGATGATGATCCCAATATTATTTTATGCTTATTTTTATTCAAGATGATGGAGTGTACTAGAGAGCCTTCGACAATAGCATATCTTCCTTCCTTCAATGCTAGCTTGATACTTCTGAAGATGACATGTCTTCTATGAAATCTTGATGTAGTAATATTCCTTCTAGGTCAATAGGTATTATTCTTCTTTCCTTGTATCCTTTTGTAATTTATTTCCCTTGACAAGTAATCCCTTATTATGTCGACAATATGATCTTCAAGTTCCTTCTCCTTCTTCACCTTAGCTTTGATACCATGTTGGAGAATCTAGTACAGAAACTATTTTAAAAAATTATCCTTATCCTTGATAAAATCTTGTGAACTTATTTTATCTTATCTTATTATTTATTATTTTCTATTAATTAAACAATTATCAAGAGAATAAATCATAAAATATAGTGGACACAAAATATAGGCTCCAAGCTAGGGCAAAACCCCTCAAAGGCGAAAACCTAGTAAGAATCTCTTCTCTTCTTATAGAATTAGTTAAAATGAGAAATTTAAGACCCAAATACTTTGACCAAGACCCTTTCAAGCACAAAATCATCCTTCCAAGAATTCAAAGTCAAATTTTAGTCAACAAGAGTCATACCTTATCCAAACTTGCTCCAACCCGTTATTTCAACCCGTGATTTTATAACTTCATACCTGCATTGAATTCATAAAATTCGGCCTGCAATTCTCAACCCCCTACAGTAAAAAAAAACCCTAATCCTCACAAGTGTGAGTAAAAAACTTAATATTTTAGATTATTTCCTTAGCTAATGTTTTTCTTCTTGTCTTCTAGTTTTCTCGCTCCTGTTTTCCTTCTTGTTATATTGCAAATTGAACTTGTGATGATGTGTGTTCAAGTGGATTAAATATCCATATATATATATATATATATATATATATATATATATATATATATATGAACTTCATGAGGTCAAATATACCTTTCTAGGCTGAATTCTTGTTGGTAGGGCCGACTTGTGCTTGGAGGATTATTTTGACTTTTTAGACTCAAAATAAATTCTTTTACATGATACAACTTGCCCAAATGGGTCTTATATACATGAAATTGAATCTCTTGGCTCATTAAAATAATTCTTATGACATGAAAAACCCTAGAAGCATGACGAACATGATTAGCCTAGTTGACCAATCAAAAGAAACATGAAACCCATGCTCAACCTAGTTGACCACTCAAAAGAAGCATGAAACCTATGCTTGAAAATTTTAATTTTTATTTCTTATTTTGTTTCTTACGTAAGATGTACATAATGGTATGATTACAAGACCAAAAGTAGCTACATTTTCCAACACATCTCAAGGATGACCATTATAATCTAGGATCATAAACAAGCAACACCCATCATATAGTTTCAAGGCTATTCCAGGGTCATCCTAGGTCCACTGGGAAAATCATTAATATCTCCAACACTAAGCTTCATGGACTCAACATTTTAGCATATGGGGGTACCTTGTAGTGTCAATCACCATGTGGCTTTGTCAAGTATCCCAATGATATGTTCTAGGTAGGAAAATTTATATCAATAAGGTCACCTCCTCTCTTTGAAATGGGTTAAACAACCTCTACAATGATACTTAGAAGAAGGAAAATCATCTCTCGAGATGCCCCTACTTCTATGAAAAAATCTCTTAATATCAAGTGAAATCAACTTTCATTAGGTACAATAACCATAAATGCATCATAATGGACCATACCTAATGTTGGGGGCACAATAATACTTCACACAAAGGTCACCTTCAAATGTATAACTAGATCAAGTCTTGTAAATAATTTACCTCCCTATGTTAATGTTCGTTAGATGGATAAACCTTTTAGGTGTTTCCATCTCCAAAATGGAAGTGACAAGTCCCAAGTTAGCTCATAAATCCAAAGGTGTGTGTGAAAATGGTGGTAGTAGAGTGGGAATGACTTCAGGGAAAGATGTTATAGCCAAGTGACCAACTAATAGAGGCTGAAAATATTGAGTGTATAGATGTAATAGGGGAGTAATCATAGAGCATGACTTACTCATTTCCTTGGCCTACTTTTTCCACCCGTCTAGTACACCTTTTACTTCTTTATGTTTTTCTTTGATTTTGGTGCATAGCTCGAGAGACAAAGCTTCCTTTTTTATATTTTTCATTTAATACCTTTTGAATAGGAGTCATTTCATCACTCATCGATGTTGGGAAAATACAGTAGTTCATTTTAATAGATGAAGCATCATGTGCTTGAAGAACTAGGTGACGGCTAATTAGGGGGTAGAGATCATGCTAGTGTGGACTGATAAAAGGTGCCTTTTAAAACTCCTAATTATCTCACATTAATCATCAATCTGGGCAAGTCCTCTTATTTCAAGAGTGTACACAGTATGTGGCTGCTATTAATTCAAAGAGTAATGTTTCCTAAATTGTAGTACAGATCTTGACATAAGAATAAATGGAAGCATCTAATAAACTCCAATTACAATGATTAAAAGAAATATCAAGTTCAATATTCTATTGAAATCAAATCTTACAGAAAACAGTATCATCAGCCGAGAGCACAGTAATAATAACTCACCCCTACTTAGCTGATTTAATCTAAACTATACTAAACCTCTGCAAAGAAATTAAGACGGGAAATATCACTTCTGAGAGTCTAATAGCAATAATCAAACTCTTACAGATGATTAAACCAATGCAATGCACTGTCTAGATAACTCACGCTATGATCAAACGATAACAATACAAATTATAAGCAGAGTATATATTGTCTCAATAACAGGAAATAATGAACATTTGAATAAAATAGATTCACAGAAACAGGAAATTATCAAACCAATTAAATGCTAGAAACATCACAAGCATAATAAAAAGTAGTTAAATCCACCAGAGGCCAGGCCCTTAGCCGCCAGTAGGCACTGCTAAGTTACTTCAGATAACGCGAATGAAAACATCAACTTCAATTAATCATCGAACTTGAGTAGCATTACAATATAATTGAGTTCTCCAATGACATAGTCTGTAATTAAGCTTACAATTTGGAAAATAACAGAGATTCCCCTTTCTTCCTACAATCGTTTCCTTTTATAATTAGAAAGGGTAAAGAGTAAATGGTAAATGTGATCCCTTAGGATCTCCCGATCCTAAGGAATTCGCAATAAATTTCTAACTTTAAGACATATTTTCTATTCCGTGCTAATCCCTCTAATTTTCTCTTACCCTTGTCCGCAACTGACTCGTTCCTGCCTTTACATGTCGGATTCGGCTGTGCCAACAGTAGGGAACAACAATCGTTCCTTTTGTCGCTTTCCTACATAAAGAAGGGTAAGAGTTAGTTAAATCGTAACTACAGATAATTCCTCATTTCTTACCATAATTCCTTAATATATTAGCGCATTAAGATATGAAAAAGATAGGAATTAAGGAGAATGATGATGAACTTAATAGTAAATACATACCCATTTTGTAACCCAACATACTCCCCTACTTACTCTATTTCATTTCCTCATGAAAATAAGTAATTCTGATCGAGTGCAGTTAAAGAGTAGGCTAGAGAAGGGGCATCAAAAATTGGTCTGAAACCATGATGTTGAGCTAAGAGTGCAAAAGTGGTCCTTTCCTCTCCTTCAAGCAATTCATAGGTGGCCCGGTAACCTTCGGGAGGATACTAAATGATGGGGCTATGAAACCGACAGCCTAAACAATAAGGTCCTTCTCTTAAAATGAGGTTACTATAGGTGATAAAACGGGCTGCAACTGCTTTAAAATTTCTGTAATTAAATGGTTCTCTACCCTACACACTACCAGCAGAGACCATCCACCTAAGCTTGGATGCAGTCATAGAACTTTCTCGAATGGATTGAAAATACGATACTCCATTTTGTACAATCCTTTTATGAATAGGCCCTAAGAGTTGAATGACCCCTTCCCTTTTCATCAGACTCTTTGGTTGGCAAGCATTTGCAAAGGGTGCTTGGGTTCACCTCTCACCCAAAGATCCAACTCATGCTCTTGTTTTTGGAATGCGTTATGAGCTTTGAACCATTTAATTTGATTAACTGCAAACGAGATAAAGGCCTGGAACTGAATGTCTCCCACGAAAGAGTTGGGGTTCTTTTCCACTTCATTTGATAATACAAGATTGTGCAGGTAAAATTCGCAAAGAAACCTTTGAACTTTTACACCATGCTGTTTGCAACAACTTATAAAATCTTCAATTATGTTTAATTCAATTGGTTTTCCAGCTCTCACGGCTTTAATTTTCAACAGCAAGTATCGTTCTAATAGAAACAAAGCGTAATTAGTGGCGGGAGCCCTGCATGCCAAGACGCCTGTATATAATGAGCAGATGGTGTCTGTCTAAGCTAGGACCTTATCTAATCTGAGCTTGATTTTCTCTATTTTCTCTTCTGATTTTTTGTATCTGTCAAAGTTCTCGCTCTCTGTCACATTCATTTCCCGAAGCTGCCTTTGCAACGCTTGATATTGTTGTTGGGGAATAGTTTCTTGTTCAAGCCATTCTAATGCGAGCCAAGCCCGTGCCAATTCTTCCTGAAGATTCAGAATAATGGGATCGTCATGTGTCAAGATATCTTTAGCTTGTATGCTTGTATGAGTCTCTTTATCATGGGAGGTCCAAGCCTCTGTCTGAGTAGGCGTGCTGTGAGAGGGTACACCCTCTATATGAGTAGCTATATCTGCAAAAATTGCATGCTGTTCTTATTTAATGATGATTGGTTGAGTAGGTATGGGCTCAGTTTCATGTCGTTCTTCTTTAATGATGACTGGTTGAGTGGGTATGGGCTCGGTTTGAGCTGCATTTTCTGTCTCTAGGGTTTTGTCTGGGACCTTTCCTGCTGTGATTTCCTTTATTTTTATTCTAAGCCTTTTTACTGTTTTGCGCAGCTTTTTTTGTTCTTTCCTAAGCTTTTTTAATTTGGCTCTATAGTTTTTTGGAGGAGCCACTATTCTGCTTACAGTCTCATTAATAGTTTCTGCCTCTAAAGAACCTGGCTGCTCATCCTAGCTCTGTCCTAATAGGACCGTGTCTCTGGATTGAGTATCAGCTTCTCAAAGCATCTCTGTCTCTACTTCTTCTCCTTGGCCTATGTTTTCTGTACTTAGGCCTACCTAGCTATTTTCCACTGGAAGCGTGTCACTGGGTTGGTGCACTGCTTCCCGAATGGTTTTTACATTAGATTTTGCTTCAAGGCTTGCATCTTTCAAGGGAGATAGACGTTTAGTAATTTTAGCATTCTTGGGAGATTGGGTTGCTTCTAAATTAAGATTGAGCGGGCTTTTAGGCTGCATGTAATTACTCATGTTGGCCAGGACCTGGGCAAGTTCGAAATCATGCAACAAATCACCTTGGGGGCCCATGCTTGGTGTTGAGGTGAGTCCTAATGCGTTTCTTTATTCATCTCCTGAATGCTCTGCTTCTTCCTCATGGTCTGATTTGGGGTTATCCTGGTCTTGTGACTCTGGCTGCAAGCATTATTCTCTTACCGGGCTGGATAATTCTATAGGTTGACTGGTACTGCCTTAAGGATTTTCGACCACTCCTGATCTTGACCTCAACCTTGAGGACCATCTGTGCTTTTGAGGTATGATACCGTCTTGAGGATTTTCGGCCACTTCTGATCTTGACCTCAACCTTGTGGGCCGTCTGCGCTTTTGAGGTATGTTCCTTGAAAGGGTAGTCCTCTTCCTTTTTTGAACCGGGTTAGGTGCCGATGGGGCTAAACCTCCTTCCGGAGCTGATATTAAATCATCTCAGCTTGATTGCTGCTGGGCAAGGTTATAGCTGACTATTAGCATGATCAGAAAGTGGTGGCTTACTACGTTTTCTATGTGTTGGGACCGTCTTATCCTCTCAACGATGTCATGCAGTAAAGATTTTAATAACGCAGGTAAATTAATAGAGCATTTTTGTTTTAGAACTGCTAAAAGTTTCAGTTGACGTGGCCTTACCACATCTTTTTTCCTGTCGCATGTAATGTATTTCTGCATGATTTTTGCTAGGTCTCCCCATGGTTCTCCAAGAGAGGATGGCCTAACTCCCTTGCCCTTTTTGACCAGCTCCTGTCCTTCGTCTTTGAAAACTTCAATAGCGTCCTGCAGCTTCAACCGCTTACCAGTCCACACAGGTCCCTCTGCTGGTAACCCACATGGTTCCGCTATCACCGCGTATGATATAGTGATTTTCTTGCCCCTTGCCATAGATCGTCCATTCTGTAAATTTCATAAGAACTCGATGGCAATTTCCTCGTTGGGTGGTTGAAATCTCGTAAAGAATGTTATCCACCCAGCGTGAGCTAAAATTGCCCTAGTTGCATCAGAAACAACTAGTATTAATGGTTCTCTATGTACTACTCTTCCTCCCATAGTGTTGTAAGTCTGAAAATGATAAGTGTTAGCAGAAAAACACAACGATGCTCAGAGCTGAGTAATGGAACAACAAATGGTTATGTGATGTTTTATAAATATAAATACCATTATTGAGGCTGTTATCATACCACATGCTCTGCGATCATGGAATGTCGTATTATTCTGCAAAATCAAATGAGAGAATGACAACGCACTCATAAGTACATTGGAGGTCCCCGCCCCCCTTCAAAATGATAGGTTGTCCTCGACTGAATGAATGAACTGGTAAGGCGTTGACAGAAAGGTACAGGGGTAATGGATTGCGCATTAATGACAAGATCATAAAGGGTATTCGAGGAATGAAATCAAGGCTTGTACCGTGAATTATAAATAAATGATAAGCTGCCATGATGTGATATAATAAATAAAAAAAGGAACAGCATGTGCAAGAAACACAAGAAATAATACTTTTAGTGTCGTTATTCCACTTAAACTATTGTGATTGATAAAAAAAAAAATCCATGCATAAAGGTTCAAGGTATGTTAGGACCATAATCTCTCCATAGAAGAGGTGATAAGAAGAGGGTATTATAATAATTATTGATGTAAAATAAAGCTTCAATACCATCAACAGAGCTTCTGCTGCCCGCAGGCATCCATAGCCTCGACAGAGTTTCTTTTTAACCCTTGGGAACTATGGTCCTCTATGTATACTTGGGAAAGTATCTTATGATGTCCATAGTAGAGACCAATGTGTTGGTTTGGTGACCAGGTGAACACATTTCCATTCATTGGGAAGTAGCGAAAGTGGTCAGGCCGGGTCGTGATGAGACCTCCTGTTTCCAAGGATTTTTTTTATTGCATCCATTGGATCATATCCTTGGTGTGGTGGCCATAGTGGGAATTCCATTTCGCTCTTCCTTATGATCATGGTAGGCTAGCTCGTGATGAGACCCCCTATCCTCCATCTATGGAAAAAAATCATAAAATCATTAGCAAATATATATATATATATATTATTTTTATTTTTTTAGTCCCCATTTTATACATAGAGGGTGGCTCATCACTCCTTAAGAGTAGGAATGGCAGAAGAAGTTTGGCATATCAATATAAAGAATATACCCATGATCTTATTAATAATATATAAAGAGAGTTATATAGACAAGGGAGAACCAGCATGGTACAGATAATCAATCAGTTTGATTTATAGTGGAAATGAGGACAGTAAAGTGACATAGATAACTGTGTCTTTTTCTTTTTATGGATCATCACAAAGCAATCTTGTTAAAGATGTGTTACACAGTAATTTGTCACCGTCCCTACCATTCCCCGTCCCGCACAATGGAGGACCCATTTTGTGACCTGTGAACATTGTCATGCCTTGAAAACGTCATCAATGCATTCCTCTAAGCATGAGCTTCATTTGCCCTTGAGACATCTCCTTGCAAAAATCATGAAAAACATCCCTTTTTGCATTGGCGCGGGCAGATAGTTCAGTACTCGCGCCAATGGGGAAAATCCTGCAAAGAGGTCGCGCCAACTGGCGCTCTGTCCCAGAGCAGTAGTCGCGCCACCCAATTTAAGGACTGTTTTTTAAATAAAGATGGCGGAAGTTGAGTTCCAACAAACTCAGAAACCATTGCCTATCTTGAGTTGGGAGGTTTGGCTGCGGGAGTTCTATGGAAGGGAAGTGGTTTTGCCACCTCCCATGGAACCTTTCTTGTTGATAGGGCCAATCCCATAATAATAGGGATCCCAACTCCCTCCTTCCCCCATCTATAAAAGCCTGCTCAATCCCATGGCAAGCTAGTCTTGAAGTGCCTAAGCTTTGAATCTCCATATTCCCAAGAGCCTTTGTGCTGTAAAGAATCCTCTCTTTCCCTTAAGGCCGACTCAAGTAAGGAGACCATCGTCGAGAGACTCCGGAGAGGTTTTCCCTTTCCTTGGCGAGCTTTGCGAGACGTGGATGATTGGAGACCCATCCGAAGGAGACCGCGACGTCAGAACTTGGTTGTAATCTCTCTTCGTTTGTTATTTAATAGATGATTATGATTATGGTTCCACTCTGTTTTCCATCATGTTAATGTGAGTAACATCCTTTCTGACTGATGTTTAGTCACGTATGCCGGATTTTATGCTTGTATCTGTTCGTTTCTTCCATGTGCAGGTGTTCATCCGCGGAGATCGTGGAAGGATTGTGATCTGCCGAGGCTGAGGAACGGGGACGCTTCTTCTTCAAGATCACAGCATTGGAATCCAGGTAGGCTTCTATCCCTAGCCTTTTCATTCGTAACTAGGAACTTGCGTCATAACATTGTTTGATTGTTGCTAGACCCCTGTTGGGCTAGTAGGGATCGCCTCTGTCCGCAGAGGGGATTTACCTCCTCAACAATTTGGCGACTCCGCTGGGGATCGTCTAGTTTTGATTGTCTCGTTTTGATTATTTCGCGGTTTTCCTTGCTTGGTTGGCCTTCTGGGCTGGGTTCTTTCACTGTTTTTGCTTCTTGGTTTGCTTAGCTTGCATTGATCTACTTTTGGAGTAGTGTTTTTTTTATTTTGGCTAAGAAACTCGACTGGCGCGATTTTTAACCCGACAATCGCGCCAATTGGCGCACATTGCTTTTGTTTAGCCCGCGCCAATTGCTTTCTGGCGCCAGTTTCATCCTTACAGTTGCGCCACTCCTGTAAGGTTTTTGAGTTTCCTCATTTTTGAGCTCTCTGGATTTGGTCAGTGTTTTTCTTCTTGATTTTCCGACTGCCTGAGTGTGTTGGAGTCCTGTTTGACTGGGAATTCACCTCTGTCCTTTGGTTGTTTGCTTTTATCTACCGATTTCATGTTTTAAGCCCTAGGGCATCTAGTGGCTTAGTGTATCGAGCCCTCCTTGGGAGTTTTGGTGTTTTGATTGTCCTGTCAACTATTTGATTGATTCTCCGCATCCTCTAAGTAGTTGTTCATTGTTTTGTTGTGATTTTTGGGTGATTGTTCATTCCTTCATTCGAAATTCGTTTGGTCTTGCCTTGGACCTAGATCACACGGTCCATTGGAAGCTTTTGAGTCTTTTCTTCGTTTTGAGAGACTTTGGTCGATTTTGGGATCTGATTGCTTGTGTTTTTGAGTGAAATTTGTTTGTTTTGCTCTCTTGAAGATCGTTTCTCAAGTTGTTCCATTTGTTTTCAAGTTTGTTTAGTGCATATTAGCTATTAAACATTGAAAAAAAAAAAAAAAAATCTCTTTTGCTTTTGTTGATTAGTGCAAATTGTGATCTTTTCCATCTTGCTAGTGATTAGTGTTTTGGATGAAAAGTTTTCAATTTCATTAGTTGCATTAGAGATCTCATTGTTTGTCTTCCATTCATTTCGTTTGTGTAAAGCTCTCAACTCTTCTCTAACTAGTTTTCATCGAACGAAATGATGGACTGTGGCATATAGCTTTGCATTTAGGAGTCTTTCGAGACACTACATACGATAGGGCCTGAAAATTGAAACTTAATTGAAGATCAACTGTAAAATTTACTCAATTTACCTAAGGAAGAATTGAAACATTAACGAAACACATTTAGAGGTCTAGGCTAGAGACGTGTTCCGGCGTCGTTAAACCTAGTAGCTGTCGTTTTCCTTTTGGCTTTAGACAGCACTAGTACGGACTTGTGCTCCTCGTACTGTCGCGTATATAAAGGGAGACCCCTCTAGGTTTTCAACCCTTTATCCATAGGAAGCCGAGTCTGCCGCCCTATACCCGTGATACACCGAACACAGCATTCGGGGAGACTACCTGCATGTATGGAAAGTCCTTGGTCGATTTCTGTTTCATTATTGAAACCAAGGTGTATATTGCAGTTCACGGATATTTGGTACACCCTTTGTGCCTAGTTTTTCCTGAGCAGTCATTTGGTCTTTTCTGACTCCCTAAACTTGAAAAGACCGTTGAGCGCTTGTCCTTTCACGCTTGCATCAAATCTGAAAGAGATAGAGTCATCTTTCTATTGTTTCTTGACTCTTAAAATATGAAACGATAGAGTTTCTTACTTTTCAATGTGGTAAAAAATTAATCACCCACGATTACACGCCCGCTTAGATATTGCTTGTTGACCGTTTGATCGTGTGCTCTTGACTCTTTTTTCAGCCCGTGTTTGGTTTTGAGTTTTGATGGCAGCTTTTTCAGAGTTCACCAACCAAGGAATCCCCTCAGAAGGGAATCCTGGTCATTTTCCTCCTTTTGGAAATGTTGGTGCTCCTTACATGGCAACGTTGTCCCTTCCTGGGTTAACTGTCGGGTTGCCTGTTTGGTTGTTCTCAACCTCTGTTGTCCCGAATGTCTCCCATACTGTTCAATTAGTTTCTCCACCTGAACAACATCATGTTGATTCCAAGGTGGACCTCTCCCCTTCTTCGCCTGTTTCTGCGTCCTCCTCTTCTACTTCGCCTGGTGAAAGTCTGGATTCAAGTAACTAGGTGGCTAAGAAGAAGAAGAAGAAGACAAAGAAGAAGAAGTCCGATAAGCGAGAGGCTAAAAGTGCAGCCACTGTTTCTGAAATATCTCCTCCCGATAAACCTTCCAACCCTCCACGGAAAGTCAAATTCCCTTGCCTGTTGTGCACGGGAGACCATCTTCTTCGAGACTGCCTTGGCATCCCCAAGGTGCTCGAAGCATGGTCTGATGGCCATCCGCCGTTGCCTTTGACTTCCGGGAGCCAAGTTGGGGGCACGTCTTCAACTGGTACTGATAAGGCTCCTAAGAAGCAGGGTAAGATCACCAATCCCTGTAAGTTGTGTGAAGGGCACCATGCCATTCGCCTTTGTCCTTATATGGATGAAGCCAAGCGAGTTTTGGACAACCCGACCGATTTTACACCACACCTTCCACCTGGTTATAATCGGCTTTCTTTGAGTCCTCCGCCAGCTGATCCTACGATTGGTCGAGAGTCATCCTTGGTCGATCCCACTCCCCCAGAAATTCAAATTCATGAATCTGTCCCTGACCAACCATTGGTCGTAGGATCGGTTGAATTGGCCCCGTCCGCGGTGCACCAGCTCTTTTCTGTCGAGAGTGGATCTCACACCCCCCATGTCCTTCTGATTTCTTCAAATTCTTCAGACTTGGAGAAAGATTATCCCGTCCCTGTACTTCAAGAAGCTGCTCCTCCGCCTCCCATGATGGAGGCCCCGGAGGATATCCCTCCCGCCTTCGAGATGGAGGTCATGGAGGAAGCTTCTGCTTCCGTAACATCAGGGGAAGACCTTCGCATTTCGATGGTAGCCCCTCCGAGTAGTTTGGTCGCTTCCTTTGATTGGAACCGATTTGCGGGATTCCGCCTTCCGTCTTACGTGCCTTTCGAGATCACAGTACAGGCTCTTGGTCTGGTCGTACCCAGCACCATTATAGACGAAGGTGCCTCTGTTAGTATTATGTCTTCAACTACCTGGCAAGCTTTCGGTTCGCCGCCGCTTGCGCCCGTTACGCAGAATCTGTTGACATTCAATAGAAGAACGAGTCAACCATTGGGGATCCTTCCAAGGTTACCTGTTACTTTGGGAGGTAAAACCGTCCATATGGACGTGATGGTTGTTCCAGGCCCCTTGGATTTCAATCTGCTTTTGGGGCGCGATTACACCTATGCCATGGGAGCGCTCGTCTCCTCCCTTTTTCGTGTGGTTTGTTTTCCACATGAAGGACGGATCGTGACCATTGATCAGCTTTCGTTGTTTGGTCCCAATGTGGCTACTGGCCCGCCATCATCCCTTCCTGGTTTTTATCCACCTGTTGTATCTGCCCCACCGCAGGTCAACTATGTGGCTACCTACCCCGTGCCTGTGCTCAGTGATGATGCCGTTGTGCATCAGGTGCTGGGGGCATTAGGTCTAGACTTCCAGGATGTTTTCCTTCCATCGGGAGGGGAAATATTGGAAGCGATGACTTCTTGTTCATTATGATGAGGTCTGTCAGAGCATGGTTCTTTTCCTTGTGTCAAGCTCCTTAAAAAATGAAACAAGGTGGTCGGAGCATGGTTCTTTTCCTGTGTCAAGCTCCTTAAAAAATGAAACAAGGTTGTCGGAGCATAGTTCTTGTCTTGTGTTAAGCTCCTTAAAAAATGAAACAAGGTTGTCGAAGCACAGTTCGTTTTCTTGTGTCAAGCTCCCTAAAAAATGAAACAAGGTTGTCGGAGCATGGTTCTTTTCCTGTGTCAAGCTCCTTAAAAAATGAAACAAGGTTGTCGGAGCATAGTTCTTGTCTTGTGTCAAGCTCCTTAAAAAATGAAACAAGGTTGTCGGAGCACAGTTCGTTTTCTTGTGTCAAGCTCCCTAAAAAATGAAACAAGGTCGTCGGAGCATGGTTCTTTTCCCGTGTCAAGCTCCTTAAAAAATGAAACTGGATCTGGTCAGAGCATGGTTCCCTTCCTATGTCAAGCTCTTTAAAAAATGAAATCAGGTTGTCGGAGCAGAGTTCCTTGTCTTGTGTCAAGCTCCTTAAAAAATGAAACAAGGGTGTCTGAGGATAGTTCTTGTAATGTGTCAACCTCGTTAAAACAATGAAACACGTTCCTGTTCAATTCGAGTCTTTGTTTAGTTCTCGTAAAATCCCAGTCGAGTCTTTCTCTTGATCTCGTAACTTGAACCTTCACTCCATCTGCCTTTCATATGGACTGAAGCTTGGGGGGCATGTACCTCGAATTGAGTCACCATGCTGGGGGCATGCTTACTTTTTCAAGCATAGTTTGTTTTCATTTCAAGCTTGTGTAAAAATGAAACCGGTTTCAAGCATAGTTTATCTTTGTTTCAAGCTTGTGTAAAAATGAAACCAACTTCAAGCAGAGTTTCCTGATTTCAAGCTTGTGTAAAAATGAAACCTTTCCCATTTTACCTCTCGTGATTGCCATTTTATCAGCCTGTTTTTCCAGATGAGCCTTGGTTTTCTCACTCCATCGTCATTATCTGCCTGGCCGATTATATGCCTTCACTTGGTTGTTTTACCCGTTCCTGAGGAACCGCTGCGATGAGTGGTCTTGTTAGCCAGGCTCTTGACTTTTATCATGTTTTGAACAGTTCCACCATTACCGGAACCAGTTGCTACCCTTTATGCCACTCGTTCCTCCAGGAGGAGTCATCTTTCAGCTCTTTTCTGACTCTCTAAACATGAAAAGATTGCCGAGGCCCTTGTCGTTTCGATCTCGTTAAAATGGACAAGAATCGACATCCACCCAGTATAAGTTTAACCCTTTTTCGGGCTGGGATGGATTGATTACGAAAAAGGAATACCCTAGCCTATCGCAACTAGGAGGTTTTCCCGGATGTTGTTTTCTACCTTTTCGGATCTGGGGAACTATTTACGAAAAGGGACCTGTGGAGTTTTCTTTTCCGCTGTCTTTTCAAAATCTCTAAACATGAAAAGACGCCGAGTTCTCCCTTTGTCAGACTCGTTAAACCCTGATGACATCGGATCTAGTCGAAATGACGTTCTCCGAGTTCCTCCTTCCTAGGACTCGTTAAATGCACTAGGATGGATTCGCCCGAAGGGCGGAATTATATTACAAGCATATGCTATCCCCTTCAAGCTTGTTATCAAAAATAATTGGGGTACTCGCCAGAAATGGTGGGGGAAAAATGGAACCATCATCGTTGTCGTCGGCAGTATGTCGCTCTTGAACATGGCACTTGTCTGCATTCGTGTCGGGTTGGGGAAATCTCATCTCGTTGCTTCACTTTGCCTCCGTGGGTTTGGGTAATCCCTTTTGACCTCTCATCTGTTCACTGCCTCGTCACCTTGACCTCTGATCCGTTGATGTCAAATACTGCCAAGTCCATTGTCGTGCCGTTTATATGTTCAAGATAAGTTGGCCTCTGCAAATATCAACCTTCCTCTGTTTCTCATACGATCTTGATTCACAACAAAAACATCATGTTCCTCTGTCTCGTGTCGATGATGTGGGAAAAATTATGGCCCACCTTCGATCAAGGTCACTTCCTGTCGACTTCAACTCATTATCCAGGAAGTTGGTCTAGAGACTCCTTATGGTACCTTGGAGCCTGCATGCCTCAATGGCAGGTTCGTCGCATTCGACGTGAGGTTTACATCATTGACCTCCGATCGAGTGATTCTGCGGGTGTTCGACGTCGACTCATTTATTCGCACGCCGTAGATTGTACCTTGGTACCTTGAGGACCATTTTCATTATTGGTGGTTTCTCTAGCGTCTGTTAACAGCTTTCATCATTGGCTGGTAATCAGACGATGTTCTTGCATGTTCGACTTCAGCTCACATATTCACATGCTTGAACTTGTACTCTGTTGGGTCGAGATGGAGCGCAAGACCCTGGATTGTGTCTGTTGTAATCCAGGCTGCGATTGTGGATTATTATCATTATGTACATGACTCACTAATTGGATGGCTGCGACCATACCTGAGTCTATTTATTTGATCTTAGTTGGATGGCTGCGCCCATACCCTGGATCCGGATTATAGCATACTCTGTTTCGGATGGCTGCGTCCATACCACTTATACATCATGTACTTGAAATATCAGTTGTATCTTTCTGCACAGGTTTTCCGACGGCGGGCCTTCGATTGAACATGTTCTCGTAAAGCATTTCACCCCTCTCTCTCTCGGGCCTCATACTTTAGGGGGCATCTGTTACACAGTAATTTGTCACCGTCCCTACCATTCCCCGTCCCGCACAATGGAGGACCCATTTTGTGACTTGTGAACATTGTCATGCCTTGAAATCATCATCAATGCATTCCTCTAAGCATGAGCTTCAATTTCCTTAAAGACATCTCCTTGCAAAAAACCATGAAAACATCTCCTTTTGCATTGGCAATGACAGTTCGGTACTCGCGCCCCGATGGATAAATCTACCAAAGAGGTCGCGCCAGCGCGCTACGTACGAGCGGTAGTCGCACCACCCATTTAATGGCCCATTTTTAAATAAAGATGGTGATTCATTAGTTCCAACGAACCTAGAGCTGCCCCCTATCTTGAGTTGGGAGGTTTGGCTACGGGAGTTCTATGGAAGGGAAGTGGTTTGCCACCTTTCATGGAACCTTCCTTCATGATAGGGCCAATCCCACAATAATAGGGATCCCAACTCCCTCCTTCCCCATCTATAAAATCTTGCATCTTGCCATTGCAAGCTATTCTTGAAGTGCCTAAGCTTTGAATCTCCAAATTCCCAAGAGCCTTTGTGCTGTAAGAGCCCTCTTTCTTCCCTTAAGGCTGACTCAAGTAAGGATACTATCGTCGAGAGACTCAAGAGAGGTTTTCCCCTTTCCCTGGTGAGCTTTGCGAGACGTGGATGGCCCAGGAGAGGCCATCCGAAGGAGACCGCGACGTCGGAACTTGGTTGTAATCTCTCTTCGTTTGTTATTTAATAGATGATTATGATTATGGTTCCACTCTGTTTTCCATCATGTTAGTGTGAGTAACATCCTTTCTGACTGATGTTTAGTTACGTGTGTCGAATTTTATGCTTGTATCTGTTTGTTTCTTCCATGTGCAGGTGTTCATCCGCGGAGATCGTGGAGGGATTGTGATCTGCCAAGGCTGAGGAACGGGGACGCTTCTTCTTCAGATCATAGCGTTGGAATCCAGGTAGGCTTCTATCTCTAGTCTTCCATTCGTAACTAGGAACTTGCGTCATAACATTGTTTGATTGTTGCTAGACCCCTGCTGGGCTAGTAGGGATCGCCTCTGTCCGCAGAGGGGATTTACCTCCTCAACAGATGATAATATTCACGGTATTTTCCTGTTCCACTATACCTCCATACGTATTGTACTTTTAATTTCATTAAGAGGATCATACAAAGTGAAACAGGGGTGGTCTAGGGATGATTATGCAAGAAATAGGATGTTCTCAAAAATATTCACAAAGTGTTGTTCTTTGAAAGAAAATAGCGAAAGAAAAATTCACACAAAAAGTGTTGTTCCTTAAAGGGAATAGTAGCGCATCCCTGTAAGGAACAAAAAAGCAAGCTACACTCAAAAAAAAAATTGATGTTCCATAGAGAGAACAACAATTGTTCCCTATAGGGAACATAAAAACAAAATTCACACGAAAAATTGTTGTTCCTTTTAGGGAACAACAGTCGTTCCCTATAGGGAACAACAAAGCGAAATACACACAAAAATTGATGTTCCTTATTAGGGAACAACAACTGTTCCCTGTATGGAACAAAAAAGCAAAATACACGCAGAAATTGCTGCTCCTTGTAGGGAACAACAGTTGTTCCCTATAGGGAACAACAAAAGAAAAAAATAGAGGAAATAATCAAAACTGATGTACAATCTATAATCAAGCAAATCCAATCAAAATAGAAAGGAAAATTTATGTACAGGTTTCAAGAAAAAATTACATTTCTTCATTGAAATGGTGCTGTGGAAGGATTTCCCTCCTCAGCAAGAATTTGTATTGCGGAATATTCTCGTATCTATTGGCAAAAGGATTCCCTTGTAAGCGGTTTGTGATAGAGGCGTACTCGATGTCTGTTCGATTTAAAAGAGTGGCCAGACCCATCAATGGTGGTTAATGTAAGGGTGCCATTATCATGCACCTCTTATATCTCATAGAGGCCTAACCATATGGTCTGAAGTTTTCCCGGGAAATCCTGGAAGCTAGAACCATACAAAAGCGCCCAATCACCTTCATGGAAGGTCTTCTTCTTGATGAGGGCATCATCCCATTTCACTCTTTGTTGTTGAATGAGTGCAGTATTCTGTAGAGCTGAAAGCCAGATTTCATATAATTCATTTATTTGTTGCAATCTGTTAATCTAGGCTTCAGTTAAATCTAGTTCCACTTCCTGGGCTGTCCTTAGTGTTTGTATCTGAAATTCTATGGGAAACATAGGTTCCTTACCAAATACCAGTTTATATGGGGAGTATCCAGTAGTATTCCTCCAATTTGTATGATATGCCCACAAGGCTTCTGGTAGTCGAGTAGCCCAATATCTTTTGTGTGACAAGACCATTTTTGTTAAAATAGCTTCAATTACTTTGTTGGTGCTTTCTACCTGCCCATTTTCTTGCGGGTGATATGGAGAGGTAATTCTGTGAATGACATGATGATTTTTCAGTGTGGCAGCAATCTTGTGGCCCACAAATTGCGGTCCTCCATCAGTGATTACTTCTCTGGGTAACCCATATCGTACAAATTTTTTGAAAAGAAAGTGTATCACGGTTTCCTCTGTGTCTCTAGGTAATGCTACCGCTTCCACCCACTTAGTTACATATTCTGTTGCAACCAATATATATGATTTCTGATTAGATGATGGGTTAATTGGCCCAACAAAATCTAGCGCCCAACGCTCAAAAGGTTCTATGACTAGCTGTGGATGTAGGGGAATCTCATCAAATTGGACAGGGAGGCCCATCCTTTGACAGCTATCGTAGGCCTGAAAAAATTTCTTAACATCCTTAAAGATCGTGGGCCAATAGTAGCCCATTTGTAAAATTTTATGTCTAGTTCTGCCGTCTGCAAAATTCCCACCGCACGATCCATCATGTCAGGATTTTAAGATGTCATAAATTTCATCTTCCCTGATACACTTGCGGATGTTCATATTGGCCCCTCTATGAAAAAGATATCCTCCAATCCAGGAGAATTGAGTGTTGCGCTGTACTATAGATTTCCTTTCTCTGGGTGTCAGATGTTTAGGTAGTTTTCCCACTGCTAAAAAATTTTCCACATCTGGATACCATGGTGTTTTTATGGTGACAAAAAAGAGGTGCTCATCTGGAAACTGATCTTCTACTGCTATTGCATTATCTGTTCTTGGCACTTGGGAGAGGAAATCAACTATAAGGTTTTCCTTCCCCGGTCGATCCCTGATAGTTATATCAAATTCCTTCAAAAGTAGCAACCAACGTGTCACTCTTCCATTTGTAATAGGTTTATTAGCTAAGTATTTAATAGTAGAGTGATCCGTATACAGATTTACAAGGTATCCACTTATATAGTGTCTGAATTTGTTAATAGCATAAATAATAGCTAAAAACTCCTTCTTTGTTACTTTGTAATTCAACTCAGCAGGGGTTAAGTTTTGATAATATAATATATACGTAGGGTTTCTCTTGTTCTTCTTGGCCAAGAACTGCCCCAATGGCTGTATCTGATGCATCTAATGAAATCTGGAATGGTATATCCCAGTTTGGTCCTCGTAGAACTGGTGTTGTTGATACTAGCTGCTTCAAATATGTAAAGGAAGTATCACATTTGTCATTCCATATGAAATCAGTGTTTCCTGTTAAGGCATATAATGGTGCAGCAATCTGTGAAAAAATCTTGATAAACCTACGATAATATCCAACTAATCCGAGAAAACTACGTACCTCTGTTTGAGTGCAAGGAGTAGCTAGTAAAAGAATTACCTGTATCTTTGCTGGATCTACCTGAATTCTAGATGTTGAAATGTAATGACCCAATATCAGGCCTTCTGTTATCGTCATATGGCACTTTTCGTGACTTAAACATAGGCTGGTAGCAATACACCGTTACAGAAATTTTTCCAATTTTTGCAATGCTTTTTCAAAGTCATCTCCATAGGGTGTGAAATCATCCATATACACTTCCAATCCTTCATTTATCAAGTCTGAAAAAATACTGAGTATGGCTCTTTGGAATGTGGCCGGTGCGTTACATAATCCAAAAGGTAATACCCTATAGGCGAATGTTCCCCACAGACAGGTAAAGGTGGTCTTATCCTGGTCCTCAGGAGCAACCTGGATTTGATTGTAGCCACTGAAGCCATCCAAGAAAGAAAAAAATTTCTTCCCTGCAAGTGTATCTAGGATCTGATCAATGAATGGAAGGGGAAAGTGGAATTTTTGCATTTCCTTGCTAAGTTATCTATAGTCAACGCATATTCTCCATTTCCCATTCTTTTTGGGAACCAAAACTAGTGGAGAAACCCACTTACTGTCAGATATAGGATAAATAAAATTGACATTTAACAGTTTTTGAAGTTATTCTTTAACAATGTCTTTTAAGTGAGGGTTTAATCTACGCCGAGGTTTTCGAATGGTTTTTGCATCCTTTTCAGTGTAGATATGATGCATGCATAACTGAGGATCAATCCCTTTCATGTATGAGTAGTCCCAAGCAAAAGATTCTTTATTTTTCCTAAGAACTTGAGTAAGTTTTTGCTGTTGGTGATTACTGTTAATGTTTGTTGAAAATGCAGCAAGATGATGGAGCTTATTGAAATGAAGTCGCCTTCACTAAGTGGGCCTGCAGGAAAATTCTGGCGCAAAGTCTATTTTTAGACTATGTCTATTTTTAGACATATGGAGCATGGTCCAGGGGTTGCAGTATGTTATTCTTGGAGTATTGGTCATGTTGGTAAAAATAGATGGACCTCTATTTTTTTGACCTATAGGTCGAAGTCTATTTTTAGACTGCCTATCCTAAAAATAGGGAAGTCAAATATTATTTACCCTTAATAATATTTGGACTCTAAACTTCAGTTTACTCTCTTGGAGCACTTCAGTTCGAGCTACAGAAGTGGCTCATGCATATGACGGAGGAATTACGCTATTCCTAGGGGTTTGGTGAGCTCATGCATGGTTGACTTCAGTTAGGACTTCAGTGGCAGAAGTTTGGTGGAGTTGATGAGACAGTTGGTGAAGTTGTGTTCGGTTTAACTTAGTTGAACTAGTTGAGATTAGTTTAACTAGCTAATCAAATAGTAATGAGTGGAGTGAATTAAATATTATTTAATTCATTAATTAGTAACTCATTATTCAACTCAAGAACACATCAGTTCACTATAGTGCATGATCAGTTCAGTGGAGACCAGTGAAAGAGGTAGATGAAAGGGTGGAGTTAGCTATCAGTGGCGACATCATTTGTGCATGAGATTTGCACCAAACTTGGAGGAATTTCCCATGATGATTGCGCTGTCAACCAAGGAGATTCGAACCTTGGATCTCTATATAGATAGGCCATGATTGCGCAATTGAGGCAAGGCAATTGGCGGTGAGTTTTGAACCAGTAACCTGTTCAAAACCAAGCTAGTTTGTGTGTAACTTCATGAGAAAGTACTGAGTACTTGTGAGGAGTATTGTACTGTTTTTGTTACATGATTTCTCCATTATAATATACACAATAGCTGCGGGGTTTTTAGCTATAAGCTTTCCCCATACATATTGTGTTAATGTGTATGATGATTTGATGTGCTATCGCTTGTTTTATTTCCGCATGTGTGATGATCTGAGTGGAAGAGATTATGTGTTTCATATAAATTCGAATTGTATGTGATCAGGATAGTCTCGGTGAATAATTAATCACTATTCAGCAAATTTCTACATGGTATCGGAGCTATTGAAGCAGAGAATGATCATCACAGTGATTACAAACTTATTTCGGTAGACAGAGTCTGCATGCGGGCCAGGTAGAGTCCGGATTCATCTTTCTTCGGAAAGTGAAAGTTCTGGTAAATTCCCCTTGCAGTCAATCTATGTGCTAGAAATAATTTGTTCTCACAGATCTAGAGTGGTTGAGCTTTGAGGTGGAATTCGAATTTTGCAGCAGTTTTGTTTTCTTGGTGTCGGTGTTGAAAATGTCTTTCAACGGTTTGCAACTCGAATATGATCTTGAAGGCAGTTCGAATTATGTTGCATGGAAGGATCGCATGGAGGCAGTATTAGAAGATAATGGTCTGAAGGAGTTCGTGGATACAGATGTCCAAAAGCCCACTGATCCTGCTGAAGTCGAAGCATGGAAAAAGAAGATGGCGAAATGTCGAAGGATCCTGTTGGAGGGCGTCAAGGATCATATTGTATCCAACCTGCATGGAAAAGCTTCTCCATATTTAATGTGGAAAGCTTTGACAGATCTATTCTAGAGTAAGAGCGACCAAAGGAAGCTGGCGCTCAAAGATAAGCTCAGGAACATCAAGATGGAGAAAGGCGACAGTATCGCCAAATACCTCACGAAGTTCACTCAATGCAGAGATGAGTTGGGAAGTGTGGGGGTGACTGTCGAAGATGAGGACATGGTCGACCTGGCTCTCCTTGGTCTTACGAAGGCTTGGCACTCATATCAAGATAGTGTCAATGGTCGGGAGAAGCTGCCGGGATGGGAGCGCCTTTGGGCGGATCTCATGCAGGAGGAGATAAGGAGGACTACTCGAGATGGATCTTCATCAAAGGGAGCTGATGAAGAAAACTGCGCTTTGGTGGCCAAAGCAAAGAAAGAGAAGGGTAAGAAAACCTCTCATTCTGGTGCAAAGGGCAAGAAGCAGGATATGGCGAAAGTGAAGTGTTTTCACTGCCATGATCACGGACATTATGCTACTAATTGTCCAAAGAAGAAGAAGAACAAGCAAGCGGGAAGATCTGCAGATGGAGAAGCTTTGGCTTCTAAGTTCAAGCTTGACTTTTCACTGATTGCATGCTTGGTTTCAAGTGTGATGGGATCGGTGTGGTTCTTGGACAGCGGTGCGTCATTTCATATGACGGGAGATCGGGAGTTGTTCTCAGATCTGGAGGACAAAGATTTGGGTGTGCACATCGAGATGGGCGATGATGGTAGATACGGTGCGACTGGTATCGGTACCATATCCTTTCAGAGGGAGTCTGGTAAACCCTTTGTATTGAGGGATGTCATGCATGTACCTGGATTGAAGAAGAACTTGATCTCTGTGGCGATGTTGGAGGATAAGGGGTATGATGTGGTCTTCGGCGAAGGAAAAGCCTTCCTGCGCAGTAAGACTACTGGAGAGACCCGGAAGATAGGGGTTCGAACTCAGAACCTTTATCAGTTGCAGGTAGATGACTGCGCAGCTATGGCATGCAAGGCGGGAGAAGTGGTGAGCCGGGATGATGAGGGCGAACTATGGCATAGGAGATTGGGCCATCTTCACCATGGAGCTTTGAAGATTCTGCAGCAGATTTCTACTGGACTTCCTAAGGGCACTCTTGCGCAGTCAGATCAGTGCAAGGAGTGTACTTTAGGGAAGTATGTGAAAGCCACCTTTCACGAGAAGGATAGTCGCGCCACGACGATCCTTGAGAGAGTTCACACAGACGTGTGTGGTCCTTTCTCAGTTGCTTCGACAGCAAAGCACGAGTATTATGTGATCTTTGTTGATGATTTCTCTCGAAAGTGCTGGATCTTCTTCATGCAGAAGAAGAGCGATACATTCGCGAAGTTCTGTGAGTTTAAAGCACTGGTCGAGAAGGAGTCGGGGAAGAAGGTGATTGCTCTAAGGAGTGATAACGGTGGTGAATTCATCTAGGCTGAATTCAAGGAGTTCTGCAGCGCAGAAGGGATTCGGAGAGAGCTCATCGCACCCCATAACCCACAACAGAATGGGGTGGCTGAGCGGAAGAACAAAACGATCGTGGGTGTTGCACGGGTGATGTTGCATGATCAGGGCCTACCCCTTCACTTGTGGGCTGAGGCATGCAATACAGCAGTGTATGTGCAGAACCGTTGTCCTCACAAGGTTCTTGGCATGAGTACACCGGAGGAGGCTTATTCTGGCAAGAGGTCTGATATTTCCCATTTGCGGATTTTTGGTTCTCCTGTCTACATGCATATGACGAAGGATGCGAGAAGGAAGATGGATCCAACTGCTGAGGTTGGAATATTTGTGGGGTACACTGATACACCTCACAACTATTGGGTGTATTTTTCAGACAGTCAAAAGACTGTTGTGCGACGGGATATAAAATTTCAGGAGGAGAAATCCATGCAGTGTTCGCTTGAGAGGGAGCTACACTTGCATGCAGATGAGGAGCTGTTAGTTCCTAAGGAGGAGCTTCTGGATGTGGATCAACCACAAGAGGAAGCTTAGGAGGTGGAAGAAACCACCCATGCAGCGCCAACCATCAGAGGGCACATGCGCACTACAGAAGCTGAGCGACTGGCTCGAGATGCAGAGAAGGTTGTAGGACCACCTATAGCACAGCACAGACAGAGGCAGTCACCGGATCGGTACACTGGATACATGGCTCTTGTGAGTTAATGTGTCGTGACGGAGCCATCCTCTTTTGAGGAAGTTGTGGAGGAACCCGCATGGGTTGATGCCATGATTGAAGAATATGATTCGATCGTCAGGAACAGTGCATGGGAGATTGTCCCAAGACCGGTGGGGAAATCAGTGGTGGGTTCGCGATGGATCTACAAGGTGAAGCAGGCGGCTGACGGGAGTGTGGAGAAGTACAAGGCGAGATTTGTTGCCCGTGGCTTTTCACAGATCGAGGGGATTGACTATGAGGAGACTTTTGCACCTGTCGCAAGGTACTCTTCCATATGGACGATCCTTGCTCTCTCAGTGCAGATGGGGTGGCACATTCATCAGATGGATGTGAAGACTGCGTTCCTCAATGGAGTTATTGAGGAGGAGGTGTACATAGAGTAGCCTGAAGGTTTTGAGATCTTCAGCAGTGAGTTGCATGTGTGCCGACTCAAGAGAGCACTGTACGGGCTGAAGCAAGCACCTCGTGCTTGGTACACTCGGATAGACAGCTACTTCACCGGGCTTGGATTCTCCAAGAGTGAGGCGGATCCTAACCTGTACCGGATTGTGGTGGAGGGGAAGCTGTTGATCATCGTACTGTATGTAGATGATCTGATTTTGACTGGCGATGAGCAGTTGATACTTTCATGCAAGGAGGATCTTTCACGAGAGTTTGAGATGAAGGACTTGGGCATCCTTCATTATTTCCTGGGATTGGAGATTTGGCAGCGCAGCGGAGGACTGTTTGTTTCTCAGGGCAAGTATGCCCGGGAGATTCTGGAGAGGTTCAACATGCAAGGCTGCAAGCTTGTTGACACTCCTCTTCCTGGTGGTTGGAGGAATGAGGATGCTACTTCAGCGGAGGTAGTGGATGCCACTGTCTATCGACAGTTGGTGGGGTCGCTTATGTATCTGGTCAATACACGACCCGATATATGCTATGCAGTTAACCAGCTTTCGCAAGCTATGGTTAAGCCTACCAAGCTCTTTTGGAAGGCAGGCAAGCATGTATTGCACTATATTAGAGGCACATCGGGATATGGTTCATGGTACAGACAGGAGGATCAGTTGAGGTAGCATGGCTTCACAGATTGGTATCATCATATCAGAGATTGTGTTCAGCGGAGAATCATGATGCTTTCATATGTTCCCACGGAGGATCAGGATGCCGACATCTTGACGAAGGCGCTCACCCGGAGCAAGTTCGAATTCCACAGAGGCAGGATAGGGGTTGCAGATAATCCATATCTTGCTGAGAGGGAGTGTTGAAAATGCAGCAAGATGATGGAGCTTAATGAAATGAAGTCGCCTTCACTAAGTGGGCCCGCAGGCAAATTCTGGCGCAAAGTCTATTTTTAGACTATGTCTATTTTTAGACATATGGAGCATGGTCCAGGGGTTGCAGTATGTTATTCTTGGAGTATTGGTCATGTTGGTAAAAATATATGGACCTCTATTTTTGTGACCTATAGGTCGATAGGTCGATGTCTATTTTTATACTGCCTATCCTAAAAATAGGGAAGTCAAATATTATTTACCCTTAATAATATTTGGACTCTAAACAACAGTTTACTCTCTTAGAGCACTTCAGTTCGAGCTACAGAAGTGGCTCATGAATCTGACTGAGGAATTACGCTATTCCCAAGGGTTTGATGGCATCATGCATGGTTGACTTCAGTTAGGACTTCAGTGGCAGAAGTTTGGTGGAGTTAATGAGACAGCTAGTGGAGTTGTGTTCTGTTTATTTTAGTTGAACTAGTTGAGATTAGTTTAACTAGCTAATCAATTAGTTATGAGTGGAGTGAATTAAATATTATTTAATTCATTAATTAGTAATTCATTATTCAACTCAAGAACACATCATTTCACTACAGTGCATGATCGGTTCAGTGGAGACCAGTGAAAGAGGTAGATGAAAGGGTGGAGTTAGCTATCAGTGGCGACATCAGTTGTGCATGAGATTTGCACCACACTTGGAGGAATTTCCCATGATGATTGCACTATCAAGCCAAGGAGATTCGAACCTTGGATCTCTATATAGACATGCCATGATTGTGTAATTGAGGCAAGGCAATTGGCGGTGAGTTTTGAATCAGTAACCTGTTCAAAACCAAGCTAGTTTGTGTGTAACTTCATGAGAAAGTACTGAGTACTTGTGAGGAGTATTGTACTGAGTTTGTTACATGATTTCTCCATTATAATATACACAATAGCTGCGGGGTTTTCAGCTATAAGCTTTCCCCATACATACTATGTTAATGTGTATGATGATTTGATGTGCTATCGCTTGTTTTATTTCCGCATGTGTGATGATCTGAGTGGAAGAGATTATGTGTTGCATATAAATTCGAATTGTATGTGATCAGGATAGTCTCGGTGAATAATTAGTCATTATTCAGCAAATTTATACAATGTTGAGGATTTTTCCTGGCTCAATTTCGATGGGTTTGCTATTATAAACATTGGTTTTTGGTATTGTTTGGTCATTGATTTCTTTCAGGGGATCTTCTTTGATTTCGTTGTCAAGGACTGCTTCAATCATGTGGCATTTCAAACTTGATGCTGTGGTAGGATGATTGATAAAAGTATTAATAACATCATATTCATTTTGGTTTTTAAATTCAAGAGCATCTATCATAGTTAATGGTGAGCGAATGTTTTCTGTGAAATATGTTGCAGGTTGTTTCCTAGTTTTTATAATATTTAGGCTTGGCTGAGCAGGAGGGTATAAAGCTAAATTTTTTACATCATTCCCCCTGGTTATAGTCATGTTTCCTGTTCGGCAATTGATATAAGCATCAACAGTCGCTAGACAAGGCCTTCCTAATATTAAAGGATGTCCATCTAGCTAGTTCCTAGGATTAATAATCAAAAAATCTGTCGGATATTCCCATGTGTCTACAGAGACCATCACATCCTGTAATGTTTGATCGATCAACTAGTTCCAGTAAGGTAGTTGTTGGTTCCAAGTTTGTGATGCAAAGAATGTTGCAAGTTGCAGTTGTGACAATGTTAATGGCCGCCCATAGGTCAACTAAAGCATTGGGAAAAGAACAACCATTTATCTGGACTGTGACAATGGGGTTTCTAGGATCTTCATATTTTACAGGAGTTTCTTTTCCTAATAATAAATCAGACAAAGTCCCAACAACATGGACAGTAGGGTTTATCTTTGTTTTCATCGCAAAATTCTTTATACACAATTATTTGATAGTTTTGGCATATATTGGAATGTCTTGGATAGCCTGGAGGAGAGGGATTTTTATACAAATATTTTCAATTCTCCCAGAAGATCAAAGTCAGGAGGTTCAATTGGGCGCAATATCAACAATCTTTCTGGGAATGGGAGGGGAGTGGGTATGATTAGTTCAGGATTTTTTTTTCTAACTGTATCTTCCGCCTATTTTATTTGTTGATCATCTACAATCAGAGGCTCGTTTGTGTGAGGTTCTTCAAGTTGAAAGTCTTTATCCTTATCTAGAGTGATTATACGTCTAGATCTTAACTTAAGTTCGTTACATTCTTTCAACTCATTTTCAGGGTCCAGACCTTCCATGATTTGTATTGAATGGACTGGTATGTTATTTGGGTTTGGGTTGGGTTGAGCTGGGAGTTGCGGTCGTATATTAGATTGAGGATTCTGCTGCAACATATAAGGTGCTAGTAAAGTTGGTTGAGGCAGAAGGACTGTCCCCATAGGTTGGTTTGTAGTTCGTTGCAAATTTGATTGCCAATTCTGATTTTTGTAGAAATTATATGCACTAAGAATGCATATGTCCTTGATTCACCTGATCTCACACTATTTAACTTTATGCAAAATAATGAAATAATTCCACTTGTTAATCTTTTGTGGAAAAATTAATTTCACGCACATGTGAAGCATAAAAAAAAATAATCAATCACACATAACACAGTTTTTAACAGGGAAAGCTGTTGAAAATGCAACAAGATGATGGAGCTTAGTGAAAAGAAGTCGCCTTCACTAAGTGGGCCCGCAGGCTATTTTGGCACAAAGTCTATTTTTAGACATATGGATCATGGTCTATGAGTTGTAGGTTGCTGTTTATGGATGATTGGTCGAGTTAGTAAAAATAGATGGACCTCTATTTTTAGACATTGGGCGAAATCTATTTTTAGACTGCCAGGCTAAAAATAGAACAGTCAAATATTATTAACCCTTAATAATATTTAGACTATAAACATTATCTTATCCTCTTGGAGCACTTCAGTTTGATGCTTGGATGTGGCACATGCAGCTGACAGAAGGAAATACACTTTTCCTAAGGTTTAGTTGAGCTATTGCATGGTTGACTTCAGTTAGAACTCATGTGGCAGAGTTTGGTGGAGTTGATGAGACAGTTGGTGGAGTTGTGTTCGGTTTAACTTAGTTGAACTAGTTGTATTTAGTCTAACTGAAAAATACACTAGTGATGAGTGGTGTGAATTAATTATTAATTAATTCACTAATTATTAGCTCATAAATCAACTAAAGAACACATCAGTTAACTGCAATGCATGGACAGTTCAGTGGAGACCATTGTTAGAGGTGGGTGAAAGGGTGAGTCTACTATCAGTTGTGACTATTGGCTGTGCATGAGATTTGCACACACATTGATGGATATTTCCAATGAGGATTGTGCAGTTGGAGCTAGTGGGATTCGAACTTGGATCTCATCATTAATCAACTTGGATTGCGCAGTAGAGGCAGGCAGACTTGTGGAGGAGATTTGAACCTGTGACTTGTTCAAATCTGAGCTAGTTTGTGTGTAGCTTTTGGAGATAGTACTGAGTACTTGTGAGGAGTATTGTACTATGATTGTTACATGTTCTCTATCATTATAATATACAGATAGTTGGGGGTTTTCAGCTATCAGCTTTCCCCATTACATACTGTGTTGATATGTGTACTTGATTATGTTTTAATGTGCGCATGCGACTGCTTCTATTTCCGCATATTGATGATCAATTGTAGAAGAGGTTATGTATTATGCATGAAGCTTAAATAGTGTGTAATCAGGATAATCTCGGTGAATAATTCAACTATTATTAAAATTTCTCCATGGTATTGGAGCTAAATTGATCATCGGATCTACTACAGTGATTACAATTTATTTCGGTAGACAGAGTCTGTAAGCGGGCCAGGTAGCCTCTAGATCCATCCTTTCTTTGAAAGGTGATATATCTAGTAAATGCCCCTACAGTCGATCTCTGTGCTAGAAATACTTTGTTCTCACATTAGATCAGAAGCGGTTGAGTTTTGAGCTGGTGGAATTCGAATTTGCAGCAGTGTTTTCTTGGTGTTGAAGTCAAAATGTCTTATCAAGGATTGTGATTGGAGTATGCTCTTGAAGGCAGCTCAAATTATATTGCATGGAGAGATAGGATGGAGGCGGTATTAGATGATAATGGGCTGAAGGAGTTCATAGATGCTGAGGTCCCAAAGCCTACTGATGTTGCTCAAGTTGAGGCTTGGCAAATGAAGACAGCAAGGTGTCGAAGGATTCTATTGGAGGGCGTGAAGGATCACATAGTATCCAGCCTACATGGTAAAGCTTCTCCATTTTTTATGTGGAAAGCCTTGACATATTTATTCCAAAGCAAGAGCGACCAGAGGAAGTTGGCGCTCAAGGATAAACTCAGAAACATAAATATGGAGAAAGGCGACAGTATACCCAAGTACCTCACGAAGTTCACCCAATGCAAGGATGAGCTGGGAAGTGTGGGGGTGACTGTAGATGAGGAGGACTTGGTGGAATTGGCTCTCCTTGGTCTTCCGAAGATTTGGCATTCCTATCAGGACTCTGTCAATGGTCGGGAGAAATTGCTAGGATGGGAGCGACTTTGGTCGGATCTCATGCAAGAGGAGATAAGGCGGAGTACCAAGGACGGACCTTCATCAAAGGCATCTGATGAAGAAAATTGCGCTTTGGCTGCCAAAGAAAAGAAGGGGAAGAGAAAGAAAGCTTCTCATTCCGGTGCAAAAGGAAAGAAGCAGGACATGTCCAAGGTGAAGTGCTTTCACTGTCACCAGCACAGACATTATGCCACAAATTGTCCGCAGAAGAAGAAAAATAAGCATGCTGTTGGATCTGCAGCGGGAGAGGCCTTAGCCTTGCCGTTTGAGCTGGATTTTTCGCTGATCACATGCTTGGTATCAAGTGTGATGGGTTCAGTTTGGTTCTTGGACAGTGGTGCGTCTTTTCACATGATTGGAGATCGAGATTTGTTTTCAGATCTGGATGAGAAAGATCTTGGAGTGCACATCGAGATGGGCGATGATGGTAGATACAGTGCGACTGGTATCGGTACTATTTCCTTTGAGAGGGAGTCTGGTAAACCCTTCGTATTGAAGGAAGTGATGCATGTTCCAGGATTGAAGAAGAATCTGATCTCTGTGGCGATGTTAGAATACAAGGGGTACGATGTTGTCTTCAGCGAGGGAAAGGATTTCCTGCGCAGTAAGACAACTAGAGAAACCCGGAAGATAGGGGTTCGAGTCAAGAACCTTTATCAGTTGCAAGTAGTTGTCTGTGCAGCAACGACATGCAAGGCAGAAGGAGTGGTGAGCCGGGATGATGGCGAGCTGTGGCACCGGAGATTGGGCCACCTTCACCATGGAGCTTTGAAGATACTGCAGCAGATTTCTACTGGGCTTCCTAAGGGCACTCTTGTGCAGTCAGACCAGTGCAAGGGGTGTACCTTGGGAAAATTTGTGAAAGCCACCTTTCACGAGAAGGATAGTCGCGCCACAACGATCCTTGAGATAATTCACACAGACGTGTGTGGACCTTTCTCAGTAGCTTCGACAGCAAAGCACAGGTACTATGTGATCTTTGTTGATGATTTTTCTCAGAAGTGCTGGATATTCTTCATGCAGAAGAAGAGCGAGACATACTCAAAGTTTTGTGAGTTCAAGGCGCTGGTTGAGAAGGAATCGAGGAAGCATGTGAAGGCTCTTAGGAGCGAAAATGGTGGTGAATTCATCTCTGCCGAATTCAAGGACTTTTGCAGCGCAGAAGGAATTCAGAGAGAGCTCATAGCACCTCATAACCCACAGCAGAACGGGGTGGCTGAGTGGAAGAACAGAACGATCATGGGTGTTGCACGGGCGATGTTGCATGATCAGGGCTTACCCATTCAATTGTGGGCGGAGGCATGCAATACTGCAGTATATGTGCAGAACCGTTGTCCTCACAAGATACTTGGCATGAGTACACCGGAGGAGGCGTTTTCTGGCAAGAGGCCTAATATTTCCCATTTGAGGATTTTTGGTTCAATTGTCTACATGCATGTGACGAAGGATGCCAGGAAGAAGCTGGAGCCAACCGCAGAGGTTGGGATATTTGTAAGGTACACTTATACGTGCCACAACTATCGTGTGTATTTTCCAGACAGTCGCAAGACTGTGGTGCGACGAGATATCAAATTTCAGGAGGAGAAAGCCATGAAGTGTTCGCTTGAGAGGGAGCCACACTTGCATGTAGATGAGGAGCTATTAGTTCCTAAGGATGAAGCCAGATGTGGACGGCTGAAGAGCTCATGGAGGAAGAGACCACTCATGCACAACAACCACTGCAGGGCACAAACACACTACGTAAGCTGAGCGATCGGCTCAAGATGCAGAGAAGGTTGTAGGACCACCTACAAAGATAACGCAGACAGAGATACACGGACCGGCACACTCTGATACATGTAGCTCTGTGGACAACAGACAGCCATCCTCTTTCTAGGAAGTTGTGGAGGACCCCGCATGGGTAGATGCCATGGTGGAAGAGTATGATTCGATTGTTAGAAACAGTGCATGGGAGATTGTCCCAAGGCTGGAAGGGAAATCAGTGGTGTTTTCGAGATGGATCTACAAAGTGAAGCAGGCGGCTGACAGGAGTGTGGAGAAGTAAAAGGCAAGATTTGTTGCCCGAGGCTTCTCACAGATAGAGGGGATCGATTATGAGGAGACCTTTGCACCTGTCACAAGGTATTCTTCCATACGGATGATCCTAGCTCTCTCAGCGCAGATGGGGTGGTACATTCATCAGATGGATGTGAAGACTGTGTTCCTCAACGGAGTCATGGAGGAGGAGGTGTACATAGAGCGTGCTCGATTTCGAGATCTTCAACATGAGTCGCATGTGTGCACTCAAGAGAGAGCACCGTATGGGCTGAAACAAGCACCTCGTGCTTGGTACACACGGATATACAATTATCATCACTCTTGGGATCTTCCAAGAGGAGGTGGATCCTAACCCGCACTATCAGGTGGAAGTTGCTGATCATTGTACTGTATGTAGATGATCTGATTTTGATGGGTGATGAGCTGTTGATACTTTCATGCAAGGGGGATCTTGCTAGAGAGTTTGAGATGAAGGACTTGGGCCTCCTTCATTATTTCCTGGGATTGGAGATTTGGTAGCGCAGTGGAGGACTATTTGTTTCAGAGGGTAAGTATGCCCGAGAGATACTGGGGAGGTTCAACATGCATGGCTGCAAGCCTGTTGACACTCCTCTTCCTGGTGGTTGGAGGAAGGAGGATGCTACTTCAGCGGAGGTAGTGGATGCCACTGCCACGACGGGGCTGGTGGGGTCGCCATATCCGGGGTCAACACACCCACCCATATATGCTATGTCATAACCAGCCACAAGCGTTATGGTTAAGCCTACCAAGCTCTTTGGAAGGCGGTGCAAGCATGTATTGGCGTGTTATCTCAGAGGCACATCGGGATATGGATTGTGGTACAGACAGGAGGATGAGGTGAAGCTATGTGGCTTCACGGATGCAGATTGGGCAGGGAGCCCAACAGACAGAAAGAGCACATCTGGAGGGATCTTCAGTATCGGGTCGACATCATTTTCTTGGTACAGTAGGAAGCAGAGATCCATGGCACTCAGTTCAGTAGAGGCTGAGTATATGGAAGCAAGCTTGGCTGCATGCGAAGCCATAAGGATGAGGAGGATCCTGGTCGGGTTGTTCGGTTCACACTTGGAGCCTACTGTGATTTATTGTGATAACCAGAGTTGCATTAAAATATCGAATAATACAGTATTTCATGATAGATCCAAACACATCGACATCAGGTACCATCATATCATAGATTGTGTGCAGCGGAGAATCATGTTACTTTCATATATTCCCACGGAGGATCAGGATGTTGATATCTTGACGAAGGCGCTCACCAGGAGAAAATTCGAATACCACAGAGGTAGGATAGGGGTTGAAGATAATCCATATCTTGTTGAGAGGGAGTGTTTAAAATTCAACAAGATGATGGAGCTTAGTGAAAATAAGTCGCCTTCACTAAGTGGGCCCGCAGGCTATTTTTGGCGCAAAGTCTATTTTTAGACTATGTCTATTTTTAGACATATGGATCATGGTCTATGAGTTGCAGGTTGTTGTTTATGGATGATTGGTTGAGTTGGTAAAAATAGATGGACCTCTATTTTTAGACATTGGGTGGAATCTATTTTTAGACTGCCGGGCTAAAAATAGAATAGTCAAATATTATTAACCCTTAATAATATTTAGACTATAAACATTATCTTATCCTCTTGGAGCACTTCAGTTTGATGCTTGGATGTGGCACATGCAACTGATAGAAGGAAATACGCTTTTCCTAAGGGTTAGTTGAGCTATTGCATGGTTGACTTCAGTTAGAACTCATGTGGCAGAGTTTGGTGGAGTTGATGAGACAGTTGGTGGAGTTGTGTTCGGTTTAACTTAGTTGAACTAGTTTTATTTAGTCTAACTGATAAATACACTAGTGATGAGTGGTGTGAATTAATTATTAATTAATTCACTAATTACTAACTCATAAATCAACTAAAGAATACATCAGTTAACTGCAATGCATGGACAGTTCAGTGGAGACCAGTGTTAGAGGTGGGTGAAAGGGTGAGTGTGACTATCAGTTGTGACTATACCTGTGCATGAGATTTGCACACACATGGATGGAGATTTCCAATGAGGATTGCGCAATACAAGCTAGGGGATTTGAACTTGGATCTCATTCATTCACATCTTGGATTGCACAGTAGAGGCAGGCAGACTTGTGGAGGAGATTTGAACCTGTGACTTGTTCAAATCTGAGCTAGTTTGTGTGTAACTTTTGGAGATAGTACTGAGTACTTGTGAGGAGTATTGTACTATGATTTTTACATGTTCTCTATCATTATAATATACAAATATTTGGGGCTTTTCAGCTATCAGCTTTCCCCATTACATACTGTGTTGATATGTGTGCTTGATTATGTTTTAATGTGCACATGCGACTGCTTCTATTTCCGCAAATTGATGATAAATTGTAGAAGAGGTTATGTATTATGCATGAAGCTTAAATAGTGTGTAATCAGGATAATCTCGGTGAATAATTCAGCTATTATTCAAATTTCTACAAAAGCCTCAAGCTGAAAACCCCAACTATATGTTATGTATCATGGAATCATATGACAATCCTCATACAAATCTTATCAAGCTCTCAATACAATACAATCGCCATACACTAATCAAGAACAATATTGCAAATCCATGCACCGATCTCTACCCCCTACTAGCCTGCCTCCACTGCGCAATCCCTTCTGAAGAATAGCTCTGAATGAATTCAAATTACTCTTGCCTTGACTGCGCAATCCTCATTGGCAACTCCAATGTGTGTGTGATGCAATCAATGCATCACTATAGTCACAACAGATAGTCCATCTTGCCCTTTCACCTACCTCTCCACTGGGTCTCCACTGAAACTGCCATGCACTGTAGTTAACTGCTGTATTGTTCAGTTGATTAATGAGTTATTATTTGTGAAAAAAATAACTAATTAATTCACTCCACTCTCACTAGTGTATCATTCAGTTAGACTAGATACAACTAGCTCAACTGAGTCTAACTGTGTTAAACTAAATACAACTCCATCAACTACTTCTTCCAACTGTGTCATAACTCTGCCACTTGAGTTCTAAATGAGTCCTCCATGCATTAGCTCCAGTAAACCCTTTGGAAATGCGTAATTCCCTCAGTCCACTGATGTGCCACGTCTGTGCACTAAAACAAAGTTCTCCAAGAGAATAAGTTGTTGTTTAGTGTCTGATTATTATTAAGAGCTAATAATAATCGACATGCATTTATTTTTAGATCAACGATATATAAATAGACTTCGCCCAATATTCTAAAAATAGAATTTCATCTATTTTTCCAACCTGATCAACCATCCACAAATAGCATCCTGCAACTTCTGAAATATGATCATCATGTCTAAAAATAGACTTGCGCCAAAAATAGCCTGTGGGCCCACTTAGTGAAGGCGACTCTTTTCACTAAGCTCATCATCTTGTTGAATCTCAAAACTCTCTCTCAACAAGATAGGGATTATCCTTCACCTCGATCCTACCTCTATGGTATTCGAATTTTCTCCTGGTGAGCACCTTCGTCAGAATATCTGCATCTTGAACCTTCGTAGGAATGTACTGAAGCAACATGATCTTCCGCTGCACACAATCTCTGATATGATGATACCGGATATAAATATGTTTAGATCTATCATGAAACACAGGATTAACCCAGAGTTTAATGCAACTCTGATTATCAAAATGTATCACTGTGGGATCTAAATGTGAATCGAACAAACCAACCAAAATCTTCCTCATCCAGATAGCCTCACATGTAGCTTGACTTTCTACCATGTATTGAACTGAGTGCCACGGATCTTTGTTTCCTGCTATACCAAGAAACTGCCTTAGATCCGATACTGAAAATCCCTCCTGATGTGCTCTTTCTATCTGTTGGGCTTCCTGCCCAATCTGCATCCGTGAAGCCATGCAAATTCACCTCATCCATCTATCTGTACCATAAACCATACTCAGATGCGCCCCTAAGATATCTCAGGACATGCTTGCCTGCCTTCCAAAAGAGCTTGGTAGGCTTAACCATTGCTTGTGAAAGCTGGTTCACCACATAGCATATGTTCGGTCTTGTATTGAATAAATACATGAGCGAACCCACCAATTGTCGATAAAAAGTGGCATCCACTACCTCTGCCGATGTAGCATCCTCTTTCTTCCAATTTCCTGGAAGAGGAGTGTCGATAGGCTTGCAGCCTTGCATGTGAAACTTCTCCAGTATCTCCCAGGCATACTTGCCTTGAGACACAAACAGTTCACCTTCCCGCTGCCATATTTTCAATCCAAGGAAATAATGAAGGAGGCCCAAATCCTTCATCTCAAACTCCTTTGCAAGATCTGACTTGCATGAGTGTATCAACTGCTCATCACCTGTTAGTATTAAATCATCAACATAAAGTACAATGATTATAAGCTTACCCTCCACCACAATCTGGTACAGGTTTGCATCTGCCTCACTCTTGGTGAAGCCAAGTCTGGTGAAATAGCTGTTGATCTGAGTGTACCAAGCACGAGGTGCTTGTTTCAGCCCATACAACGCTCTTTTGAGCCTGCACACATGCGACTCGCTGTTGAAGATCTCAAATCATTCAGGCTGCTCAATGTACACCTCTTCCTCAATGATCCCATTAAGGAATGCAGTCTTCACATCCATATGATGAATGTGCTAAGCCATCTGCGCTGAGAGAGCAAGGATGTTCTGAATGGAAGAATACCGTGCGACAGGTGCAAAGGTTTCTTCATAGTTAATCCCCTCAATCTGTGAGAAGCCCCAGGAAAAAAATCTTGCCTATACTTCTCGACGCTCTCATCAGCATCTTGCTTTACCTTGTAGATCCATCTTGATCCTACAACTAATTTTCCCACCGGCCTTGGAACAATCTCCCAAGCGTTGTTTCTGACAACAGAGTCATACTCCTCCACCATGGAATCTACCCATGTGGGCTCCTACACTGCTTCTTCAAAAGAAGATGGCTCTGTCACGATACACTTGCTCATAAGAGCCATGTATCCATTAAACCGGTCAGGTGACTATCTCTGTCTACGTTGTGATGTAGGAACTCCTACATTCTGTGCCACATCAAGCTTCAGTCTCTCAACTTTTGTGGTACACTTTCTGCCTTGTTTGATTTTTGGTTCTACATGAGTGGACTCCTCCACTCCATGAATCTCCTCCTGTGGCTGATCCACATCTAGAGGCTCATCTTTGGGAACAATAAGTTCCTCCTCTGCATGCAAGTGTAGCTCCATCTCAAGTGACAACTTCATGGTTTTCACCTCATTGAATTTTATATCCCGTCACACAACAATCATCTAACTATCTGGAAAATACACACGATAATTATGGGGTGTTTCTGTGTACCCCACAAATATCTCAACTTCTACAGTCGACTCCAGCTTCTTCCTGGCGTCCTTTGTCACATGAATGTAAACAGGGGAGCCAAAAATCTTCAAATGAGAAATATCAGGCTTCTTACTAGTAAAATATTCTTCGGGTGTACTCATTCCAAGTACTCTATGAGGACAACGGTTTTACACATAAACCGCAGTGTTGCATGCTTTCGCCCAAAAGTGCATTGGTAGGCCCTCGTCATGCAGCATCGCTCGTGCAGCACCCACGATCATTCTATTCTTTCTCTCCGCCACCCCATTCTGTTGTGGGTTATGAGGGGCTATGAGTTCTCTTCGAATTCCTTCTTTGCTACATAAGTCTTTGAATTCGCCCGAGATGTATTCACCACCATTATCGCTCCATAGAGCTTTCACTTGCTTCCCTGACTCCTTCTCCACCAATGCCTTGAACTAACATAAATTTGAGAACGTTTCACTCTTCTTCATGAGGAATATCTAGCATCTACTAGAATATTCATCAACAAATATAACACAATACCTGTGTTTTTCTGTTGTAGCAACCGAGAAAGGTCCACACATGTCTGTGTGAATTCTCTCCAGCACCACCGAAGCACAGTTCTCCTTCTCATGAAAGGTGGTATTCACAAACTTACCCATAGTACATCCCTTGCACTAATCTGACTACGCAAGAGTACCCTTGGGAAGTCTAGTAGAAATCTGCTGCAAAATCTTCAAAGCGCCATGGTGAAGATGGCCCAATATCCTGTGCCATAATTCGCCCTCATCCTGGCTCACCACTTCTTCTTCTTTGCCCACCATTGCAGCACAGTCATCTACCTCTAGCTTGTAGAGATTTTTAATTCAAACCCCTATCTTCTTGGTTTGACCCGTTGTTTTATGTCGAAGGAAGGCTTTTCCCTCACTAAAAACAACATCATAACCTTTGTCTTCCAGCATTGCGATCGAGACCAAGTTCTTCTTCAGACCTACAACATGCATAACATTCTTCAACAAGAATGGATTACCAGACTCCCTCTCAAAGGTAATGGTCCCAATGCTAGTTGCATTGTACCGACCATCGTCGCCCATCTCTATATGCATCTAGAGGTCCTTCTCCTCCAAGTCACTAAATAACTCCTTATCTCCCGTCATATGGAAAGACGCACCACTATCAAGATACCACACCGATCCCATGCAGCTTTAAACCAAGCATGTGATCAAGGAGAAATCAAGTTCAAATTGCAAGGCTAAGGCCTCTCCAGCTGCAGATCCAGCAACCTTCTTGTTCTTCTTATTCTGTGGACAGTTAGTGGCAAAATGTCCATGTTCATGACAGTGAAAACACTTCACTTTGGACAAATCCTGCTTCATGCCTTTAGCATCAGATTTTTAAGGATGTTTCTTCCCCTTCCCTTTCCTTGTTTTTGCAGCCAAAGCACAATTCTCTCGATATTCATTCTTCGATGAAGATCCATCGCTAGTACCCCACCTTATCTCCTCCTGCACAAGATCTGACCAAAGTCGCTCCCATCCACTGACAGAGTCTTCGTAACTATTCCAACTCTTCGGAAGCCCAAGGAGAGCCAAGCTCACCAAGTCTTATTCATCAGCAGTAACCCCCACACTTCCCAACTCATCCTTACAATGGACAAAATTTGTGAGGTATTTTGGAATATTGTCGCCCTTCTCCATTTTTATTTTTCTGAGCTTGTCTTTAAGTGCCAACTTCCTCTAGTCACTTCTGCTTTGGAATAAGTCTGTCAAAGCCTTCCACATTAATAATGGAGTGGCTTTCCCATGAAGGCTGGACACAATATGGTCCTTCACACCTTCCAACAGAATTCTCCTCGTCTTTGTTGTCTTCTTTTGCCATGCGTCAAGTAATGCAGCATCGCTAGATCCCGGCTTAGGAAAATTTCTATCGACGAAATCCTTCAGCCCATTATCCTCCAACACCGCCTCCATCCTATCCTTCTAGGCTATGTAATTTGAGCTCCCATCAAGGGCATACTCCAATCTCAACCCATTAAAAGACATTTCAATGTATACTCAACTTCTGCACCAAGAATCTTCTGCAGCAAATTCGAATTGTCCACCAGCACAAACTCACTTCACAATTGCAATCTTCAATAAAAATTGCTTCGATACCATGTATAAATTATATGAACTAAGCATGCATATGTCCTTGATTCACCTGATCTCACACTATTTAAATTTATGCAAAATACTGAATCAATTCCACTTGTTAATCTTTTGCGGAAAAATTAATTGCACACACATGTGAAGCATAGACAAAAATAATCAATCGCACATAACACAATTTTTAACTGGAAAGCTTGAAGCTGAAAACCCAAACTATATATTATGTATCATGGAATCATATGACAATCCTCATACAAATCTTATCAAGCTCTCAATACAATACAATCGCCATACACTAATCAGGAACAATCTTGCAAATCCATGCACCGATCTTTGCCCCCTGCTAGCCTGCCTCAAATGCGCAGTCCCTACTAAAGAATAGCTCTGAATGAATTCTAATTACTCTTGTCTTGACTACACAATCCTCATTGGAAACTCCAATGTGTGTGTGATGCAATCAATGCATCACTATAGTCACAACAGATAGTCCATCTTGCCCTTTCACCTACCTCTCCACTGGGTCTCCACTGAAACTGCCATGCACTGTAGTTAACTGTTGTATTGTTCAGTTGATTAATGAGTTATTATTTGTGAATTAATTAACTAATTAATTCACTCCTCTCACACTAGTGTATCATTCAATTAGACTAGATACAACTAGCTCAACTGAGTCTAATTGAGTTAAACTAAATACAACTCCATCAACTACTTCTTCCAATTGTGTCATAAATCTGCCACTTGAGTTCTAACTGAGTCCTCCATGCATTAGCTCTAGTAAACCCTTGGGAATTGCATAATTCCCTCATTCCACTGATGTGCCACATCTGTGCACTAAAAAAAAGTGCACCAAGAGAATAAGTTGTTGTTTAGTGTCTGATTGTTATTAAGAGCTAATAATAATCGACATACATCTATTTTTAGATCAACGATCTATAAATAGACTTCGCCCAATATTCTAAAAATAGAATTTCATCTATTTTTCCAACTTTATCAACCATCCACAAATAGCATCCTGAAACTTCTGAAATATGATCATCATGTCTAAAAATAGACACAGTCTAAAAATAGACTTGCGCCAAAAATAGCCTGCGGGCCCACTTAGTGAAGGCGACTCTTTTCACTAAGCTCATCATATTGTTGAATATCAACAGTTTTGAGAAGTGGAAGGGGAAAATTGGGAAGAATAAGGGTTGTTCTACCAGAATTGTGGTGGGTAAGGGAAATTTGGCCAACTAAATTGTTATTTGAATTTGACTGATTAGGCCAAGGTGGCATAAAAAATGCTTGAGGTGGCAAAAAAGGTGGTTGATTCTGCCATGTTGCCCCTGAATATTGTTGAGAATTATATTGTGAAGGAGGAAATAATGAAGATGGATCAGTGGGCATACCTGTCTGGCATGCTTTCCATTAACGACAGTGATTCCACTGATATACTGGTTCCACTTCTTCTTCTGCTTCCTCGAAAAATAATTTTAATCCTGGGAGTGATGGGAAGATTTCCATGGCATCCAGAGGGCATTCTTTATGTTTGTGCTTTTGTCTGCAACGAGGGTAGAAAATATCCAAGTTCTGTTCTGCGATAGCCTGCTTTTGCTTAGCTTGCATGACATCCAACTATGTTGTCAAATTCCCCAAGATATCAGTCTTGAAATCCTCCAATAGATTGCCAATTTCACTTCGTGTAATTATTTCTCTAGAAGCTTTGTTGTCTCTGAGGTTTGCATCACGTCCGCCTGGTTTCAACCTTGAACTACCCCTGGAACATTTGATGTAGAAATCCACAATATCGTTATAATTTTCTTGATAAATATCAACTTTACCCATTATATTTAGTGTCTCTACCCATTGATCTTTCATACCTTTTATCATTGTGGTTTTTAGAACATTATCAGGAAGATTTGCGTAAGGAGATCTTTGAAAATTACATTGGAAACGTTCTACATACTCTTCCAAAGTCTCGCTAGGCTTGGCTACCATTTGAAAGATTTCATCTTTTAGTTCTCTAGTTCGATAATAATCTTGGTATTTTTTAAGGAAATATGTTTTCATTTGGTCCCAATCATTGATGGTGCCTCCACCAAGTCCCATGAACCAACGTAGAGCTGCTCCCTTCAAATTAGAGGGGAAAAACTTCAGTTTTGGGGGGTCGGTAGTGTAATCATAACCCCTACATAAGACATCAAACTCAAAAGGAAATGCATCGGGATCTTCTGAAGTTAGCCCATGAAAGGTAGGGATGTTCTGTAATGGGATAGCCTTCATGGGAGCATTGACAACTGTGTCAACAATAGGGTATTGCAATGTAGAAGTTTGAGTTTGTTGGTTATGAGCCATTTGGTAAAAAATATGCCAATATCCTTCAGGGATCTCCGGAGCTGGAGAGTTTTTCCTAGGATGCCCACCAGAGGCTGGAAAAGTTTTAACAACACTACCCTGATCTAGAAGACTGGGTGTCATCTGCTCAGTCACTATTTCAGGAGGTCTAGGTTCTAGTAATTTGATTTCAGGCTTACCTGTTTCGCCTTCTCCTTCACAGAGGTTGCAAGAATTTCCTTCTTGGGAAGGGCAGGTTTGTATGTTCTCAGTATCTTGAAAACTCTGCTCAGTCCCTTTGGTTTTTCTATGAATCTCAGCATTAGCTATAGATGGTGATTCTGCAGTTTGAAGGAAGTCAATAGAAGATTTGGCAGCAATAATTCAGGGTCCTACTGATGACTGAGACTCAGCTTTTCTTCAGATTTCGTCGATAAAAGTTGATCGCCCAAGGGTCATCGATCCCTTAGGTTTTTTTAGGTTTAGAGGGAAGAATTTTTTATTGATGAGGTTTGTTAGTCATTCATGCAAAAATACAAACATTCATTCCTATCTTAAACTCCTACTCAATTCTGCTAGAAAGCGAGCGGATGAGCGAGCATGTTACTCGTTCATTACGCAGGTTCTTAACTTCCGTTTTTAATACCCAATTCTTCCCCAGCAGAAAAATCATCAATTACTCTTTGTAAATGGCTACACTCTCCTTGGCAACGACACCAAAATGTTGACTGATAAAAGGTGCCTTTTAAAACTCCTAATTATCTCACATTAATCATCAATCTGGGCAAGTCCTCTTAATTCAAGAGTGTACACAGTATGTGGTTGCTATTAATTCAAAGAGTAATGTTTCCTAAATTGTAGTACAGATCTTGACACATGAATAAATGGAAGCATATAATAAACTCCAATTGCAATGATTAAAATAAATATCAAGTTCAATCTTCTATTGAAATCAAATCTTACAGGAAACAGTATCATCAGCCGAGAGCACAGTAATAATAACTCACCCCTACTTAGCTGATTTAATCTAAACTATACTAAATCTCTGCAAAGCAATTAAGATAGGAAATATATCACTTCTGAGAGTCTAATAACAATAATCAAACTCTTATAGATTATTAAACCAATGCAATGCGTTGTCTAGATAACTCACGTTGTGATCAAATGATAGCAATACAAATTATAAGAAGAATATATATTATCTCAATAACAGGAACTAATGAACAGCTGAATAAAATAGATTCACAGAAACAGGAAATTATCAAACCAATTAAATGCTAGAAACATCAGAAGCATAATACAAAGAAGCAGTTAACTCCACCAGAGGTCGGGCCCTTAGCCACCAGCAGGAACTGCTAAGTTACTTCAGATAATGCGAATGAAATCAACAACTTCAATTAATCATCGAACTTGAGTAGCATTACAATGTAATTGCGTTCTCCAACGACAAAGTTTGTAATTAAGCTTACAATTTGGAAAATAATAGAGATTCCCCTTTCTTCCTACAATCGTTTCCTTTTATAATAAAAAAGGGTAAAGAGTAAATAGTAAATGCGATCCCTCAGGATCTCCCGATCCTCACGGATTTGCAACTGATTTATAACTTTAAGACATATTTTCTATTCCGTGTTGATCCCTTTGATTTTCTCTTAGCCTTGTCCGCAACTGACTCGTTCCTTCCTTTACTTGTAAAATTCGGCTGTGCCAACAACAGGGAACAACAATCATTCCTTTTGTCGCTTTCCTGCATAAATAAGGGTAAGAGTTAGTTAAATCGTAACTGCAGATAATTCCTCATTTCTTACCATAATTCCTTAATATATTGGCGCATTAAGATATGAAAAAGATAGGAATTAAGGAGAACAATGATGAACTTAATAGTAAATACATACCCATTTTGTAACCCAACAGTTAGGATTTTTCCCATGTGCTAATTAAATGTCCCAACCATATTTTTCTTTGAATGTAGGTTTCTTATTATTTTACCTTTTTTTAGCTACATCAACCTCTAGGGAAATTTTTTCCGGCTTAGGCTCAGAGTGAGGGTGAAAGGGTGCCAATCCTCGTGACTAATGTCCACGGGCCTAAAGAATGGAAATGAAACAGCGAGACATGGGAAGTTGTAAGTATGGAATATTATGGAGACACTACTTCAATAAGTTCCTCCTTCATAGTTTCCTTCCTACAACCTGAAGGCCTCAGAGGAGGTCCCACTAGACTAGAGTCAAAGTATAACTGTTGGAAATATTGTCATTGATGGCAAAGGAATTGGCAAAGAAGGAGCATATGAAACAGTAACTAGGCAGTAGCAGAGAAGAATAGAGGAAGAGTGCATTTACAGAGAGCAGTATCAGTCAAGGAGCAGGGGCAAGCAGTGAATTGAAGCAGAGTTGTCCAGAGACATTGTAGGAAGAAAAAGGCCATCAAAAAGAAAAAGGCTCTGAATTCTCTGTGAATTATATGTATATTCTTGATAGAATTCAGTAGGAAGGATAGTTGAGTCCCTATGGACAATTATGAATCATTTTGAAAGCATGGTCCGTAAACATCGTAAGCTCTGTGGAAGGAGTAGATTCGTGAATCTGTATAAGGTAATTTTGAGGAGTATTGATTGGACAAATCATTATCGATTACACGAATTATTGATACTGGTATCTCTCTTCGTATAATTCATTGCTGAACATTTGATTGCTAAGGTCATGATACAGTGAGCAATGGGGAATGTATAACCTGATGAAGCAACGCGCGGAGGAGTATTACTATGAAACTCCCTACCGAAGGATTGGACCAAACTCTATTGAAATAAACCTGAGGTGTGAACCTGAGTTAAGGGACCAAAAGGAATAGCGTAACCTGACTTAACCGTGGGTTGGTCACTGTTCCAAAACTACGAGCGGATTTGCGAGGTCAGATTTCCCATATCGCACCGCCTTTCGATAATAAGCGGTATCTCCTGGTAGGGGAGCGATTCCATAGGGTATGCGACACATGGCGAGGTGGACCCACGAAAAACTGCTTGTCACTGCGTGCCATCGCGCGTTATTGTTCGACCCAGGATGCCCAACGAAATTGTTGAGCGCTGTTGATCTGGGAAGGAGGCATCGGATGGTGATCGCTTGATGAAGATGTGCGAATATTAACCAAAGTACGGAGCGAGAGTTTGATTGGGTCGCTGATCATATATGTGGGCCCAATTTAAATTATATTAATTGGACCTTTTCAAATTAATATTTGCGGGTTTAACCAAGGCTGTTTAAATTAACTAAATTATGACGAAAAGCAATTGGGCCATCATTTTTACTCCAAAATTGGTGGAACGTATAAACCTGGGGGTCGACATACGAAGGTCATTACTAAAGGAAGTTGATTATGTGAAGATTGGCGAAATATGAGACATATGATGTAATAAACGTGGGTTAACATATGCGCATAAACCTGGGGTCGATATATATATGTATATGTATATATATATGTATATGTATATATATATATGTATATGTATATATATATATGTATATGTATATATATATATGTATATGTATATATATATATGTATATGTATATATATATATGTATATGTATATCTATATGTATATGTATATGTATATATGTATATGTATATGTATATATGTATATGTATATATATATGTATATGTATATGTATATATGTATATATATATATATGCCTTGGGGAGTTCATAACAAAAGGAGGAATTGGATTAATATCTCAATCTCAGATTGAGATATTAAAAAGCCTTAGTTTAATTAATTACCTGACCAAGAAAATAGAACAATGAGAAGTTGTTTGGGGTTTGGGTAGACCCCGTTGGATTATCTAATTGATCCCGTCTAGGAATACCGTCAGCGGTTTGGTGGTATTGACTCATGGTATTAATAAAGGCAAAACTATATAAGGAGAAGCGCATTATGGTTCATGCAGTGAGCAGAGGGGTTGATAGTGAATAAATCTCTTTAAGAGATATCTGCATGATTGAACTCTGAGAGATCTGAATCTACGATGCACCTGTAGATTTGATGAAGGTTCAAGATCTCTAGATCAGAAATGATGAATCTCTAGGAAGATCTGCAAAAGAAATGATGAAGACGTGCGGCAAGTCTGATGTACAAATTGAAGAAATTTGGTGAATTTGAGGGTTGAAGCCTTCAGTATGAGAGTGGAAGTTTTTTGCCAAGTAGAAGCTGGTGTTAAATCAAGGGGTTGGAGCTCCCTTCCAGTATTGACTGGAGAACGAGAGAAGGTTGTAGCCTTCTACAGGTTGGTGCCTGCGTGCTGGTATAAGTCTGCGCCAATACAAAATTGTAAGAAGATTTCATTATAATAAATATTGAAGACTGAGATAACAGCAGCGGTGGTTTTCTCCCGAATTGGGTTTCCACCTTAAATACTGGTGTTCATATGTGTTGCTTATGTTTGATGGTTTGTTCTGTTATTTCTGTTCATGCTGCTTACTAAACATCTGATGAATGAATGATGCAATGATCTAAGTAAAGGAATAATAAGATCTCTGGATATACAAGTTGGATTTAGTAAAGTAGCATATGGTTTTAAGAAAGAAAGAAAAAATTTCTTAGTCAGCTCTAAATACTGATTCACCCCCCCTCTCAATATTTATTCCAACAATTGGTATCAGATCAGGTCCTTCTGAAAAGGCTTAACCGCTAGAAGGAAGATCAAACAAGATGAGAAATCAAGATGGAACAACTTCTATTAGGCCTCCGCTCTTCAACGGAAGTAATTTAATCTTCTAGAAAACAAGGATGAGATCTTATCTATAGTCTCTGGGAGCAGATGTATGGGCTATTATTGAAACAGGATATCAATATCCAGCCGCCATACCAACAGATTCAACGGAAAGAAAGAATTATGAAACAAATGCAAAGGCTGTCAATTCTCTATTGGGAAGTTTAATTGAATCAGAATTTTTCAAAGTCATGCAGCTGGATACAACAAAGGCAATATGGGACAAAATCATTCTAAGTTATGAAGGTGATGCAAAGGTAAAAAGTGTTAAACTCCAAACTCTCATAATTCAATATGAGAATCTAAAAATGCATAATGAGGAGAGCATTGCCAATTTCTTTTTACGTCTTGATGATATCGTAAATCATATGAGAAATATGGGAGAAACAATAACCGAATCAACTTTGGTTGAGAAATTTTTAAGATCACTAATGACAAAATTTGAGTCAAAAGTTTCTGCTCTTGAAGAAAAGCAGGATCTTCAAAATCTTACTGTAGTGCAACTTCATGGCATACTAACCACATATGAAATGAGAAGAGGAGGACCATCTGAATCAAAGAAGCCATCTTTAGAGCTTCTACAAAAGGGAAGGAAGTACAAGAGACAGAAGGATCAGGGTATATCTCAGAAGAAGATGAGGTAAATTTTGTAAAGAAACTCCAACTTGGTACAGGACGGTTCAGAGGTAAGCTTCCTTTCAAATGTTTTGCTTGTGGAAGAGTTGGTCATTATGCTGCTAAGTGTCCCCACAAAGAAACACATGAAAAAGGAAAGGAAGTAGCAAGAAGGAATAAGAATCGGTTTAGCACTAGAAAAAGTTACTATACTCATGAAGACAGTGATGGGTTATCAAACAGTGAGGAAGAATTTGAACAAGATCTTAGACTTCTCATGGCATTTGAAAAGGAGTCTAGAGAAGAAAAGGATACTTTTATGGATTCTTTAGAGGACAATGATTTTCTTGATGAAATAAATCAACTCAAAATATGTTAGAAGAAAGTAAAATATCCATAGAAACTTTGAAAAACTAGCTTCAAGAAAAGGAGAAACATAATGAGAAACTAGAATGTGAAATAGTAAGTCTAAGAAAAGAAATTGAGAAAGTAAAGACTTTGAATCTTAGATTTGCTAAAGGATCTGAAACCTTAGATGAGATTATCAAGATACAATGTTCTCCTCTTCTAAAGACAGGTCTTGGATATATTGGAGAATCTTCTCAGGCTTTAGCACCAAATTATCTAAAAGCAGCTACAGCCAGTACACAACATTCTGCCCCTCAGCAAGAGAGTAAAGAATCTCTACAGATAAGGCACGACCATCTTAATTCAAAGAACACTAACAGGAGTACCTTTCAAAGAAACACCAATCAACAGGTAAATTCAAGTAGAATATTTCATGATCACAGAAATTTCTTCTTCAATGGACAATGTTTCTCATGTCACAATTTTGGTCATAAAGCTGTTCAATGTGTTGCATATAAAACCATCATGACAAGAGAAACAATAAATAAAAGGATTGATATTGGAACAAAGAAGAATACATATAACAACTTTTCTCCTCTTCAAAATGAAGTTGAATGTGCTTATTGCAATAACTTTGGTCATGAAGAATTTGAATGCAGGAGCAAAGTTCACCCAAAAGAGCATTTTCCTTCAAACTCCAAAGTGTGGAAAAAGGAATTACAGGTTGAAAATTGTGGCATAGCTCTATTTGCAGAAGGTGAAGAAAATCAATGGTACATTGATAGTGGATGCTCAAAACACATGACAGGTGACAAAGATAAACTTCTTGCATATAGTGCTCTAGAAAAGGAAAAGAATGTTACATTTGGAAACGATACTCCTGCTGTAATTAAGGGAAAAGGTCTGTTTTTCTAAAAGAAAAAGTGAAAGCTAATAATGTCATGTATGTGGATGGATTAAAGCATAACATGTTAAGTGTAAGTCAGATGTGTGATCAAGGAACTGAAGTTGTCTTTAGTTCAAAAGAATGTGTGGTGCGTGATCTTGATATAGGAAAAACAATTATAAAAGGAAACAGAACTCCAAGCAACCTGTATGTATTTAAGAATTGTAAAGAACAATGTCACTTGAGTAAATATTCAGAAAACTGGCTATGGCATAGAAGGTTGGGGCATCTGAGCTTCTCTCAAATAAACAAATCAAGCAGACTCAAAGGAGTTCGTGATCTTCCCACTATTTCTCTACCTGAAAGTATCATATGCAAATCTTGCCAATTCGGTAAGCAAACCAGAGTGCAATTTAATGCCAAGGAAGGATCATCAAGTAAGCCTCTTGAACTCATTCATATTGACATATGTGGACCTATGAAGAAAACGTCACCACGTGGTGAACAATACTATATCTTATTTATTGATGATTTCTCTAGAATGTGTTGGATTGGGTTGATTAAACACAAAGATGAAGTATTTGAGAAATTTTAGATCTTCAAAGCAATGGTTGAAAATGAATTAGATCTAAAAATCAAGTGTCTTAGATTTGATCGAGGAGGAGAATATACATCAGATGAATTCCTTGAATTTTGTGAACAACATGGCATAAAAAGACAATTTTCTGTAGCTGGCACTCCACAACAAAATGGAGTAGCAGAAAGAATGAATAGAACAGTTCAACAAATGGCTAGAGCTATGCTTGATGATTCCGGAACACCTGACACATTTTGGGGAGAAGCAGCACATACAACGGTAAATATTATTAACAAGGCACATGTTCGTGTAAACAGTGATAAAACTCCATATGAACTATGGTATGGCAATCCTCCCACTGTAAAGCACTTTAGAGTTTTTGGGAGCAAATGCTTTATCAAAAATAATGATGAAAAACTTGGCAAGTTTGAACCCAGAGCAGATGAAGGAATATTTCTTGGCTACTCCTCTAGGAGTAGGGCATATAAATGTTACAATAAAAGACTTCGGAAGATCATTGAATGTATATATGTTGTTATTGATGAGTCTCCTGCAGCTCCAAAAGAAGAAAAACAAACAACAGATGAAGATGATGATGACATATATCCTTCTACATCAAATAGGAATGATATAGACAGTGAACCCAATGAAGAACCCGAAGATGATTTATCTGAAAAAGCTCCATCCAGATATGTTCAAAAGAATAATCCAGAATCTCAAATTTTGGGAGAAAAGCGAGCAAGTGTACAAACAAGAAGGACTCTTGTGGGATCTTCTAGTTACCTGGAATTTCTATCCACTACTGAACCACAAAATTCCAATCAAGCCAACAAAGATGAATGTTGGATTCAAGCCATGAATGAAGAACTTGATCAAATTGAAAAGAATCACACTTGGGAATTAGTACCAATACCTCATGACAAAAATGTCAATGGAACTAAATGGATATTCAAAAATAAGTTAAATGAGAATGGAGATGTTATAAGAAATAAAGCTAGACTTGTTTGCAAGGGGTATGCTCAACAAGAAGGTATAGACTTTGAAGAAAATTTTTCCCCTGTAGCTAGACTTGAATCCATAAGAATGTTTCTTTCTTTTTCAAGCTTCCAACAAATCAAATTTTATCAAATGGATGTTAAATCTTCTTTTCTCAATGGTGATCTAGAAGAAGAAGTTTATATAGAACAACCTGAAGGATTCATTTTGGGAAATGATGAAAATCTTGTTTGTAGACTTAAAAAGGCTCTATATGGTCTCAAACAAGCTCCAAGAGCGTGGTACTATCGTCTTGACAAATATCTTCATCAACAAGGATTTTCTAAGGGGTCTGCTGACAACAACTTATACATAAAAACTGAAAATGATAAACTACTGATTGTGGTTGTATATGTTGATGATATCATTTTTGGAAGTAATGAAGAGTCTATGAGTCAGAAATTTGCTTCGGATATGCAGCAAGAATTTGAAATGTCTTTACTTGGAGAACTAACATTCTTTCTTGGCCTGCAAGTGCAACAAACAACAGATGGCATATTCTTATCACAAGAAAAATATCTTAAGAAAATCTTGAAGAAGTATGGCATGGAAGATTGCAAACCTGTAAGTACACCAATGATAACCGGATGTAATCTCAGTTCTAATGATAATTCCCCCACGGTGAATCAACCAGAATACAGATCTATGATAGGAAGCCTACTTTATCTCACTGGGACAAGACCAGATATTATGCATGCAGTTGGGATTGTTGGACGATTCCAAGCTAATCCAAAAGAGTCTCACCTTCAGGCTGTGAAAAGAATATTCAAATATCTACAAGGAACTCAAGACTTTGGACTATGGTATCCAAAGAATGTTGATCTTACTCTTCATGCTTATACTGATGCAGATTGGGCTAGAAATGTTGATGATCGGAAAAGCACTAGTGGTGGTGCATTCTATATGGGGCCCTGGTTAGTATCTTGGTTCAGCAAGAAGCAAAGCTCTATTGCCTTATCTACAGTAGAAGCAGAATATGTGGCTGCCGCATCATGTTGCACTCAACTTCTTTGGATGATGCAAACCTTAAAAGACATTCAAATCAAATGTTCACCTCCTATCTCCATTATGTGTGATAATACAAGTGCCATCAATATCTCAAAGAATCTTGTTATGCATTCCAAGACCAAGCACATTCCCATCAAATATCACGTCTTACGTGAAAAAGTGCTTGAAAAAAAGATGAAATTGGAGTATGTTCCCTCCAAAGAACAAGTTGTTGATGTATTTACCAAACCTCTACCCAGGGAAGCGTTCGAATATCTCAGACAGAAACTGGGAGTAGTCTCTGCCATGCAGAAGATCAGACCTGCTTAAATTTAGAATATTAAATTGGATACGCTCTTGTTGAAGGTATTTAGGATGCATAGGCTAAGGGGGAGCATTGGTCATATGGAAAGGATGCATTGTTGGCATTCCAATCAATTTTTTTAGTCTGATCTCATCTTTGATCTTGTTTGTATAAGTCATTTTTGTTATATTATGTTTGAAGATGCAGCATGATCTCAGAAGGAGCATGGTTCTGTCGGTACAAAGGATATTGATCAACCCTTTGCCATTGATTTCAAAGGGGGAGGAAAAACAAAGAGGGGTTTCTATAAGACAAATAGAGGAAGAGTATTGCCATCAATGCCAAAGGGGGAGATTGTTGGAAATATTGTCATTGATGGCAAAGGAATTGGCAAAGAAGGAGCATCTGAAATAGTAGTAGAGAAGAATAGAGGAAGAGTGCATTTACAAATAGCAGTATTATTCAAGGAGCAGGGACAAGCAGTGAATTGAAGCAGAGTTGTCCAGAGACAGTGTAGGAAGAAAAGGCCATCAAACAGAAAAAGGTTCTAAATTCTCTGTGAATTATATGTATATTCTTGATAGAATTCAGTAAGAAGGATAGTTGAGTCCCTGTGGACAATTATGAATCATTGTGAAAGCATGGTCCGTAAACATCATAAGCTCTATGGAAGGAGTAGATTCATGAATCTGTATAAGGTAATTTTGAGGAGTATTGATTGGACAAATCATTATCGATTACACGAATTATTGTTCATTGATACTGGTATCTCTCTTCGTATAATGCATTGTCGAACATTTGATTGCTAAGGTCATGATATAGTGAGCAATGGGGAATGTATAACCTAATGAAGCAGCATGTTATAGTATGCGGAGGAATATTACTATGAAACTCCCTACCGAATGATTGGACCGAACTCTATTGAAATAAACCCGAGGTGTGAACCTGAGTTAAGGGACCAAAAGGAATAGCGTAACCCGACTTAACCGTGGGTTGGTCACTGTTCCAAAACCACGAGCGGATTTGTGAGGCCGGATTGCCCATATCGCACCACCTTTCGGTGATAAGAGGTATCTCCTAGTAGGGGAGCGATTCCATAGGTTATGCGACACGTGGCAAGGTGGACCCACGGAAAACCGCTTGTCACTGCGCGCCATCGTGCGTTATTGTTTGACCCAGGATGCCCAGAAAAATAGTTGAGCGCCGTTGATCTGGGAAAGAGGCATCGGACGGTGATCGCTTGATGAAGATGTGTGAATATTAACCAAAGTATGGAGCGGGAATTTGATTGGGTCGCCGATCATATATGTGGGCCCAGTTTAAATTATATTAATTGGACCTTTTCAAATTAATATTTGCGGGTTTAACCAAGGTCCTTTAAATTAACTAAATTATGATGAAAAGAAATTGGGCCATCATTTTTACTCCAAAATTGGTGGAACGTATAAACCTGGGGGTCGACATACGAAGGTCATTACTAAAGGAAGTTGATTATGTGAAGATTGGCGAAATATGAGACATATGATGTAATAAACGTAAGTTAACACATGCACATAAACTTGGGGTCGATATATATATATATATATATGCCTTGGGGAGTTCATAACAAAAGGAGGAATTGGATAAATATCTCAATCTCAGATTGAGATATTAAAAAGCCTTAATTTAATTAATTGCCTGACCAAGAAAATAGAACAATGAGAAGTTGTTTGGGGTTTGGGTAGACCCCGCTGGATTATCTAATTGATCCCGTCAAGGAATACCGTCAGCGGTTTGGTGGTATTGACTCATGGTATTAATAAAGGCAAAACTATATAAGGAGAAGCGCATTATGGTTCATGCAGTGAGCAGAGGGTTTGATAATGAATAAATCTCTTTAAGAGATATCTGCATGATTGAACTCTGAGAGATCTGAATCTAAGATGCACCTGTGGATTTGATGAAGGTTCAAGATCTCTAGATCTAGAAATGATGAATCTCTAGGAATATCTGCAAAATAAATGATGAAGACGTGCAGCAAGTCTGATGTACAAATTGAAGAAATTTGGTGAATCTGAGGGTTGAAGCCTTCAGTATGAGAGTGGAAGTTTTCTGCCAAGTAGAAGCTGGTGTTAAATCAGGGGGTTGGAGCTCCCTTCCAATATTGACTGGAGAACGAGAGAAGGTTGTAGCCTTCTACAGGTTGGTGCCTGCGTGCTGGTATAAGTCTGCGCCAGTACAAAATTGTAAGAAGTTTTCTTTATAATAAATATTGAAGACTGAGATAACAGCAACCGTGGTTTTCTCCCGAATTGGGTTTCCACCTTAAATACTGTTGTTAATATGTGTTGCTTATGTTTGATGGTTTGTTATATTATTTCTGTTCATGCTGCCTACTAAAAATCTGATGAATGAATGATGCAATGATCTAAGTAAAGGCATAATAAGATCTCTGGATATACAAGTTGGACTCAGTAAAGTAGCATATGGTTTTAAGAAAGAAAGAAAAAAGTTCTTAGTCAGCTCTAAATACTAATTCACCCCCCCTCTCAGCATTTATTCCAACAATAACATCCTAGGTCAAGTGAGGGAATAAGAATACAATAAATACCAGTCAACCATCTAGTTTATCCATTTATTTATATCAATATTCCCATAACATTAAGTGAAAGAAAATTAATGAAAAATGGTTAAATTACTTTTTAATAGATGATCGATCTCCTTTAAAGAAGGAATAACGAATGGGAGAGACAAATATGATCAAATTAAGAAGTTGAGGACCTTGGCATCATGTTATATATTGATCATATATGGCTCTTGGTTTTCCAAGGAGGAGAATTTTTTTCTCATAAGGATTATCCACTTTTTGTTGGGTAACATCTGGCTCCAATGAAGGACATGTGTTCATTGTAGAGTGCATGATCCATGTGCTTGAAGATGGAGGTCATGAGAACTCTGGAAATCCTTGGGGATCCATAGACCTATTACTTGTAAACTCATAGTGACATGTTGATAGAAACTGAGCATGGTGTTTATCATCACCCTTGTTGAAATTGGCAACAAGAAGGGCTTATAATTTAATTTTTCCCTTAATTAAATTATAAGGAAATTCTAATTCCACATCACATGACAGATTGTACGACTTAACTGAGTCAGGAATACTTAGTTAGCTCAGTCAATTCGAGTTGGTGGTAAAACTGGAGACATGTAGAGTTCGCTCTAAGTTTTAGGGGGTCCAGTTACAATTTATTTAGAGTTGTAATTAGTTAACTCAATTATTTGCGTTAAAATCAGTTTAAATAGTTCTAACTCATAGATGGGCAAGTGAGAGATCGAGTGAATTAAATATGATTTAATTCACATGCAGTGATCAATTAGATAATTGATAATTCACTATAAATAGTTGTTGCATGTCAGTTCTAAGGAAGGCCTAGTTGAGATTGGATTTAAAGGGAAGAGAACTATCAGTTGTATAATTAGAAAATTGTATAGGTCATGCATGAGGTCAACAGGATGCCTTAGATGAATTGTGAAATCAATTGAAGGGAATTTCTTAATTCATAGGGGCTCAATTCCCTCAAGAATGTGTGAGCAAGGCTGTTCAATCAGGGGCAAGGAATTGGTTAAGTTTGGACCAAACCTGCTCAGATCAGAGTGAGACAATCAGAGATAGTGCTGATAGCTCTCAATCCTGAGAGAAGCATTGTATTGTTTCATATTCTTGACATGATGCAATATAAAAATAGCAGGGTTTTCAGCGAAGGCTTTCCCAGATACATCTTTGTGTTTTGTGATTGAAATTCTCTCTTTCTTGTTCATGTGATTGTGCGATAGTATTTGGTTTCTGCAAATTTGTAGAAATAGATTCAGTATTTTGTTTTAAAAAAATACAATATTGGTTGAACCTATGTGGATTTTCCACATGGTATCAGATCATAAATCACTATACAAGAGAAGAACCAGAGTTTGTTTTGAACAGGTGAATTGAATTTGCAAATTTATTCTTTAGGACTAGAGCAGATCGAGATGTCTTTCTCTAGATTGAGACCTGAATATTCCCTTGAGGGTAATTCAAATTACATAGCATGGAAGGATAGGATGGAGGCCGTGTTGGAGGAAAACAGACTAAAGGAATTCATAGACAATGATATTCCCCAGCTCGTAGTAGTAGATGCTCAAATTCTTGATGCATGGAAGAATAATGTAGCAAAGGCAAGATAGATTATGTTAGAAGGATGTTGAGATCATATTTCCTCGAACCTCCATGGAAAGGAAACTCCATATGCTATGTGTAAATCCTTAACATATCTATTTTAGAATAGCAGTGACCACAGGAAGTTGGTGCTGAAGGACAAGCTAAAAAAGATCAATATGGAGAAGGGTGACATGATACCAAAATACTTGACAAAGTTCACTCAATATCAAGATGAGCTTGGAAGTGTTGGTGTGACAATTTCCCAAGATGATTTGGTGATCCTAACACTTCTAGGCCTTCCCAAGGGATGGCATAGCTACCAGGACTCGGTGAAAGGGAGGGAGAATCTAACAGAGTGGGAGTGATTGTGGTACGACTTGGTACAAGAAGAGATTCTACGGAACACCAAATATGGATCCTCATCGGAGATTGATGATGAGGAGAACTATTCCTTGGCTGGAAAGGAGAATAAATGGAAATGGAAGGCATCCAATTCTAAATCAGATTTCTATCAGTCGAGCAAGAAGCGAGACTTGTCAAAGGTAAAATGTTTTCACTATCATGGGCTTGGACACTATGCTACAAAGTGTCTGCACAAGAATACCAACAAAAAGCCCTTAAGAGGAGCGATAGGTGAAGCACTTGCTTCACAGTTCATGTTGGATTTCACCCTGATCGCATACATGGTGTCATTAGTGATGGGTTCTATGTGGTACTTAGATAGTGGAGCTTTGTTCCATATGACCAGCAACAAAGAATTCTTCAGTAAATTGGAGGAGAAGGATCTCTATATGCACATCCAGAGGGTAGATGATGGGAGGTATAACACTACCGGCATAGGTACAATTAACTTTCAGAGGGATTCATGTACTCCTCTCACATTAAAATATTTCATGCATGTTCCTATTTTAAAGAAGAATTTGGTTTTTATTTCTATGTTGGAAGATCGTGGCTATGATGTGATAATTAGCAAAGGAAAGGTGTTCCTTTGTCACAAAGCCATGAGATTGGTGAAGAATATTGGGGTTCGAGTAAAGAACCTCTACAAATTGGATGTAGAAGATTGTGCTTCCTTGGGCATGAAAGTAGATAAGGTGGAGATCTGAGACAGCTGTGAGTTATGGCACAGGATATTGGGCCATATACACCATGGTGTTTTGAATATCATGCAACATATTTCTACAGGAATTCCAAAAGGTGCATTTGAGAGTCGAGATACATGCAAATGGTGTGCAATGGGGAAGTATACCAAAGCCACCTTTCACGATAAGGAAAGATGAGAAAAGGCAGTCCTTGAGAGAGTTCACTCAGACATGTGTGGACCATTCTTGACAACTTCCACAACAAAAAACATATATTATGTGATTTTTGTAGATGATTTTTCATGTAAGTGCTAGATTTTATTCCTGTAGAAAAAATATCATACGTTCTCAAAGTTTTGTGAGTTCAAGTCACTTGTCGATAAAGATACAAGGAAGAAGGTGAAGGCTCTTAGGAGAGACAATGTTGGTGGTTATGTTTATAACAAATTCAAGAACTTATGTAATTCAGAAGGAATTCAAAGGGAATTGATAGCACCTCATAACAAACAACAGAACGGGGTTGCATAAAGGAATAACCGACCTATTTTGGGAGCAACATGAGCGATGTTGCATGATCAAGGCCTACTGTTGCATATATGGGTGGAAGCATGCAACACAATATTATTTGTGCATAATAGAAGTCTTGATAAGATACTTGGGATGAGTACACTAGAAGAAGATTTTTTAGGTAAGATAAAATATGTGTCACATTTTAAATTTTTTGGTTCATCAATTTATTTCCATGTAACCAAAGATTCTAGGAAGAAGCTATAGCCAAAAATTGAGTTGGGGATATTAGTGGGGTACATTGATACACCTCACAAATATCGGGTGTACTTTCCAGCACACATGATGACAGTGGTCAGAAGAGATGTGAAATTTGATGAAGAGAAGGCCATGAGCATTTCCCTTGAGAGGGATCTTCAATTGCATACAATTGAGGAGTTCTTGGCTCCAAAGGAAGAACATCTAGATGTGGAGCAGCCATAAGCAGAGGTGCGGAGAGTGGAAGCACCTACTCATGCACAGACATCCCAAGACAAAAGGTAGCACACCAGAGAGGCTGAAAATTTGGTTATTTATGTTGTAGATAATGTGGGAACACCCTCATCACAACACAGGTAGAGAAGTTCCCCAGAGCGGTACACTGGCTACATGGCTCTTATCAGAAAAGGTGTAGAGATAGAGCCATCGCAATTTGAGGAAGCAGTGCAATGAAAAATTTGGGTTCATGCCATGGTTGAGGAGTATGACTCCATTATCATAAATAATGAGTGGGAAGTTATCCCAAGACCAAAGGAGAAGTCATTTGTAGGATCCAGGCGGATTTACAAGGTGAAGCAGGCAGCAGATGGGAGTGTGGAGAAAAAAAAGTCCATGTTTGTGGCTAGAGGGTTCTCTTAAGTGGAGGGGATTGATTATGATGATACCTTTGCACCAGTCACAAGGTACTCATCAATCTAATCCATCCATGAACTCTCAGCATAAATGGGATGGAAGATAAATCATATGGATCTAAAGACAACCTTCCTCAATGGGGTGATTGAGGAAGAGGTGTACATTGAGAAACAGAAAGCTTTTGAGACCCTTGACAAAGAGTCACATGTGTGCAGACTCAAGAGAGAACTATATGGGCTGAAGCAAGCACCTCATACTTGGTACACCAAGAATGACAACAACTTCACAGGGTTGGGCTTCACCAAGGGTGAAGCAGATGTGTACCTTTACCATATTGTGGTAGAAGGTAAACTTTTGATTATTTTACTTTATGTCGATGATCCGATACTGATAGGTGATGAAAAACTCATCAAGTCTTGCAAAGAGGATCTTTCCAGAGAATTTGAGATGAAGGACATGGGGATCTTGCACAATTTCCTGGGATTGGAAATTTGGTAAAGAGATGGGGAGATATATGCATCTCAAGGAAAGTATGCCAATAATATTCTCGGGAATTTCCACATGGAGGGAACAAACCCATGGATACTCCTCTAAAAGGAAACTGGAGGAAGGAGTATGTTACTTCAGGCAAAGTAGTAGATGTTACCATCTACAGGAATCTTGTGGGTTCACTCTTGTATTTAGTGAAAAAACGACCATACATATGCTATGTGGTTAACCAACTTAGGAAATCTATGGTTAAGCTTACCATGCTCTTTTGGAAGGTAGGCACGCATGTGTTGAGATACCTCAGAGGCATTAAAGAGTTTGGGCTATGGTACAGGCAGACAAAGGGAGTGAAGCTTCAAGGCTTTAGAGATGCAGATTGGGTAGGGAGTCTATTTGTCAGGAAGAGCACGTTAGGGGGCATCTTTAGCATTGCATCAACAACAATTTCCTGGTGCAATAGGAAACATAAATCACTTGCACTCAGTTCAGCAGATCCATGGTACATGGTGACCAATCAAGAAGCATGTGAGGCCATCTGAACAAGGAAGATACTTGTTGGTTTGTTTGATCGACAAATGGATTTGACGGGTATTTATTGTGATAACAAAATTTGCATCAAACACTCAGCTAATCCAACTTTTCATGACAGGTCCAAGCATATTGATCTTTGGTATCACCATCTCATACATTGTGTGCAGAGGCAGATTATGTCATTACAGTACATTCCCATGGAGGAGCATGATGCAGACATCTTGATGAAGTCATTGTCAAGAAGAAAATTTGAGTTCCATAGAAGTAGGATCGGGGTAGTAGACAATCCCTTTCTTGTTGAGAGGGAGTGTTGAAATTTGCAACAAGAAGGGCTTCTAATTTGTTTTCGCTTAATTAAATTAGAAGGAAATTGTAATTCCACGTCACATGATAGCTTTTATGAGTTAATTGGGTCACGAAGACTTAGTTAGCTCAGTCAATTCGAGTTGGGGGTCAAACTGGAGACATGTAGATTTCACTTTAAGTTTTAGGTGGTCCAGTTACAATTTATTTACAGTTGTAATTAGTTAACTCAATTATTTGAGATAAAATTAATTTGACTGGTTTTAATTGATATATGAGCTAGTGAGAGGTCCAGTGAATTAAATTTGATTTAATTTGCATGTAATGATCAATCAGATAACTGATAATTCACCATAAATATTTGTTGCATGTTAGTTCTAAGGAAGGCCCAGTTGAGATTGGATTTAAAGGGAAGAGAAATATCAGTTTTATAATTAGAAAATTGTACATTGTCATGCATGAGGTCAGCAGGACAACTTAGATGAATTACAAAATCAATTGAAGGGAATTTCCTAATTAATAGGGGCTTGATTCCCTCAGGAATGCACGCACAAGGCTAGTCAGACAGGGGCAAGGAATTGGTTAAGTATTGGACCAAACTTGCTCAAATCAGAGTGAGACAATCAGAGATAGTGCAGAGAGCTCTCAGGCCTGAGAGAAGCATTGAATTGTTTCATATTCTTCACTTAATGTAATATACAGATAGTGGGGTTTTTAGCTGAGGTTTTCCCCAGATATATATTTGGGTTGTGCGATTGAAGTTCTTTCTCTTTCTTGTTCATATGATAGTGCAATCATATTTGGTTTCCGCAATTTTGTAGAAATAGATTCAATATTTTGTTTTTAGCATATTACAAGATCCGTTGAATGTATTTGGATTTTCTATAACCCTTACCATATAGTATAAAATAATACTAAAATAATTTTTTTAGCTAAGACATTTCCCAAGTCCACATATAATGATATTATATTATGAGCATTGGAAGATTTGTGCTTATGATTAGTCTTACTAGGAGGAAAATGTTCTTTAACACTTTTGAGGAATAATATCAATACTACTACTTGGTTTAGGGTGGATTTTCTCATTACTCTTCCTGGTATAACACAACCCTTTGAATATACCCCCAAATTCAGCAATGTTAATAGGATCATCACTTTCTTTACTAGGTTATTCAATTTAAACTTCATGCTATTGTTGAGAAAGTGATGAAGATTAATCAACCAAGGTATTGAAGGGGGGGGGGGGGAGTAATTTACCATATTCAAATTATCTCTACTATTTTCTCCTCCAAATTGATTATAAGTGAATTGCTCTTCACTATGTGACTTGTTATAGGTTTAACACCAGGGAAATCACTCTTGATTTACCATCTTAGTAGGAGCACGGGTGTTAGGAACATTCTATTAGGTGTTACCAATATTGGGATTTCTCTTAGGATCCCTATGGGGCTTGGGAGGATAGTTTTGGCAGGACCGTATTTCCTTATCTAAGATTGTCAATTTGTTCATCATGGCGATTTTCCCTTGCATTAATTCATTATAATGTTATAAACAATTTTGGCAAAAAATTGTAAGGTGTTGTTAAATTTTATGGTATATTTTATGCTTACAACAATTAATTCAATGCCTTATTAGCCCAATAACAAATTTACTTCAGATTCCGATAAAAATCGCATTAAAACTCCAATAGCATTCACTTTAGATCACAATTGACAGTAATTGTAGATAAAACATCAATAATAAGTACAAGAAGGTATGAGATGATAAGTGAATTGTATAAAATGAAAAGTTTCAAGTTAATTTTATACTCAAGATACCCAAGAGACATGTCTAATTGTGAATTGGATCACGTATCTTTGTAAATTAAATTATAGTAAGTTTACACATTTACATTTTCAATTCTATAAGGAAAAAAAAGAGTAGGAGAAAGATCAAATAATTTCAAATAAAGAATAGAAAAACACCCATAAAAATTGAAGATGCAGTTAAAAAATTGTTTGCACACTTGCTTTTGCGAGTTTGTAAATACCATTTTGTCCATCCATCATTAATTGCCTCGAAGAAACTCAATAGACATGTACATATGCTATGTGATTATTTTGGCTCACTGTGAACCATGTTTTTGAAAAAAACATCATTGCCTTTATGCTTTTTATATCTTGTTTTAGTTTAGTAAATTTTCAACTATATTGTTCACCCAAACTCACCTAGAAAAAATTGAGCCCAGAAATTCCATTAGTTCCAAAGTGCTGCACCAAATGAAAAAGGCTTTAATTGGGGTCTTGAGACATGATTTCTCTAATGTTGATATGCTCAATTCTACCCATCAACATGTACTGCCACTATTAACATGCAACAAACTTACAAATTTGAAACAACATCACCAGACCAATAAAGATTTTTTTTTTTTTGGGAAGAAAAAACGCTGGTATGTATAACACACTAGTTCAATTGTCCTTGTGAACCTCACAATTCTCATATAAGTAGAAAAAATTATAGTTACCATAACCTTCATGATGAAAATAACTATCAGTCTCAAAAAAATTTAGTCTTTATACATCATTATAGTCTTGTAAAAACTTATTGCTGATAGTATACCAAAAACCGGATATCAATCTGAAAACTCATATCTAAAGAAGTAAAAAAAGAATTAGAGAAATGCTCACTGTGATGAAATATAAGCCCCAAAAAAAAAAAAAAATTGGTCTCTGTCACCCAGAAATACTCCCCACAGGTACTGGAAAATTGATCATAAGTGATGGCAGCAGGAAATCTAGTGAGAGAATTACGTGAAAAGAACCATACCGGTAGCGCCTTCTCCATCTGAATTCAACAGCTCATAATGCATTTGACCAAAAACCCCCATTAAACCTTTTTTGGAGAGCCTGTCCGCCTGAGAATTCTTTTCATGGTAGATGTGTTTAAATTGTATGGTGTTGAAAGAGTTCCTTAATACTTCAGTTTGCTCTAGCCAGGTCACAAGGTGTCCTGATGAAATCTTTGTTTCCCCATTTAGATAGTCGATGAGTACTTTCGAGTGTCCAAACACCCATAAATCCTCAATTAGTAGAGTTGTGAAGTGAACCATAATAACCCCCATAATGCCAATACTTCTGCTCGCATATTAGTCCCAAATCCACTATTCCATAAAATATTGTAATGAAATTATGGAAAGAGCATCAGCCACGTGCCACAACCACATCTAGAATGCTATGAGGTGCTGTTAAAAAAGCCCGTCGGGTAGTGGATTTCTATAGGTCTCATTCTCTTAGACAGATCAACTGGTGGTTTCAGCACAATTTTAAGACATTCCTAGTCTTGTAAAATTTTGTTAGTTGTCCCTATGGGATAGCACCACACCTCCTCAAATAACCATCTGTTCCTGTCACCCCAAATGGACTACTGCAACAAAGCTGGAATATTTCTGTAGTTTATGCTTTTCTATTTCCACCATAAAATGAACTCTTTAGTGTTCTTAAGTTTAGGAACCTGCATCTTAAATAACTCACAGATCACCTTCAGCACATTCCTGGCATAGTCACACAGATAAAATAGGTGCATATTATCTTCATCCTCCATCATACAAAGCTTGCATATACCTAGACCAAAATGCCCTCTCCTTTTCAATTTTTCTCATGTGATTTTTTTCATTATATACCCCATTTACTACCAAAATACCATCCTTCATCTAGCCATTCCAAATCACCCTATCCCCACCTGTGACCTTAATTAATCCTCTGCTTCTTAATATTTCTATGTATTCAGCTCACTCTCTTTTTAAATGACATGGCAACAACATTTCCTCTTCCAACATCCAGGAAGGAATACCCCTGTCATAACCTTTAATGTTTTGGATTATGAAAAAATAACCCCTGCCATTTATGAACCTTAGTAGTTGATCACTACACTGGGATGTCTCCACATCGTCAAATAGTACTGAGCTTCCTATCATAATCTTGCCCCCATCACCAAATTTCCATCGCTGAAAGGATGTGAAATCGGGCCAACAGCTCTTAAACCCATTCCAAATTGTTGATCCCTCTTTTAAATTTTTCCTTCTCAAACTAAATAATTTATCCACGTCCTCCACCCATGTATACTTATACTTAATGATTTCACTCCATATCCCTGTTGACTTCAACCCCCTCCATAGATATTTCATGAGGAGTGCCCTTCCAAAAAAATATAGGTCTTTAAGAACCCACCCTCCACATATCTTGGGTCTCATGATAAGATCCCATCTCGCCAGATGGTATTTACCATTGTCCTTCCTTCCATTCCACAGAAAATTCATGATAACCCTTCTAATATCGTGTAGAATCCTTTTCGAGATGGCATATAAATGCACCCAAAAAAACATGATGTTCTATATAACTGCCTATATCAAAATATATCTACCTCCATATGACAACCACCTTGTTGTCCATCCACTAATCTTCTTTTCAACCATCACCGCCAGCCAAACCCAATCCTTAGTTTGGTATTTATTGGGCTTCATGTGAAATCCCAAGTATTTGAAACCCTTACCAAGTGGAGCAGTACTGAAATTGAACATGTTATCAATGTCAATATAAAATGCTCTCCCATCCTCCTCATGGTATATACAAGATTTCCCAATGTTGGCCAACATTCCCGAGGCAAAACCAAAATTAAGAAAAATCTCATGAAAATCCTGCCAAACAGATCTTATAAGCATGCCAAAAAGAAAAACATCATCAACAAATAAATTATGACTAATTTCCCTAACATGTGATAACTTAATACCCCTGATATTTCTGGATCTCACCACACTGATGATTTTTAAACTCAATGAGTCCATGACCAGAATTAATAGAAGAGGGGAAAGTGTGCAACCTTGTCTCAAACCATGCCCCGGCTTAAAAAACCTCGAAGCCGTTCCATTGATAATAACCGCCATAGAAGTATTGGACACACATCCCATGATCCAATTAACTGAGGCCCAATCTAGGCTGATATTATATAATATCATCCTCATAAACCCCTAATCGACTCGTTCATATGCCTTGTTGAGGTCGATCTTCATAACCATAGCCTGTATCTTCTTTTGGTGTAAAGAGTGTATGACTTCCTAAGTAGATGCAACCACATCATGTATGCTAATGTTCTTCAAGAACCGTGATTGTTCTGGAGTGATATGCCTAGAAAGTACTTACTTAAATATGTCCGCAATTATCTTCAAGATAATCTTATATAAAGTATTGCAAAGTGATATTGGGCGAAAGTCATTGAAATTCATAGCACTACCCTTCTTTGGAATCAAAACAATGAAAGTAGAGTTGAGAGCTCCACTAACCTTTCCAATTTTCCTTGCCTCCTCGACCATCTGCGAAATGTAGTCAATGAAAATATCATTAAAATGGATAAATAAGTCCAGGGTCCAACCATATGGCCCCGAACCCTTGTCCACCGAAAATGATTTTAATAAAACCATGATCTCCTCTTGATTTATTGGCTTATAGAACTCAGTGTGATCTCTGTCATCAAACATCAGTGGGAAGTACTGAACTACCCATAGTTGTTCCTTGTAGTGGCCCGACTCTCTAGCTTTGAACAAATCCTGGAAATGTCTAACTACTCCCTCCTGTATGTCATTCGTAATGAATGATGGATAGCCACCCTCCTCAATCTGCCATATTGAGTTGTAGTTTCTTCACCCATTTGCAAAAGCATGGAAAAACTTAGTATTTTTATATCCTTCATGTAGCCATGTAGCTCTACTCTTAAGCCTCCATGTCTGCTCTTCAATGAGAAGGATGTTCCTTTTCTCCTGCTCAACCTCCTTTAATCTTTGCCAGGTGCCAGTCTTCGGATTTACAACTTCCAGCTCTTTTATAAGATGAGCAGTCTCCCTTGCAAAAACCATATAGCAGACCTTCAATTGAAATTTTTTACCCCTTTCCCATCTCTTAACTTCTTTCTTAAGCCCTATGAGCATGTCCATCAGATAATCCGTCACTGTAGTGGCCACCACCCTTCTATTTTTGTTCATATAATCCACCATGTTAAGGTCCTATAAATTCATAATTTTGATTTGACTATGTTAAAATATTAAAATTTTGTACATACCTTTTCTTTCTGCAAATGTATTCCCAAATTAAAAAAATGAAAAGAGGGTATGTCCTAAAAGAACAATCAAAGGACAAAAAGAAACTAGTATCAAAAGAATATTAAATATGAACCCCATCAAAAATAGATCATGAAAGTGTTGCAAGTTTAAATGCCACTACTATTAGTTTACTTTTGCAAATAAGATTGTGTCCAACTTGTCCTAAATGCCACAATCCATGAGGGTCAAACAGATTAAACTTGACCTCTCATGCTTTAAATTTCATGTTGTTAGATAGAGAATAAAGATCTAGCCAAACAATCTAAACATGGCAGATCAATAGTTAAAGTAGAGAATAATAAGGAGATCAATAGTTTAAACTGAGCCCTTGGATGAAATAATGTTAGAATTAGATAGTTTCCTGTTTTAAAAGAAAAATGAATATGTGTTTGCAAGCTCAAATGCACCCATGCAAATAAAGGAAAAAATGGTAGAATAAATGTTGGGTGGGAAGAAAGCAGTTTCACAAGGCATGGATAAACATCATTTGGCATATTAGTAAATTCCCTCCTCACAATGTGTTCCAGTACTAAATCCTCAGTCATAAAGGCTCAGAGCATTTCTCTAACTTTTGTTGGGACCAGACCCATGGCTTAATGATTGATTGGCACTAAGGTATTAGAATTCCCCTCATAAAAACCCTTCTCCTTCGTAAAAAGCCCTTTTCCTCCTTACATCATTCATTTTCCTTTACAAAATCCCCTTTTCCTAAGTTTAAAACATATTTTACCTAGGAAACGTAAATCCCCCTTGACTAATTCCCCTTTCATACAAAAATACCCAAAAAACCCACAAAAATGCTTTTTGCATAAGTATAAGTGTTAAATGTTATGTTGGGCCTCACAATGATGAAATTCCGCTTAAAAAGCATACGTTTTACACTATGCTTAATGTATTTGGTCTTTTCGCAAATACATTTCATATTAACATTTAACCTATATATTAACTCCCTATATACCCCCATCTCGTATATATTAATTCATTAATATCAAAATAGCCTAAAACCCACATTTAACTGTTTATCCTATGGTTTAATTTCCCCATGTGTTATATTCCCGCTTCCCCATAGGTTTAAACCATTTCTATTATATATTAAAACCCACCCAATGTTTATTTTCCACCTGTATACGTTACATTTGGTTAAAATACATTGATAACCCGCCTATCCCAGTTAACATTAGAACTATATGTTAAAATCTTTTTTTTAACGTATAAAACCAAAACCTGCTGCATAAAAGACTCCCGGGCCCCACACCCATTACCCCATAACTCCATCGATCAATCTCAACCATTCACATCCACCCAATAGATCCAACAACCTAGAATCCATAATGCAAATACAATGGCACGCGAATTAAATGAATTTAGATTTGTGATATAAACAGTTTTTCCCCGCATTCTCTCCTCCACGCATCATTTTTTCACTGGATCGCATCCGTTTAAGCAAAACCATTTACCACCCCTAAACTTTTCGAAACCACTGGCGGTTTTCCCTCCCCCGCGCCCAAACACCCTCCACTTAAATTACCTTCCTGCCTTTGTTTACTCCCCTTTCCACTGTGGCCTCCTCCGAAAGAAATATTTCTAATATGTGTTGTGTTAACCATAATCAGTTCCTTGTTGAATTTCGACCAACAATCTTGCTTAAGCCCCCCTGATCCTTTCTCTTTCACTCGAGAACCCATTCTAAAGCCTATCGTTGATTTCCTTTGCCTCCAAAACTATTTTCTGTAAGGCTAAAAACCCACTTTCGAAAATATTTGAGGTCGGGCCCCTTCTGCCTTAACCCCTTGGCCATTTCCTCCACATGACTGTGAGCCAGAACCTAATGCTAAACCTTGGGGGCGTTATCAAATAAGCGCGTCTGGTGAAATACTAGTCGTTGATCTGTACAATATCGGACGGTCTCCGCTGATCAACACCGTGCTCATAGCCCATCCGCCAGCCATTAGATCAAACCATAAATTGACGTACCACATCTTTCCCGCCTTGGTGGACCCCGTGCTGCGCGTCGATTCCAAAACCGGCCCGTTTTCCCCGCACCTCTTTTGAAGGGCTGGTGGTTTTTCTCAAATCGCAGCGATTCCATTCAGCGTTCCCCACGTGTCCCCATGTACGATTTCAATACCGCCCTCCCCCGCGCGTTAACGCTCGACCCAGGACGCGCAGCGAAATTGAATTAAACCGTCCGATCCTGAGTGCTCCATCCAACAGCTACCACTCTCCCAAGCTGCGCGAATTTTAGTCCCAGTGCACAGTACTCCGGGCCCGCCATTCCATCACCCTCCGATTAAGTTTCGACCGTTGATTTCACTTGTGAATCGTGTGGCCCAGAATCATTTACACGTTGTGTTGATTGACCAAGTCCACCTCCACGTCGTCCGTTCCGCTTAGCCTTTTGTACACCCACGTGTCATTTGTGTTCTCCTCCACCATTCATATACTCCGTTTATGTGTCATATTTCATTGTTTTCGTTATGCACCTCCGCCTCGTTCATTCATCGTCGTTCCACTGTATTTTTATTTCCACCCTTCATTCCTCCACTATTTATCTGCGTTTTCCAGCACCTTGCATCTTCTCATCATTTCTCCTAGTCTACATCACCATTCCGAGGTCACTGACACATTCGCCACCCTTGTGCTTGGTTTTCTATAATATGTTTGTGGCTTTTGCAGGTTTATGGCGAAGAAGAACTATCACAATTCGTAGCATCCATTTTTGAAGCTAAGGACGCGTTACAGCACTGGGTTTTCAAGTACCATATTCATGAAGAAGATCTCGGGTAGTTGCCGTGACATGTCTTTCATTAAATAAGCCATGGTAAAAGTATACCAAACCCTTCAGAGCAATTTAAAACATATATTTTCCATAGACGGGGTTATTAATCATACGACAAAGAGTATCAGTCAGAGAGCAAGGGATTCAACGTCTGGAGCCGAAGATTTTAAATAGAAATCCAACATTCAGAAGGCAAAGAGTACAAGTGCATAAAAATCATATCCTCCAGGTTTTACTTCAATAGATTTTTCTCTCAGGAAAGTACAGAGTGTTACATATTTTATTCTTCATACCTTACCCCTGGAGAAATTCGCACCTACAACATTTACTTCATGAAGCCACCACAAAGTACCTACAACATCCTAGGGCCGCCAAACAGTATGGGCAGTCATATCTTTCATCATTTTGTTTTAATGAGTCAATTAAATGATTCACCAGCTACCTTTTGTTGATTTTTGGGAAGCTTCTCCTATAAAGTCCCAGGAGAACGAATTAGTAGGGGTTCCAGATTTTTATCAGAGAATTGTGCAGTGAAAGGCATTTTTGTATACATCTTGTAAAAACTCTTGTATGAAGGCTCAGTGCCCGTAGGGTCTCAGTGAGGAGGAGTTCTATCTGTTTTAGAGGATTCTGGTCTTTGATATTCCACAGTATGTAATCTTCTCTACTGTGTTTAATACAACATTTCATTTTATCTGTCTTCTTGTATCATGTACTGGAATGCGAGTGGCTCACTGATTTTAGGTAAGGATTTATCCTAGTTGATACCCATACTTGGATCAGTCAGGCACTTTAAATATGGCTCAGGCATGATATACTGTGTCATGTTCATTTCATCCATCTTTTTGCTATATTGGTTGCTTTGGGAAGGTGCTTTTAAAATGCCATTGTCATGTATGGAGTCTTAGATTGATAAGCCCATATATGGTTTTGTTGTGTATCTGGGTATCAGACCAAAGATAACTAATATATTCTTATATTTCTTTCACCGCATACACCTTCTGATATTTGATTTCTGTGGCATATTACTTGAATTGACCCTCTTTACAGTAAATTGTCTCTTAACCGTCTGATGCTTTTACATTGGAGCTTTGCATCTTGTCTCTGCAACATTACTTTCCTTGTGGCAGTTTCTGTAAGTTCTGGTCCCATTTAAATTAATTTCCTTGTTTACAAGAGATAGCAAGAGATCCTTTGGATTGACACCCAAGTTTTATTATATGCTCCTTGCTATGATAAGATGTCCTAGGCACTGGTCTGTGGCAACTCTAGGCTATCTCTAGGAGTGACAACATGTTGTATTAAAACCCTCATGCCACCATTACACTATGTAGTAAAACTAGTGTGAAAAGTTAAGAATCGTGCCAAAACCCTAGATTTTATTAACGAAGATGTTTTATTTTTGTAGGTTATTGCGAGAACGGGAAATCAGAAAAACAATTTTAATACTAGTCCTAAAACCTCTTTACTCCAGATTTTCAGATTTTAATTTAAAAAAGGCTTCATTCAACAAATTTTTTATATACAAAAGGAATAAAATAAGTTAAAATAGCAGCCGAGGAGGAGACAAATTCATAGTGAAAACAGAACAGTCAAAGAGCGTCAGAGTTAAAGTGTATCAGACAAAAGTCACAATGAAAGTTAAATCAGAGAAAACAGAGCAGTCAAGGTAAAACAGTAAAAGTAAACATGGAGGCAGTAATGGTTAAACAGAGATGAAAATACTTTCACCAACAATGAATTTTATCCAAAGTAAAAGAAAAAATAGTTAAAAGAACAATAAGGTTAAAAGATGAAAAACAGAGCAGGAAAGGACATTTTCCAGAAATTTCCTGTTTAAGTCATAGATTGCAAGAACTATTGTGGCCAATCCAAGATGAATTTTGCAAACATGGAGGAGGTTTGTTCCTAAGAGGCCAATATACAACAACCTATCTCACTTTTTACACAGGCAATATAGAATGATAGATACATGCTCATCCTCATAGCCTATTTTTTGGATTGTGCAAAGTTCTGTTTTACACATCTTTTTGCAGAGCTTAGTGTGGACATATGGAACTGAATTTTGGGAAACTAAGAGAGTTTTATCTCAAAAAAATATGTATATACAATAACCTCTTTCATGTTCTACATATCTATATCAGATTGAGATATAAAAAGGTAACAATGGACCCCAATTTTGCATAATCTCTAGAGAAAAATGCACAAAGGAATGAGACAGTTAGTGATTTGGAAGCCTCATCATCAACTAGAAGTTGCTATAAAATTCAAATTTCTCTTCTTTTTCACCACCATAAATCCATAAATATAGTTCCAAATAGATTCATTAATTTTGAGTGTCCTTTATTTAAGTTCTATTTATGTAAAACAGTTTGAGATATTTGTAAAGCAATCTTGATATTTTTTCAAAATATTCTAGTTTAGAATTTGTATAAATACTTCATAATTTGAAGTATTGAGTGTGGATAATTGCTGAAGATTTCTATAGCTATAACATAATGAACCTAAGGGGTTTTTGTATCAAGCTCAAGTCAGAAGACTGAAATTCAAAGAATAAAGCATCATATTACTGGATTCATGTGTTGGGCCATTGAAGTGAAGTATTTTCTTCTATTATCTGTCTATTTTCTTATGTTTTCCATCCATTCATAAATGTGTTCTAAATTTTAATGTGAAATTAGGAATTGTTATATCAGAATTTGTTAAAAGTACTCTGTTATTGACTAGTTTTCATTTTAATGTTTTCAACTGATATCCTGACTAGGGAACCCTTAATTGCTCCCTAATTTTGATTGACCCCTGCCTCTTCTTTCCTTATCCGGATTAAAGAATCCTTCATTGCTCTTTATCTTGATTAAAGCCACTTCACCAATCAGCCTTCGAAGATTTTTAGTGACTCTATTATCTTTCCCTTTAAAAATTTGACTTTAGACCTTGATCCTGATCTTTCTTCTTGACACATTGACTCCATCTGCCCAATGGATTACAGATTCACATCCATCCATCTCATTAAGTGATTTTCCCACCAAAAACATTCAAAACCCCAAAACCAATTTTCCCTATATAACTAGCCTAAAATCAAACATAAAAAAAAAGTTAAATATTATAGAGAGAGCCCTCTCTGAGCCTTAATAAGGCTAGATCCTAAAGCTTTAAAGTAGGTTTGAGGTTACCTCGGTGAGTTCTTTCTGTTAAACACCATGTTGAAGCACACACATGGTGTATGAGAAGAATGCACACACACACAAGAGACTCAACACACAATGAAAGATAAGCGTGAGGCTTTCTTATTTTCCATTATACAAAGATGTACATTTATAGTACAATGGTGTGACTCTTGGTTTCACATTCCAAGGTCACTTGGACTCCATTGTGAATTTTCGCATTCCACACCTACCCATAGAGGATTAGGTGTTCCAACATCCCCCCTTAATCCGAAGGGGTATGTGTGAGTCCAAGAAAAGAGTTGTAATACAAATCTGCAAAGTATACATGGCAGCTCTTGGGCTGAATCAACTCTGTGAAATGTTGGAAAAAGAGGTGGTTTTAGGATGACCACAAACACTGGAACGCAAAACTTGTTGCAGTTCCCGGAACTCTTCCAAAACTGGCAAGAAGCTAAAAGCTTCTGCTAGAGGAATTGTCCCTCATAAAAAAGGGAGACCTTCGACCTAAAAGAAAGGAGGTCTACTACCTGTGGTGGTTTTAGGTTGTCCACCAACCAAAGATGATGGTTTTAGGTTATCCACCAACCGAAAATGATGGTTTTAGGTTATCCACCAACCAAAGATGATGATTTTAGGTTATCCACCAACCGAAAATGATGGTTTTAGGTTATCCACCAACCGAAGGTATGCTCATGGGCATCCGTATCTCTGGCTACATCTCTGAATCCGGAATGACGAATTGTGGCTCAGGCTCGCTTGAACTGTTGGCTACAACTCTGAACATGGAATGAGAGATTGTGGCTCAGGCTCGCTTGATCTGACGTCGAAGCTTGTACATGACCACCATTTTCCCCCCTGTCAGGGACAAGGTGAGATGATGGCGAAAACTCAGCTGCAAGTTTGCTCAATATCCGTGAACAAGTTCTAACATGTGTCGTAAACATCTTCTTGGCTGCTGATGCCCATTGCCAAGAAGCGATCCATCCAAGATGAATCTTGGTTCTTGTAGGAGGCTTGTGTCTGAAGCATCTGTCTGAAGAATGGGTGTGCTGACCACAGTGCTTGCATGGATGAAGATCAAAACAATGATCTTTCATATGGCCAACTCGATCACAGTGTTGGAATTTCTCAATCTGTTGTTGTTGTGGAACAGGATTTAGAACAGCTGCAGGTGAACTGTCATACATGAATCTGGCACTCTGAAATATGATGGGATTTGTGTAGTCTGGAATATGAAAGGACACATCTTTGTCGTATCCAAGACCAGTTCTGTGCTTGTTGTGGACAAGCTCTTCCCAAGGTTTGATGATGGGCTTGAGAAGTGCAGGCTGAGCTGCTGCATCTGCATGTACATTTGCTCTAGTACAAGGCACTGAATGTGGATCATTTGGAACTTTATCTTCTTGCTGTTGATGGGAGTCAATCTCAATCTTCTGAACAGAAACAGGTTCAGAATGGTGACTCTTTTGCTGAAGTTCATCTTTTTGAAGCTGAGTTTCCAACTGCAAAAAGTCAATCTTTTCTTGTGCATCTTGCAAACAACTTTGAATGTTACAAAGAGCATCCTTGCTCATTTTTATCATATCATCAACATTTGAATGAATGAGGTTATTCAACAACACTAATACCTCATTGATTTTAGCCATTTTAACAACTTAGGCTCAAAAATAAAAGGGTGTCGGCTTCAACCGAAAATGCACCCATTTACAATGTGATGCAACAAGAAATATAAATGACTCAAGAGAACTTTCAACTATGGAAATCTCAAAGTACAAAATGTGCTCCTCAAATGATGGAGGACAATCAACAATGACTTACATCAACAACTCAAATTCACTGATTCCAACTATGAATGAGCTACAAATTCCACTCAAAATACAATGTCAGCTCAATACAATATCACTGCAAAATATTAGTATGAATGTGCAACAAAAACAACTGTGCAAAAGGTCCTTGGGGCAGTTGATTTCTCTTCTTCAAATAGCTGTTTTCAATGATGGAAAACTTATCTTCAAATGTCAATTCTTCAAAAAATCACCCTCATGTCAATGCCACAAATCATAGAATGTAAATCTGCAATGTATTCAATCCATTTTTTTCACTTCATTTCTGCTGTTCTTATTCTCTTATTCCTCTCTCTCTGCTGTTTTTTTTTTTTTAATTAATTAAAAATTAATTAAAAAAAATTTTAAATAGGGAGGGAATTTAATAAATTAAAAAGGGATGGGAGTTAAAAATTAAAAAAAGGAGATATTAAAATGGGATGGGATTTTTTTTATTTTTTTTTATTTTTTTAAAATGGGTGATGAGGGCTATTAATTTAAAGGTTGAATTTTAAAAAATTTAACACATGAATGTAATTAAAAAGGGACAGTCGTATTGCAAGGGACGGAGGCAGATTATATGAAGGGAATTTCATTAATGGAGGGAGGTAAGGGGCTGCCGTGGGCAGAGAGGAGGTTGGGGAGCGTTGGAAGCTTCTAAAATTAAAAAAAATGAAATGAAAATATGTTGACGGGTTTGAGTGTATAGTGAGGGGGCATAATTTAAAAAATGATTTTAAAATTAAAAAAAAATTATGGAAGTGTGAGGGCCGTGGGCGGGAAAGGCCGTGCGGCCAAACGAGGGAGGGGAGACAGCGTTGAAGCCCGTGGGTAGAGAGGGGTAAGGGGGAGTGGAACGGCGAGGGGGTGGGTAAGAGTTGCAGGGGGTTGGCGTAGGTTTGGAGCGTTAGTTGAGTGCGCAGGTGTAGGGAGCAGGCGTAGCAAGGAGAGGGGTCGTGGATTGTAAGAGCCGTGGGGATGTATGAGTAGATAGCCGACGCATGAGGTAAAGAAGTGGAGAGGATGGCGTATCAAAGGTGCAAGGAGGGATAGGGAACGGCGTAGTATGAGAGGCGTATTGAAAGGGGTCGTTGGGAATGAGCGGGAGGTGAGTATGTAGTGTGTGGGAGTAGGCCGTGGCGAGTGAGTCGTATGTGCGAAGGGCGTATGTGGAGTGGTAACGTGGGAGAGGGACGTGCAGAGTGGGATGTAGGTTGTAGATTGAGGAGGGAGAGCAGCGTTAAAAAAAAAATTTAAATTAAAAAATCGAAATTCGATGGGAATAAGATGGCGGCCGGGGAGTAAGGTGTATGGGAGGAGAGGGTAGCAGGCGGATATGGTAGCGTTTGCAGAGTTTGAGATGGGGGCCGAGAGGCCAAGAAAAGAATTTTTTATTTTTATTTTTATTTTTTTAATTTAAAAACAACAGAGAGTTAAAACCGCTTGTAGAAATTGCAGAAATGAGGGCGACAACGAAAATTTCAAACACTGAAATACAATAGCAGTTTGCAGAAATTGCCAATAAAACCCAGAAAATTTTCCAATAACCCAGCAGCAGAGGATATTTTCTAGCAGCAGAAAAACTCAGAATTGCAGATACTTTCAATGGAAAAAAACTCATAAATTTCTTCAGAAATTCATTTTAAACACTTTTCCAGCAGCTCCAAAATGGTGCAAAAATTAAAATGCAGAAATTGCAGGAAAACATTAGAGTGAAAACCTTCAGATGGGCAGTGCTGCCTTTCTTCAAAACACCTGCTGCTCTTCTTCAAAACAAATTCTGAATGGCGGCAAAAACTTTGCTGCAGAAACTCTGAGTGCTGCAAAAATGTCAAAAATTTTGCAGATATGCACAGGCCATAAACACAATGGCTCACTCAATTTGGAGCAAGGCCAGCAATCGCCCGCTCTGATGCCATGTTAAACACCATGTTGAAGCACACACATGGTGTATGAGAAGAATGCACACACACACAAGAGACTCAACACACAATGAAAGATAAGCGTGAGGTTTTCTTATTTTCCATGATACAAAGATGTACATTTATAGTACAATGGTGTGACTCTTGGTTTCACATTCCAAGGTCACTTGGACTCCATTGTGACTTTTCACATTCCACACCTACCCATGTAGGATTAGGTGTTCCAACACTTTCTTTAACCTTGAGAAATTACTGAGTGATAACACACCACCAACATGTTAAAACCAAGGTCCTTCAGCGAGAAATAGTGGATTTACATTTAAAGCTCTTTACAAACATCTACATATCAAATTTTATACAAACTACCAGAAGAAAAACTAAATTATTTATAATACCACAGTCGAGCAAGCTCCTCCAACCATCTGCAACCTCTTATTAATGAAAACAATTATTTTTCGGCCAGTCAAAAATCCCCACTTATTAACGAAAACAATTATTTTTTGATTAGTCCAAAATCCTTTCTTGTCTTGGATCTTCATATTAACGTTGTCCATTAACTCCCAAAAAAAATGTTTTTCCATAATCCTGTATAATAAATCCATCTCACTAGCAATGTTGTACACAAGACGTTTTACAAAAAGAAAAAATAATATTTTGAAAGAACTAAATAATTCAAACTAGTATAAATATGTCAAATTACTAATGACGAATATAAAAAATGATAAAGAACAAACTCAAAATTTCAAAATACAACAACAATGATAGTTTCCATCTTCAAAATTAAAAACATGGACGTTAAATACATAAAATATATATATATATATAATGCACAACAATCACAAACAACGGGATTTAAATTTTACAAATACAACCTATTATGTGTCTATTTTAATATGTACCATTTTCCAAACATAGAAACATGCTTACCCATGATGTGTATTTAATTTTCAAAACTGAAGTAAACTTTTTAACACAGTAAGTTTGTCTGATTAGCTCCATCACACACACTGACATTTGCAAGAGTTAACGTAAATGTTTTTCTTGAATTCATCTAGGAACAACACTTCCTTTTTGTTTTAGTACATATCCTTTCAATTTTACTTGAATTCCATATATTGAAAACAACAAAAGAAGTATTAACGACATTTCCAATGGCACTTACCTCTAAACTCCTCGTCCCCTTGTATAGTTACCATTAGTCTCTCCCATGTGACTTTTGTTAGATGATACAACCTAATAGATACATGATATGATCACAATAGACTTTAAAACTATTTCATCCACTTAATTCAAAGTTTCATTAATTCTTGTCATCATGACAGGTGGCATACAATAAATCTATAATACACTGAGGAAACACGTCAGAACTGACAACCACTAAAGAAGAAGTTGTACACAACAAACAGTGTGTGAACATAGAAATATGCACATAATAGTTGGAGAAGAGATGGTATGTGCAAGAGAATAAATGTGTGCATGGACCAAAATACACAAAGTTTCTCTTGCACAAGTGAAACTTGCCAAAGTATAAAAACACTCTCGTCTCCCATGTGACTTCAATTAGACGCAAAAACCTATTAAATAAAAATGTAGTAGAATAAGATCATCTTTTATAATAGATGATCATAATAAACCTCAAGGTTTTAAAACCATCTCTTTCATTTAATTCACAAATTCATTCAATTTTAAATAAATAAATTGACAAAATTTAAATAAATAAATATATAAATATATATATATATATATATATATATATATATATGAAGGAATAAGTATTCGAACACGAAAATGTGTTTAGATATCTGAATCTCATTTTCCAATACAACGATATATTCTGTATTTTTTTTTCGGATCACCTTCCGTGGAGCAATGGACCTTACTCTTTTATGTCCACACTTTTGCACTTACTTTAGCCTTGCACATCATTATTTCCAATAGATTTCAGTTCCACACCCCTTTGTCCCTTACAGAATAATTGCATGCAAAATTTAGCCAGAGTGACATTGTAATCTTCTATTCCCTAGAACAGTAACACTTGTCAATTGAAAAATTGATGTATATCAGTCACATTTAGTAATATAGCCAATAATAAAATCGAGAAAGATAAAAATGGATGAATATTAAGTGTTACAATGTTTGTTTATGCCAAGGAACACAAATTTGCTTCCACACAAATGAAATTTGGAGAAAAAAACAAAAATATCTAGGGTCATCCATAAGGAATTTTCCACAAGCCGGTATCTATGACAAAATCGATGTGTGGAGGAAGTACATGTGTGGGCTAAGGAAAAAAAATATTTCTTTCGCACAAATGAAATTTGCATCTAGTAACTGTAAAAGCACTTGACAAAGCAATTTTCTGCATCAATATGCACAACATGCATCAAATTTTTCCTTATCATGAGACTTTACCGTCTCTAGCTTCCCATAACTAGACCCATGTCTTACTATCAAGAAATTTCAAATAATCCTAACCTTATCTAATTATAACCTATCACTCACGCATGAATTTCCATGGAATGGAGAAACTAATAAATAGAAACTTAATAGATTAACTTTGTTGTTTACGAGGGGTACAAGAAATAAACCTTAAAGTTTTAAAAACATTTAATTCCAAGATTCATTCCATTTTAACATCCTTGATATCAATAACATTGAATGAAATATGAAGTAAATGACATAGGAGAAGCACATTCATTTTTCAAAATACATACAAAACCTAAAAATTAACCCTAGGTAAAATAAATCAACAACTATTACTAATTCTTGTGAATAGACAATGTTACATCCACAAACTCTTCATGCACATCATGCAGTGCCTAAAAATATATTTATCAGTATGGTTTAAAAAAAAGAAAACCTCAATGTAAAGATTCCCTCTTAGAAAATTACAAATATTATAAAGCAAATGCTTGATCAAGTTGCTAGGAGGCTCCCATATACAAGGAGAAGCACATCCATGTTTATAAATACACACACAACCTGAAAATTTTTCTTAGATGAAATAAATAAATAATAATTACTAATTACTTTGAATTAACAATATTGCATCCACAATTTCTTTTGCCTATTCTCGGATTTTGATTACATCTTTCTTTCTACTAACAAAACAAGTGACAATTTCCATTTTACAATTATTGTAAACTACCATCATCTTTATGCAACGACTATGAAATTTAATCATACACAAATTCATCACACAAACATATCAAAAACTTGGTAGAAATTTTGTACAAATAATCATCAAATTTATGAACTTGGTGAAATAATTATATAAATAAAACCATAGCCTGTCCATAGTACTTGCTACTAATCTACAACAATCTTGGCCATTTGAAACAAGAAACCAAGAAAAATGAATACTAATATATGTAATGTGACCAACATCATGATAAAAATAAAAACAAGTGGATAATAATCTAAAATTCACATCTACGTCCTTGTATATATTTTTCCATAGTTTACATACAATATATTGAATCAATGATTGTGTCTCTATAGGAGAAACAATGACAAATATAATGCAGCAATTAACAAATAATGTGCCAACTATCAATGAATGTATCTATATGAACATGTCCCACTTTCCAAACTAAAAACCAGACTTAAGCACAATGAATATGTATTTTCATCTCTCGTATCAACACCATATCAAAATGTGTATTTCATTCACCAAACTGAAGTAGGCCTTAACAAAACAAGTCTAACTAATCAACTTCATGATATCTAATGGAATTTGTAAAATTTGAATACTCTTGTGTTGCTTCTTAAAACATATTATTCCATGCAAGCTTAGAAACCTTCAGATGATTATGAAAATGCCACTTACATCTAGAACTGAGAAACAACAAAACAACAACCTCTAATAGCTTAATAAGAAACCCAACATTTTCTAATCCATACACTCTTAATCCTTAACAAAATGACATATATATATTCATAATATCTACCAACCTAAGAATCAGGTCCAATAAACCTGGTACCCTTGCCATGATAAATATTCACACTGGTAAAGCAACAAATTTTTGTATTGAAAATATTGAAAACATACAACACATAGAAAAATCCATGGATAAACAAGCTCTCTAGGAGCAAAAAACATCTTTGAATTTCCACAAATGACAAAATCAGCTAATAGAACTAAAAAAAAGTGCATCATACATCAACCAAAATGAAAAAAATCACAAAGGCATCTCCTTAAACAAATAAGAAAAAATATAGCATAACTTTTAAAATATATTATCTTAAACTGCATGAAAACATGGCCAAAAACAAACACTCCACATAATTTTTTTTAGAAACAATAACATAAATCATTAGCAAAAATAAAATTAACTTCATACATCAACATTTTCTGACAATAAAACCCCACACACAATATTATCCTATCATATAAAACTATGACCATGGAAGTTGCATCTCTCTAACATACCTAAAATAATATTGCAACCAAATATACTCGTGAGCACAAAATTCCACTACAAAATGAAAACTCTTCTCTAGCCTACATGATATTTAAAATTCATGACTCAAATATAGACAATGCCAGACAACTTCTAGGAACAAAAAAGCTACAAAAATCTAAGAAAAATATTTTTAACAAAAAAGAAAGAAAAATAAAACCCTATTCATAAACCCTAAGAGCTCATATATCATGAAATTTATGCTATAAACACAACTAAAAATCCTAGAAACCACAAATGAAACCATATTTGATAAATGAAAGTGAAGAAAGGCTCAGCAGCTAAAATGTTATTGCTAATAGTAAACAGTCTCAAACATTCTTAGATGCAACAACCAAAAACCACTTTTAAAACCTCGAACAAGACAAAACTTTAAATTCTCAGGACCTCACAAACTTGCTAAACATGAAACAACCAAAAGTAAATAGATCTACAAATCCCAAAACCCTTGTAAAGCCCAAAGAACACATGGAAATGACCAAAATCATTTCAAGAGACCATACTATTGGAATATTGTCATTGATGGCAAAGGAGCACAAAGGAGCAACACATGAACTATCACTAAGGCAAAAGAACAAAGAAGAACTAGCAATAAGGCAAAGGAGACAGACAAGGAGCAGAGGCAACAAGGGTAGCAAAAAGAGGTAGCTCAGACACCAGGAAGAAGCAGAGCTGCAGAGAGAGTTAGAGTAGATTTGGAAACCCAGAATTCCTGTAAGCCTATGGGCAATAGAAAGGGCCATTGGCTTTGAAGATTTGGCCAAAAGAAGAATTTTTGTAAGTGATTTCATATGTGAAGAATATTTTGAGTCTCCATGTATTATGTATGAAAAGGACTCCGTGACAAGGTTTTAGATGGAGTTCTATTCTAATTAAGGAATTGATGTTGATTATCATGATTCGAGTTGAAGAACAGTAGGGGTTGCATACATACCTGGAAAGATTTATTGAGGTTGCATTTGCTAAGTATTACAGTCATCGATCACTGCAAGGATCGATGACTCAGAGTGAATTCGAATCTTAATAAAGAGTAACATGGATGTACACCACAATGGGGACTGATATGATGCCGAAGTTAAAATATTTTTGTGAATAAGCAATACGTTGAAGATCTGGGGTTTGAAGTCCACATAGGGATTTTTCTATAAGGGAACCAATAAATTTGAATTGCAGGAATTGAAGAAAATCCCATGCGCCTGAGCGGTCTAAAGATCATAAATTAGAAGAGGGCATTGTGATTTAACTGAGAATTAGGAATAGAAACCGAACTTCCAAGAAGTAGATGGAAGTGCCATTTCGAAGTGTGGTAATCAAATCACATGCAGGAAATCGTAAGACAAAGGAACTGCCTTTTGTGGGACGGAACCAGAAAGGTAACGAGAAGAGCATTGGCCGAGAGTTGTTAGTGGAACAACAAAGGCGTAGAAGATCAGAATATCGTGGGATGGAGTCGAAGGCATGGTTTTTGTAGATGCAGAGGGAACTGCAATTTAATTGCACAGGAGTCGTGATAAAGGTTTGAAGCGAAGATTGTGGAAGGAACAGCATGCTAACTTGAAGGCGGAACCATGAGTTCGGTATAATGTTGAGTGGTTTTAACAATCCAAACCAGTGGTATCGTGCAGCTTAAAATGGTAAGCTGTTTTGTTGAAAGTCACGCAATATCAGTCTTTGTTTGACGCATGGCAAAGAGTGGTTTATAAAAACCATTTTTATTGCGCGATTTTGAGAAATTAAGGAGTGGGTAGTTATGTTGCGCAATATCCATCGGATATCCACCTAAATCCTTGTTGAAGCGCGAGAGCAGGTTGTTCGTTGGATTATAAGTCAAGTTGCATAAACGATAAGCAAGGTATGTTAACCAAACTGTGGGACCGAGCGGACATCATTGTTTGTTGGGTTTTTGTATTAAATCAAAGTCGAAATTTAATAAAGTTTGAAATGCATAAAGTTGGTTGATGAAACTCCGCGAAAGTGTGAAGTAATGTGACCATCGCTAATATGGTCGATGTATATAAGTGTGGGCTCAAATAACTAGTTATGTTTGAGTTTTCAAAGGAGTTGATATATTAAATATGGATATTAATGTGTGTTGGCACCTTGAGTTAAATCAAAGCGATATTTCATGTAGAGCATGAATGCTAATGAGGTCGATATATATATCTTAAATAAATGTGGGTCCGAATATTATTCAGATTAATGAGAGCATGTTGACCATTATATTTGGGTATATAATGCGTGGATGAAAGGTTGATTTCAATTTTCGTGAGGAAGGTTTATTATAAAGTTCTAAACCCCAAGTGTTGAAAGGGAAGCTTCCACATTAATTTAAATTTTCCCAGTTCAGAAAGTAAACGGGTGTGTGCATTTCATATGCATTCAACAATTATAAGCTGAGAACGAAGTTTGTAGCTTTGGGCTATTCGAATTTTAATTCGAATATGCATGCAATGGGTTTTAATATGGTTTCAAACCATAAGTTAAGTTTTAAAAGGTAACCTTCGCATATGAAGTTACAAAAGTGGGTTTAAATAAAGTTTTGACCACTGGTTAGGAAAAAGCTTCTGCAAGGAGAATTCGAAGTTGGTAGTGTTGCCTTTTATAAACCATCAAGTTTATTGAAAGATGCTTCCGCAAGTGAATTTGCATTATTGGGTTATAACATAGATTTTAACCTTTGATGGAAAAACTTCAACATTAATTTGAATTTTTCAAATTGGGAATTTGAGCTGGATTGAGAGGTGGTTTTTACAACCATAAGTGAAATAAGCTTCCACATTATTATTGTGACATTGCCAAGATTTAAAATTATTTGGGGTTAAACTTGTAAAGCAGTTATATATGCAGAAACTACACAATTTCAGGGAACAGAGACTTGCAGAACTAAATGAGTGAATAACAAGATCTTTCAGGGATCTTGCAGGTAAAATAATTTTAAATCTGATTTGAAATTCATGATTGCAGAATTATGGTTGCAAAAAAGTGAAGATGGAGCTTCTACAAAGTAGATTTTGGCTATGGTTGGAACCATGAAGGTTGAAGAAAGCTACCAGAGTTAGAACATAATTTGGAAAATGCATTGTACATGCATAGAAAGCAGGAGAGTATGCATAACTATTACACTACAGCCGCAGAAAAGATAAGCACACAGTGAGCCAAGAACTGGAAGGGTTGAATGAGATATATCTGTTGCAAATGTAAATGTAAATGTTTTAATTAATTTTTATATTGTTTGTGATGCAAAGGAAAGCATCTGTAGGCAGAGAAATACCCCATTGTAATATTGAAATGTATACACATTGTTATATTTTTCTGAATGTGCTAGGCAAGAAAACGAGAAGGTGGAAGGCAAAGAGTCATGGTTGTTCACTTCGAATTCCCTGTGGAATGCAAACAGTTGTGAGGTGAACTCTATAAATGATATCACATAGATATGCATAGAGAGGTTAGAGAATGGAGAAATGAGGTAGAGAGGGTAAGAAGAAGGAGGAGCAGATAGAGAAGTTGTGAAGATCAGAGATAATATAAGGTAGATATGAAGGCTGGTGGACAACAGTGAAGAAAGAACAGAATAGAGTTGATATCCAGGTAAATCAGCATGTGTTTTTTATGAAAGAGTGAGGAAGTTGGTGCTTCCATATCAAGTTGTAGCTTGATAGATGTCAGTTGTAGCTGGCTGAGGTAGGAGCCTCCTATAGGTTGTAGCCTACAGAAAATAGATGGGATTTGGAGCTTCCTTGCAAGTTGTAGCTTGTTGAATTGAGGTAAGAGCCTCCTGTAGGTTGGAGCCTACAGAAAATCAATGGTGAGAGGGAGTTGGAGCTTTCATTTTGGGTTTCCACTTATATCTGTTGTCTATGTGCATGATGTTTATGTGTTGATATGGTTTATCTAATCTGCTTAATACTTGCTGCTCACATATTAAGTTTGTTGTTACATTATGTAATAAGTTGATCATGAAATGAAGGTGTAAATAAGTTTAAAGGAAAGTTTTAAAAGTCCATGAATGTGTTAAACTGATTCACCCCCCCTCTCAATTTAACTAAGGGTTCAACAATTTGTATCAGAGCGGGTTCCTTTGGTGTAAGCCTAATAGCTTGAAGGAGATCTGGTTGAGTCATGGAATATAAAATGTACATGTGTTAAATACAACAAAATTTATGGAATGGAGAGATAAGGTTAAAACATATTTAATGGCTTATGAACCTGAGGTATGGAAACTTGTATGTGATGGTTACTGCACAGACTCTCCCTCGGTGCAAGAACAATAATGGAATGCCAAGGCAAAATGTGTGATATATAACAGTCTTCATAACAAGGATCTTGAGTTAATAATGGATTTAACCTCTGCAAAAGAAATATGGGATAGATTTCATTTCATGCATGAAGTAGACACTAGGGGCTGCATTGTCAAGAAGGAGAAGATAAACCAGAAGAAGAAGAAAAATTCCTTTCAAAAGGAAAAAGGTCAATCAAATGAGATACCTACCAGGGTGAATGGATGTGAGTACCATGAAGAAATTACAGTTGAGGAAAAATCCAAACTTGACACAACCTTGATTGAAATAGAAATATTGAAGAATGAAAACAAAGACCTTAAGACATTGGTGCAAATATGTGATGAGAGAGAATATGAAGATAAGGAAGAAATTGTTGGCCTGAAGGCACAACTTGAAGAAGCAAGGAAAGTAGAAGACACTCTGCTGCAACAAATGAGAGAGAAAAGTCTGGAATGTGGAAGATTGGAAGAAGAGGTGGTAAGCCTAAGGATGAAATTAGAAAAGGCCCAAATTGAACTAATTATGAATATTCCACAAATGAAAAGCTCTGGACAGTTGGACCAAATTATAAATGCTCAAAGGTCTCCTCTCATAAAGACTGAGATAGGCTATGAAGGATAAACAAGTAAGTCCAAGGTAGAAGATAACAGGAATATCATTTTTGTAAAAGCTGTAAAGGATAATGAACCGGCTCAGAAGATTCCTACAGAAGTAGAAGCCAGCAAGAACATGATTTGTAAAGAAACAAACAGAAACAAGCAGCAACATGAAAGGACAGAGAATGAGAGGATGAAACAATCAACTGCTAAAGGCTCATACGCTCCTAAGGATGAATTGAACAAATTCGGAAGATGTCAAAGGAGGTTCTTTCCTCCTATGAAAAATATCACATGTTTCTCTTGTCATAAACCAGGACATATTGCAGCACATTGTAAGACAAGGCATATCAAGTTTAACCAGCAAAAGATGCAGCAAATGAGAAGACTACCTCAAGCAAACAAATGGAAAGGACAACCACTCACCAGGTACATAAATCATTTCCATGGCTACTGTTATGCATGCAATAATTTTGGACATAAACTTGTTGAATGTAAATTATGTTCAAAAGGGAGCATAAAATATTATACATCAGCTCAGACGTACCTTGGTAAAATAATATGTTATGTATGCCTCAAGCTTGGTCACAAAGCAAAAGACTATAAACTGCCATATACATTAAAGAACTCTAGACAGATGATGGAATCTAATCAAATCAAACAAAACTATGAATAAAAAATAAGTGCAGACATTATGAAGAACCCCAATAAAAGTATGGAAGGAAAAGAGAAAGGGGGATCCTATTACCTAAATAACATAATGAATCCATCATAGTCTCAGGGGGAGCTGCTCTAGGAAGCAACACAAATATCCAACCAGTGATAGATATGAAGCAACATCCCAAGGGGAGAGCATTTCATAAATAGTCCGCATGAAATTAGTCTAAGAAGAGCTCCTTGGAATGAGAATAGCTATAAGATTAGGAAGGGAAAGGACAATTTCTCTAACAGAGAGGAAGAAGAATAATTGAAGCACTCAATAGCTGACAGACTGATGGAAGAAGGGAAGGCAACAAGAAGACATGGTAGTAGAGAGAACATCAGCCAAAATCATGTAAGCTAAGAAGACAACAACACACTAAGTGATGAATGGTTAAAAGCACAAAAATTATGTTTCAAGCTACAGAATTGGAAATACCCATAAAGGATGATCACATTGTGCATCATATTGCTAGAATTAATAATGAATCTCTTTAAGAAGGATGAGTAAGAGAAGTTCCTATCATCATTATATCATTACATCATTCATCTATGAAAAGCCCCCTTGGAGGAATGCAATTAAGTGAGTGATAAATCTCTGAGTGATCTGCCCATGAAGATTCCTAGCATAGAAGTTGAAGATGTCTTCCCGAATATCATTATGTTAGAACAGTTGAATTGAATGATTCTGGAGCAGTCCTAGAAAGGAACATGCAATGGCATTCCTTTGAACAGAATGACGGAATAAGAAAAATAGTTAATGATGCCAAGATCAAATTCAGTATAGTGATGATTGTTGGTGTGAACAGTGGAAAGATCGATAGTAGAAACTATGAAGGTTTTCTTAACTATGGGTTCATGTGCAAGCTGGAGTGAAATCTCTGTATGGTTTATCAAAGTAGTATCAATTGGTATTTGGTACAAGCAGCATGCTTATCAATGGAATACCAAGTGTTATCAGTGGAGCAGTGGTATGGTACAGGTCCTCAGCATCAAAGGATTATGGAAAGAGTACATCAAGGTAGTATCCCAACGTTATCTGCATTACTAAAGCATGAAAAGGTCAATAACAGTGCTAAAGGATCATTATTTTGTTTACAATTGAAGCATTATATTGAGCATTGAAGCAATATCTATTTCTAGATATAACTGCATGCCTTCCTCAAGTCAGTACAGATAGCTAAAAGGTCCTTGTTACTAATGTGAACAATGAATCTCGTTTTTGGAAGTACACCTCTAACCATATTCCTTTCTTTTAGGTATTTAAATAAAATACATATATTATTAAAAACATAATAAGATATATTGACATTTAGAAAAAAAATTGCAAATATCATTTTTTTAGTTTATAGCTTCTATTAAGCAACTAATTGTGATTTCAAACTTTGAAAGTAAATTTTCATATATATGACAATATGATAATTTTCATATATTTCAATCTAACCATATTGGTATCTAGCCTCAAGGGTTTTTTTTGAAAGTACATTGTACAAGTAGTAAAGTCATTTGCTCTCTTAGATTAAAAGATATCGTCTAATCTCACAATAAGTTGTAAGCTCTGGGTTGATTCATTGTTCACATCAGTAACAATGACCTTTCAGCTATTAAGTAAAACTGTGTGAAGAAATCACTCAATGTCTTTCATAAATAGTCCGCATGAAAGTAGTCTAAGAAGAGCTCCTTGGAATGAGAACAACTATAAGATCAGGAAGGGAAAGGACAATTTCTATAACAGAGAACTATAGAGGAAGAAGAATACTTGAAGCACTCAATAGCTGACAGATTGATGGAAGAAGAGAAGGCAACAAGAATACATGGTAGTAGAGAGAACATCAGCCAAAATCATGTAAGCTAAGAAGACAACAACACACTAAGTGATGAATGGTTAAAAGCACAAAAATTATGTTTCAAGCTACAGAACTAGAAAGACCCATAAAGGATGATCACATTGCGCATCATACTGCTAGAATTAACAATGAATCTCTTTAAGAAGGATGAGTAAGAGAAGTGCCTATCATCATTATATCATTACACCATTCATCTATGAAAAGTCCCCTTGGAGGAATGTAGTTAAGTGAGTGATAAATCTCTGAGTAATCTGCCCATGAAGATTCCTAGTATAGAAGTTGAAGATGTCTTCCCGAAGATCATTATGTTAGAACAATTAAATTGAATGATTCTGGAGCAGTCCTAGAAAGGAACATGCAATGGAATTCCTTTGAACAGAATGACAGAATAAGAAAAATAGTTAATGATGCCAAGATCAAATTCAGTATAGTGATGATTGTTGGTGTGAATAGTGGAAAGCTCAATAGTAGAAACTATGAAGGTTGTCTTAACTATGGGTTCATGTGCGAGTTGGAGTGAAATCTCTGCATGGTTTATCAAAGTAGTATCAATTGGTATTTGGTACAAGCAGCATGCCTATCAACAGAATACCAAGTGTTATCAGTGGAGCAGCGATATGGTACAGGTCCTCAGGATCAAAGGATTATCGCAAGAGTACATCAAGGTAGTATCCCAGCGTTATCTGCATTACTAAAGCATGAAAAGGTCAATAACAGTGCTAAAGGATCATTATTTTGTTTACACTTGAAGCATTATATTGAGCATGGAAAAAATATCTATTTCTAGATATAACTGCATGCCTTCCTCAAGTCAGTACAGATATATCTTCAAGGCCTCTTTCTTAAGATCATTCATAAAATTGTGTGAAGTCTGTTGGCTGAGATCTCAATTAAACAACTTGAAGATGTTTTTGTTGAAAATCATCATGACAGAATAGTTAAAGTATCTGAAGCATCAAGGAATAGTTGTGATTACATTTGAAGCTCAAGAGTCTATTAATGTTACATCTAAAGCCTACTTCAACAGAAAGAAATTTACGGTATGTCACCTTTGAAAAGAGGTTGATCATTGACATACATACCCCCTTATGTCATAAAAAAATTTGCATGATTGATAAGTGAGACTGACTTATACATTGAATGTATCTAGCCTCAAGGGTTTGTTTTGAAAGTACATTGTACAAGCAGTAAAGTCATTTGCTCTCTTAGAATGAAAGATATTGTCTAATCTCACAATAGGTTGTAAGCTTTGGGTTGATTCATTGTTCACATCAGTAACAAGGACCTTTGCTCTCTTAGATTGAAAGATATCGTCTAATCTCACAATAAGTTGTAAGCTCTGGGTTGATTCATTGTTCACACCAGTAACAAGGACCTTTCAACTATTGCCCAGATTTAAAATTATTTGGGGTTAAACTTGTAAAGCAGTTATATATGCATCAGATACACAATTGCAGTGAACAGAGACTTGCAGAACTAAATGAGTGAAGAACAAGATCATTCATGGATCTTGCAGGTAAAATAATTTTAAATCTGATTTGAAATTCATGATTGCAGAATTATGTTTGCAGAGAAGTGAAGACAGAGTTTCTACAGAGTAGATTTTGGCTATGGTTGGAACCATGAAGGTTGAAGAAATCTACCAGAGTTAGAACATAATTTGGGAAATGCATTGTACATGCATAGAAAGCAGGAGAGTATGCAGAACTATTACACTACAGCAGCAGAAAAGACAAGCACACAGTGAGCCAAGAACTGAAAGGGTTGAATGAGATATATCTGTTGCAAATGTAAATTTAAATGTTTTAATTAATTTTTATATTGTTTGTGATGCAAAGGCAAGTCTCTGTAGGCGGAGAAATACCCCACTGTAATATTGAAATGTATACACATTGTTATATTTTTCTGAATGTGCTAGGCAAGAAAACGAGAAGGTGGAAGGCAAAGAGTCATGGTTGTTCACTTCGAATTCCCTGTGGAATGCAAACAGTCATGAGGTGAACTCTATAAATGATATCACACATATATGCATAGAGAGGTTAGAGAATGGAGAAATGAGGCAAAGAGGGTAAGAAGAAGGAGGAGTAGATAGAGAATCTGTGAAGATTCAGAGATAATATAAGGCAGATATGAAGGCTGGTGGACAACAGTGAAGAAAGAACAGAAAAGAGTTGATATCCAGGTAAATCAGCATGTGTTTTTTATGAAAGAGTGAGGAATTTGGTGCTTCCATATCAAGTTGTAGCTTGATAGATGTCAGTTGTAGCTGGCTGAGGTAGAAGCCTCCTATAGGTTGTAGCCTGCATAAAATAAATGGGATTTGGAGCTTCCTTGCAAGTTGTAGCTTGCTGAATTGAGGTAGGAGCCTCTTGTAGGTTGGAGCCTACAGAAAATCAGTGGTGAGAGGGAGTTGGAGCTTGCTTTTGCATCACAACAATAATAAGATGTGGTTTTCTCCCTTTTGGGTTTCCACTTATATATGTTGTCTATGTGCATGATGTTTATGTGTTGATATGGTTTATCTAATCTGCTTAATACTTGCTGCTCACATATTAATATTGTTGTTACTTTATGTAATAATTTAATCATGAAATGAAAGTGTAAATAAGTTTAAAGGAAAGTTTTAAAAGACCATGAATGTGTTAAACTAATTCACCCCCCCCCCGCCCCCCCCCAAACTCAGTTTAACTAAGGGTTCAACACATACCTCCTTTCAAACAAAATATCTCTAAAACTCGAATTTTTTCTAGCTATTTGATACGTGCATGGTCAATATTTAAGCGTTGTGTAATATTTTAAAGTTTTATTTAATTTCATTTTTATCGTGTTTTCAAAATTTCAAATCCAACCACATATTATTAATTCAATCAAAGTTAACGAATCATAAAATAATTTAATAATATTTCATTTAATTTATTTTTTAAATAAATGTCACATCTATCCATAAGTTATTAGTCCAATCAAGCTTTTTAACCAATCAGAAAATAGTTTACTAATTTTCAAATATTTTTAAAAATATTTTTATATTTCAAAAAAATAACTTTAATAAAATAATATTACAAAATATTTGAAAACATTGGACATTATTTTTTGTCAACAATAAAAGTCAAAGCACATTCACTGAAATGGATGATATTCCCTGCTATGGAAAGGACTAATAATGGATGATGTGATTAGGGGAGGCAAGAGTGGGAGGGGTTATTTACTACCCCCGAGAACAAGAGGTTTACAATTTTGCATGGGATTTAGGAACAAAAACAATTAATCAAGATAAATTGTGAGCACTTTGGAAAGGACTGAACATTTCCATAAGAAAAGGAATAAATAAATTAAAAGTCCTATGAGACTCTACGGTCATTATTATAGATCTCCACGGCGGTATCAGGTGGACCCTCTAGTCTCCCTTCAATCGTTCATAGTATAGCCCTACAAAGCTTAAAATTCGAAGAAATTACCCTCCAACATATCCTTAGAAATTTAGATGATGAGGAAGACAAGCTTGCCAAGCTAGGCTTGTAGTTTGAGTAAGGAATGATCAAATTTTAGGATGGACTAAGGTATATGGCTCCAATCCCATGATTACAAAATTAATTTAATGAGAAAATAAGGGAGGTTTCTTTAAACAAAGCTCATGATAATTGGAACAAAAGGAATAAATGTTGGTTTCCAGGTGGAATTCCATTTCCCTGGAAAAGCCTTCTTAGGAAAACAACTTTGTATTTGGCATGGTCTCTACATGTTGCAACTCTTGCACAGAGGTGATAATGACTAGATTAAAAGGTCTAGAGGATGGGAGCGTTTTAATGTGAATCAAACTATTCACTTGATGTTGAGGATCCGTCTGAAATTCATGGATGCCTTAAACATTAATGCTCAGAGCGATCTCAATGTGAGAAGATTATTTGGAGATTGGAGATCTCACAGTGTGGGTTGAATTAATGCTTTATCTTGGGGAGATTCATCGTCGACGAACACATGCAATAATAATTTGGATGAATTTTGGGGAATTCTCTACATTTTCTTCTTTCCCTATGTGCTCAATTGGCCTATTAAGGAATTAGATAGTTAATATAACTGCCATGGAGATCTAAGATGTAGAAGGGGAAATGACCCATTGGAAGATGTTTGTGGAGAGTTTGTTTAAAAATATAATGATAATGTATGAATTGATCAACAATAGGTTAGATTTTGTGGAGCGAGAAAGGGTTGATAGGTCCAAGCTCATGGACCGCAAATTCGAGTGGTTACAAGCACAAATGGAGATGAGGCTCACTGGTCTAGAGGCAGATATTATCTCACTGAAGACTCAGTCATGTGAAGTCACCTAGAGCGTCGAGGATGATGACTTGCAAGGCTTCTTAGACTCGACAATGGACATGTAGAAGGTTGGTGTTGAAGGAGTGTCGCTCGGTGAAGGTCAGCCTCGTGGAAAACAAGTAGTAGCAAGGGAAAAATTAGCAGCATGCCCCTTTAGTGTACCTTAGTTAAATAAGTAATATGTATTGTAAATTTGAACTATTTTTGGGTCAATTTTGTAAATTTTTTGTGCGATATCAGTACAAAATGCCCATAGAGGTAAGAAAATTTTAATGTAATCAACAAAATTATATTTTACATATATATTATATATTTTTTTAATAATTTTAATGTAATCAACAAAATTATATTTTACATATATATTATCACATTTAAAAAATGTTCCTAATAAGACTTTCAAAATGTTTTATTATTATTTTGTTTCATGAAGTTAATTATATTGATTAAGGCCAAACATAATATACTATAAATTTTATTATATATCCTTTAAATAAAAGATTTTATTAAACAAAGCATTAAGATTTAAGGAAATATTTAGCAAAACTAAGCTAATTAAAAGGATGACAAAAGTATTAATGCACAATTTTCTTAAGTTAATTACAATCTAATCTGCACCAATTTTCTGAGGTCAAATGTAATCTCGTTTTTGGAAGTACACCTCTAACCATATTCCTTTCTTTTAGGTATTTAAATAAAATACATATATTATTAAAAACATAATAAGATAGATTGACATTTAAAAAAAAAGTTGCAAATATCATTTTTTTAGTTTATAGCTTCTATTAAGCAACTAATTGCGATTTCAAACTTTGAAATTAAATTTTCATATATATGACAATACGATAATTTGACATCTTAAAAATTTGAACTTAGCATGTTATTTTTAAATTTGTAAATTATATTTATTTATAATAGCTGCAGAATCTTTAAAATTTAAATTTTATATTTTGAGGTTGTAAGCTAACCAGAATGAGGACAACCCCTTCATATAATTATTGAGAGCTTTAAAGTGAGAAGGGGATTTTATAGGGGAAGTATTTCTAAGGGAAAGTTTGGATGTGAATTTAACATTTGATGTGTAAGTAGATTTATTGTTTTTAATTTTTTTGAATGGCTGAAGAAATATGTATTATAGTTGTTTTTGTTTTTAATTAATATATAAATTTTGTTTTTGTTAAAAAAATTAATAAAAAATATGTTGTGCACAATAGTTGCTTATTCTTTAAAAGTATTTTTATGGTCGGTGAAAAACTCCTCTGCGGGCTGACCTAGACGCGTTGTTCCATCTTGTGGCCGTTGGCCGCCATGGCCCCTTCGAACGGTGCTACGGAGGGGGTCGATTCTCAAACTGTGTTTTCTGCCCTTGTCAAATCACTACCGCTCCAACGCCCTTGTCCATCACTTTCAAAGTTTGTCAAGAAGTTGGATGGTCTGCAAGAGGTCATCCTGCCTCCTGCTCTGCCAAGAATGGCTACTCTGTCACTTACTGAGCGTGGGCTCATTGGGAAATTCACTGGTTTATGGCCATCTCCCAAAACTGTCCAACGTTGGATCAAGAAAAATTGGGCGGACAAAGTCAGTGGAAAAATTTCCATTCGTTTCTGTGGGAAAGGTTACTACACATTTCATTTTGAAACAAGAGCTGACAAGGACTTACTCTTCAGATACGGTCCTTATTTTGTGGACTCCAGAGGGTTGTACTTGAACAAATGGACTCCAGACTTCGATCCCGAGCTGGATGTCCCTAGTGTTGTCACGGTCTGGGTCCGGCTTCCACATCTCCCGCTCCATTGCTGGGGAGATGACTCGGTTCGCGCCATTGGCAATGCCGTGGGAAAGTGAATCGATAGGAGTGAGCCCAAGGAAAATATGCAAGGTTGTGTGCGTATATGCGTTGAAGTTGATCTCGGCAAGGGTCTCCCAGAGGCAATCAAGCTGAAGGTGGATGACTGGACACACATTCAGCAGCTAGACTACGAAAAAATCCCATTTAAATGCAAGGTATGTCACGAGTGCGGTCATTTTGCCAATCGCTGCTCTAAAATTGTTGATGATGAAAATGTTCAGCCCGAGAATCAATGGGAAACTATCAAGAGGAAAAAGACTGCTGCTACCCCGCTAGCTGAAGCTCCTCCCAAATATGCTCCCAAATTTTCTCCCAAATCTGCTCCCTTCAAACCTAATCCTTCCTCCTCGTCGACTCCTCTGCCCTCCCCTCCCATGAAATCCTTAGAGTCCTCTAATCCCTTCTCCTCCATCTCCCTTGATGATGACCCCCCCATCACTCTACCTTCATCTTAGGTGGGTTCTCTTGCTCCCACTCCCCCTACAAACCCTTCTCCTTCTTTCTCCCATGACCCTCCTCCATCAAGATCAACCAAAAGCTCTTCTAAAGAACATGGGGCCAATCTGGATGCTCATAGGAAACAAGGACCAGGCAGGAGATCGACCAAACAGCAGAGAGAAGAAAACTCCCAAAAAGATATTTCCATGGGCACTCAAAACCCTATAGAAACATACATCTTGGGACAAAACAGTAAGGAAGCGACATATAAAGATCAGGGAGGGCGAGCAACTCTCCGTACCCCCCTCACCCAATGATGAAAGTCCTATCCTGGAATAGCAGGGGATTAGGGCACCCCTCTAAAATCACAGCCCTGAATGATTTGATAAATCAGGAAAAAATAGGAATATTACTGCTACAAGAAACAAAGCAAGGATACCAAGAAATGAGAGGGATTATTGATCGCCTCAAGCAATATGAAGGAAGCATCTGCGAATCTAGGGGAGCTTAAGGGGGAATCGCCACTCTTTGGAACCACACTTCTTGGAAGCACCAAACTGATACAATCAACCAATTTTGGATTAAAGTTACTCTAGAGAATCTAATGAGCAACCAAAAAATTGTCATCTACAATGTCTATGCTCCAAACCACTATAGGGATAAAGCACAGTGTTGGACTTCTCTCCAAACTGACATTGATGCAGAAGAAAGATTGAAGGAAGATACCAAGAGGGACCTGTTCCTCCTTTCTATGTGAGTTTAACAGTTCATGACAAAATTTTTCACAACACTATGCATGACTCAGGGGCTTCTCATAATCTAATGCCTAAAGCTGTAATGGAGAGCCTGGGTCTAGAAATCACCAGACCTTATAAAGACCTTTACTCTTTTGACTCAAGCAGAGTAAAATGTTTAGGATTGATCAAAGACCTCTGTGTTAACTTAGCCCAGATTCCATCCAAATGCTTACTCATGGAAATTGTGGTGGCTGATGTGCCCCCAAAGTATGGAATGTTGTTATCTAGATCTTGGGGGGCTAAGTTACAGGGGACTATGCAGATGGACATGACCTATGCAACTATCCCTGTTTTCAATCAAACCAGAAGACTTTACATGGAGTCTCATATGCAATACACAGTTACAAGTCAAGACAGACCACAAAACTCTCCCCTTTATTTTGTAAATACAGTTCTTGATTCTTTTATCCTTTTTAATGAAGAAGCTTCAGATGAACAAGTAACTTTAACAGAATTAATGGCCGATAGAGGGGGGGAGGTAAATACCACAGAGCTGTCGAAATAGTTTGCTGAACCTTTAAACAACAGCAAACCAAATGTGTGTCTTGAACTACAAGTCATGTGTCTCTTGCATCTAAACATTGAGAGTCAAGAAAGTATTCCCCAAGTAACTGAAAATCAGGGGGAATCTGAACATCTACAACTAAGTCCAGACATTCAACAAAAATCAAAAAGCACGTTAGTTAAAGAGGACATTCACCAAACAGATGAAACTAAAAACAGTCCTCTATGGAGTATGCATTTCGACGGGTCATGCACTAGAAATAACGCTAGTGCAGGTGTCTGGATTACTAACACTGAAAACAACCACAGAGAATGCATTTCATGCAAATTAAACTTTCAGTGTTCCAATAACATAGTAGAATATGAATCCCTCCTCTTAGGCTTACATTTTTTGAAAAAGTTAGAAGCCAGAAGAATCAATGTGTATGGGGATTCAGAGTTAATCATTAGGCAAGTCAATGGAGAGTATAACGCTAATCATCCCAGACTGAGAGCCTACCGAAATGATGTCATGGACCTTTTGAAAACATTCAAGGAGTCCAAACTAATTTTTGTCGCAAGAAAAAGTAATATTGCCGCTCACAATTTAGCCTATGCAGCTAGAACATGTCTAACACCATATGAAACCGGAGACAACACGACTCCGATAAAATTTAGACCCGCTGTTCCTGATAACGAAAAATATTGGCAGGTGTTTCACAATGACAAACAAATAGAATACTTCATGTAATTCAGAAATGAATTCGAGCTCCATGGTTCGAACTCAGATTATGATACAGACTGCAGCGAAGAAAATTTTCTTGATGAAGAAGAACCGTCCTCTGAACTTGCTAATACAAACCTGTTATCTGGAAAACTTGAAGGTGAAACAGAAACGAATGCAGAGTCTGAAACAGAGGAGTTAGAAACTCTGCACTCAAAAGATGAAAGTTTGCCCAAGGGTCTGGCTCCTTTAGAAAAGTTGTTCGATTTTAACGATGTGGCGAATAAACCAAAACTAGAACCTGTAGAGATTGAAGTGGAAGAGTATAATATAGGCAGTAAACTTAAACCCATGATGATTAAACTGTCTAGAACTTTACCAGCTCACATTAAACTCAAATACATAGAGCTGTTCAAAGAGTTTTCTGATGTTTTTGCGTGGAGTTACGAAGATCTCAAATCCTATGACACTGAAATAATACAGCACAAAATCCCCCTCAAAGAAAACCAAAAACCATTCAAATAGAAACTGCGCAGAATAAACCTTGTCCAGTTGTCGTTGGTTCAGAAGGAGATCATGAAAATGTATGATGCCGGTATTATTGTCCCTGTTAGATATTCTGAATGGGTATCTAATCTGGTGTCTGTTAGGAAGAAAACTGGAGAAATCAGGCTTTGTATAGACTTTAGAGACTTAAACAAAGCCTCATTAAAAGACAACTACCCATTACCCAAGATGGATCACATTTTACAAAGGGTGGTAGGGTCTAGAAGAATTTCTTTGCTGGATGGCTATTCAGGGCACAATCAGATCTTGGTTTACCCTGCTGATCAATTAAAGACAACCTTTACTACACCATGTTGGCAATATGATGCAAAGTGTTGTCCTTGATGGCAACCCACTAAATGAAGATGAAGACATGCGACTGTTTACATGTGTTGTCCTTGATGGCAATCCACCTGATGAAGATAGTCTTGACTTGATAAACTTGGTAAATGATGTAAATCTGATGTGATATGATGTTTTTTAGCAATATGGTGCTGAGTGTTGTCCTTAAATGGCAACCCATTTGATGAAGATGATGACAACTTACTTGATGAAGTTGTGCTTGATAGAATATGTTCTTGATGAAGAATATATGATGTATCTACAATGTGCATAGAAGACAATGAAGAAATGAACTCAGCATGTACTAAATCTATGATGAAAAGAGTATGCTTCATGGTATACGCGGATCTGTCTAAGGTAAGTCGCATATGCACGCGGAAAAGAACGTGCCAAGTCGCGTATGGGCTAAAGCGCTCTAAAAGTGCAAAACCAGGGGTAATCACCATGGTATTGACCCATTGTATTGGGTAATGATCCGCCTAATTGACCCCGTCCAGGAATACCATCGGATGTAATGTGGTTTTGGGTTCATGGTATTGAAAAAGGGGCTCATGGTATTGACAAAGGGTAAACCTATATAAAGAGAAGAAATTCATTGTGAAAATAATGAGTGTGGGGGCAAGATGTCTGAGCTTGAATGAATACTTCTCTCTGAAGTATATCTGAATGGAAAGGGTTACACTTGAATGATAAATCTAAATGTATGATGCACCAATGATGAAGAAGGGGATCTAGATCTAAATTGCTCTTGTATTTGCTAGATCTGATTATGGAAGGCTTAGATCTGTGATGAGGCGAGCATCTAGGCGAACATCTGTCTGAAGCAAAAGGGTAGATCTGAACTGAATATCTGATCTGATGAAGTATGCTTCTCTGTAATGATTGAATATCTATACGCTACTTCGCCGCGGAGGAAGCGCGTATATACGCGGCTTCAGCGAAGAGAAAGCGCGTATGCGCAATAAAATATACACTGAGGTATACGCTGGTTTTTGTGGACGGAAGTGCGTATATACGCGACATCGGTGAAGTAAAAGCGCGTATGCAAACTAGGGTTTGCTGAAGCAAGGGGTATGAAATATCTGATCTGTTCTGCTGTGTTTCTGCTATCTGATCTGTGTTGATATGTATCTGTTGGTGATGTATGTTTGTGCTTAAAAGTATGGAAATGGTCCAGTATGAAAATATGATGAAATGTGGCCCGCAAGTTGTGTTCTATTGAAGTTGGTTGGATCCAGTGTGAAAATTGATGAAACGTGGTCCAAGGTGGTGCTGAGGGTTGTAGCCTTCAGTCAGGGGGTCGTAGCTCCCTTCCAGGTGAGGCTGGTAAACGAGATCGGGGGGTCGTAGCTCTCTTCCAGGTGAGGCTGGTAAACGAGATCGGGGGGTCGTAGCTCCCTTCCAGGAGAGGCTGGTAAACGAGTTAGGGGGTTGGAGCTCCCTTCCAGGAGAGGCTGGTAAACGAGCGCAGGTGGGTGCCTGCGTGCTGGTCAAGTCTGCGCCAGCACATATGTTGTAAGATGTTTTCTCTATAATAAAATATTGAAGGCCGAGCAACTGCAGCGGTGGTTTTCTCCCGACTTGGGTTTCCACCTAAAAATCCTGGTGTTCATGTGTGATGCTTTGTGTGATGGTTTACTCTGTTCTTACTGCACATGTTTACTGTTTATTAATCATCTGATGATTGAATGATGGAATGATTTAAGTGAAGAACTAATGACATAATTAGATATCTGTGTATACGCGAGTTTGATAAAGGGTATCCGCGTATATACGTGAGTCTATTTCAGGAAAGTAGCGTATGTGTTTTAGAAGCAAGAAAAAGTAAAATTTTTGTATATGCTGAAAATACTGATTCACCCCCCCTCTCAGTATTTTTCCCAACAATTGGTATCAGAGGTGGTCCTTGTGCAGAAGCTTGATCGCTTAAAGGAGATCCGTCGCAATGGGAAGTCAAGAAGGAGTAATGTCTATAAAGCCACCTCTATTCAATGGAAGTAATCTGATATTCTGGAAGGTACGTACAAAAGCATATCTGCAAAGTCTTGGTGCAGATGTATGGGCAATCGTGGAAGAAGGTTATCAATACCCGACAAGTATTCCTACTGATGCAGCTGAAAGAAAGAAGTATGAAATCAATGCCAAAGCAGTGAATGTCTTATTGGGAAGTATGTCTGAATCAGAATTTGCTAAAGTGATGCAGCTACATTTAGCAAAAGAAATATGGGACAAATCATTCTAAGCTATGAAGGAGACACAAAGGTAAAAAGTGCAAAACTCCAAACTCTTAGAATTGAATATGAAAATTTGAAGATGCATAGTGATGAGAGTGTTGCCAGTTTCTTTCTTCATCTGGATGATATTGTAAATCGAATGAGAAACTTGGGTGAAACCATAACTGATACTACTCTGGTGGAAAAGGTCTTAAGATCCTTGACTTCAAAATTTGACTCTAAAGTTTCAGCTATTGAAGAAAGGCAAGATCTGCAATCGCTTACTATTGTTCAATTACATGGTACTCTGACTGCTTTTGAAATGAGACAAGGAGGCCCTTCTCAAATAAGAGAAGCTGCTTTTAAGGCATCTACAAAAGGAAAGGAAAAGGAAGTTGTCAAAGAATCCAGCTATATATCCGATGAAGAAGAAGCGAATTTCGTGAGAAAGCTCCAACTAGGTACTGGAAGATTCAAAGGTAAGCTTCCATTCAAATGTTTTGAGTGTGGAAAAGTTGGTCACTATGCTACTAAATGTCCTTATAGAGAAAAACATGGTAAAGGGAAACAATTTGAAAAGAGAAAGAGTTATTATGCAAAAGAAGATGATGATGAAGTGTCCAGTGAAGATGAAGAAGATTTTGACCAAGATCTGAAAGTGCTCATGGCTAAGAAGCAAAAGAAGAAGGCTACTCGAAACAAGAAGATACCTCAGAAATCATGTATAGCAAAAATTGAAGAAGATGAACCAGGTATTAATCGTTGTTCTTGTCTCTTACTTAACTACATGTGCAAAGATAGTGAAAGTGACAGTATGGATCCAGAAGTTTCTGACGAAGCTCTACAAATACTCATGGCAAAGAAGGAAAAGAAGAAGGCCACTTGTAATACTCTTCTTTGTGCAAGCAATGGTGTAGAAAGTGAAAGTAACGTTGTGGATTTAGAACAAGCTATCAAGATCAAAGTTGAAGAACAACAAAAGGAAATTGATAAGAAAGATTCTACCTACAAAGAGATGATCTCTCAAATGAAAGACCAAATAGAAATGTTGAATGGACAGGTGGACAAGTATCAAAGGTTTCATACTTATGCATCCAATCAAATTAAAGAACTAGAAGAAGAAATCAACGATCTAAATGCAGATCTCGAAAAATCAAGCAAGAAGAATGAAGGACTTGAAGCTGCAATCATCTTTCTACAAACAGATCTTGAAGCATCAAATAAGAAGAATGAAGAACCGCTGTCATTTGAAAAGGAAGCCCTTGAAGCAAAAATCATCTCTCTCAAAGAAGATCTGAAAAAATCAAATAAGAAGAATGAAGAGCTACAACAAACATGTGAAGAAAACGAAGATTGGTTGAAAGAAGAGATTCTAAATCTGAAGGATCAAGTAGAAGATGGAAAAAGGAAAGAAGAAAGCATGACAAAGCAATGTCAAGCCTTGGAGGTTGAGGTAAAAATTCTCAAAGGTAAATTAGAAGAAAAGGTTAAACTTTTGAGGTTTCAAGATAGTACTAATATCTTGGACAATATTCTGAGTAATCAAAGGTCTCCTGCTATCAAACTTGGTCTTGGTTTCCATGAAACTGTTAAAGGATAATCTAGCTCACAAGGAAGTGCTAAAAATTCAGAGGAAGTCAATGTAAAACCTGAAGTGTTGAAAGAGTCAAAAGATCAACCAACAATCATGAATTCTCAAAGGAATTCATTCAAAAACGTTGAATGTTTTAAATGTCATAATTATGGGCATGTTGCAGCAAATTGCAGGAGCAGATCATTTCAGCCTCAATCAAACAATTCCTACATAGAAAGGTACTCTGGTTTCTTCAAGGGATATTGTTTTTCATGTAACAAGTATGGACATAAAGCAGCTGATTGTAAAAGAAGGAAGATCAGAAATACTCATTATAATTCTTATTACTCTGGACACATGAGATGTTATTCTTGTAACAAGTATGGACATGTAGAAAAGGAATGCAGGTTGAACAGATATGAGAAATTGGATAACTTCCAGCACACAAATAGAAAGTTTAAACAAATTTTGAAAAATATGGAGGGATGGAATAAGAATCAATCTAGAGAAGAAAAGGATATTTTTGTGGATGCTCTAGAAGACAATGATTTTCTTGAAGAAAACACTCAATTCAAGATGGAGGACCGATCAGAAACGTAGGGAATTCTGACCCTACTGCAATCATCCGCTTCCGAAGCTTACTTCTCTGATTGACTGCAAGAATGATGTGGGATACATTATGAGTTTTAGTAATGTATCGTCAAAGGGGGAGAAATGTATGATGACTCTCATGGTTGATTTGATTATTCTGGTTATGTTTACTTCTGACAGCGCATCTGATGTGGAAAGGACAGGTATAGGAGGTACAAACTCAGGAGGAAATGAAGGAAGATGAAAATTTTCTATGCTTCACTTTCCATACGCGGTTTATATTAACAAAAGTCGCGTATACACGCGAGTTCCAGTAGACACAGTCGCGTATGCATTGATGATGAGAAAATTTGTCTGATAGCTGAAGATCTGGAGCAGAGGTCCAGGGGGAGCATCATTCTGACTGCTGATGATTGCACTGTTAGCATTATTCTAGTTATACTTATGATAATGAAATGATACATGGGTTCTTGTGTTGAATATTATGGATGAAGCCTGGTTGCTTTATGATGAAGAGCATTCGTTGTTGAGATGAAAGTCTTATAACTCAGAAATGAGGACAGATCATGCAGAGATTGTTGCTAATAACTTATTGTTGAAGGTGTTTTAGATTGCACAAGTTAAGGAAGAGCACTGGTTTAGGGGGAGTAGCAGGTTGAATACTAATGATTGCATTGTTGGCAATATGACTGCCTATTCTTTGGTTATTGTGATACTCATGCTCAAAATGATGATGACTTAGTACATGGTTTATTGTGATGAGACTTTGAGCCCTGGCTATTGATAAGTATCTTTTGTACTCACACATGGATGAGTTGGATGTCATTTGTTTCAGAAATAAATCATGCAGAGTTTGTTACTATGATTGAAATATCCTTTGTCTACTTATGTTACTTCATGTTAGATCTTGAAGATCTTGATGATATTGGACTACATGGATGATTACTTGACACCTATGTGAAGATGTTGGAAAGATTGTATTGAAGCTGCAAAGAATCTGAAGACTTAGACACTATTGTGCTACAACCATTGGATGACGCTTGAAGACACAACTGATCTGTTCTATCTGTAGTCTTGGGAAGCATTCAAATACCTCAGAAAGAAGCTGAACATTGTCTTTTGCTCACAAAGGATCAGATCTGGTATAAAAAATTTAGAAGATGACATTGGATACACGGGTTTCATGAAACACAGTCGCGTATATACGCGAGTTCATGCACAGAAAGCCGCGTATGTCTGATTGCTGACAATTTTTGCTTGGAGTCAGCTCTCTTCAGCACAGCTGCAGTGCTGTTTGGTATCTCTGATACTGTTTGGTATCTCTGGTGGTGTTCCAATTCTCATAATTCTATTTCTCATGTTGTTGATAAAGATGCCTTGATGATTTGTTGGTGAAAGTGTTCAGGATGCACAAAATAAGGGGGAGCCTTAGTCACATGAAAAGGATGCTTGGATGCACAGATTCAGGGGGAGCAGTGACATTGCTGAGTATAATGCATTGTTGGAATTATGGTGGTTCTGAAATATGTTCTCTTTCTTGAGGACCTTCTAGTGTTGGTTATGAAAAGTCATATTTGTATCTCGATGAAAAGGTCATTGTATTTTTCAAGGACTTGTCAAAATTTGTAAACCCACTTGGTTGGGTAGCTGAGTCACTTTTTGTAAACCCACTTGGTTGGGTAGCTGAGTCAAATTTTTGTAAACCCACTTGGTTGGGTAGTTGAGTCTCATATGTAAATCCAATTGGATGGATCTTTGATGCAAGTATGAGTCTTTGGTGATAGGAAGTTCATAGCGTCATGTACTTTATTGAAAAATATGTTTGAAGGTTCAGCATGAACTTAGGGGGAGCTTGGTCACTTCAGTATACATCAGATCTGCAGAATGCTTCTTCCACATGAGGAGAGAAAAGGAGGAGAGTATGTTGGTTTTTGATCCGGCCTTTGCCCTTGATGTCAAAGGGGGAGAGTGACATGGTGTTTGAATGAAGAATGGTGTCAAAATGGAGAAAGTGACATGGTGTCTTTGTATTCTTAATGTACCTATTTGTTGTGGTAACCAAACACCATCGTGGTTGCCATCAAGTCCAAAGGGGGAGATTCTTGGCAATATGATGCAAAGTGTTGTCCTTGATGGCAACCCACTAAATGAAGATGAAGACATGCGACTGTTGACATGTGTTGTCCTTGATGGCAATCCACCTGATGAAGATAGTCTTGACCTGATGAACTTGGTAAATGATGTAAATCTGATGTGATATGATGTTTGTTAGCAATATGGTGCTGAGTGTTGTCCTTAAATGGCAACCCATTTGATGAAGATGATGACAATTTACTTGATGAAGTTGTGCTTGCTAGAATATGTTCTTGATGAGCTAAATATGATGTATCTACAGTGTGTACAGAAGGCAGTGAAGAAAAGAAGTCAGCATGTGCTCAATCTTGATGAAAAAGAGTATGTCTCTAGGTATATGCGGATGTGTCTAAGGGAAGTCACATATGCATGCGGAAAAGAACGTTCCAAGTCGCGTATGGGCAAAAGCGCTCTAAAAGTGCAAAACCAGGGGTAATCACCATGGTATTGACCCATTGTATTGGGTAATGTTCCGCCTAATTGACCCCGTCTAGGAATACCATTGGATGTAATGTGGTTTTGGGCTCATGGTATTGAAAAAGGGGCTCATGGTATTGAAAAGGGTAAACCTATATAAGGAGAAGAAATTCATTGTGCAAATCATGAGTGTGGGTGCAAGATGTCTAAGCTTGAATGAATACTTCTCTCTGAAGTATATCTGAATGGAAAGGGTTACACTTGAATGATAAATCTGAATGTATGATGCACCAATGATGAAGAAGGGGATCTAGATCTGAAATGTACTTGTATCTACTAGATCTGCTTATGGAAGGCTTAGATCTGTGATGAGGCGAACATCTAGGCGAACATCTGTCTTAAGTAAAAGGGTAAATCTAAACTGAATATCTGATCTGAAGAAGTATGCTGCTCTATAATGATTGAAGATCTATACGCTACTTCGCCACAGAGGAAGTGCGTATATACGCGGCTTCGCAGAAAAGAAAGCGCGTATGCGCAATGAAATATACACAAAGGTATACGCTGGTTTGTGTGGACGGAAGCGCGTATATACGCGACATCAGTGAAGTGAAAGCGCGTATGCAAACTAGGGTTTGCTGAAGCAAAGGGTATGAAATATCTGGACCGTTCGATGTATTACTACCATCCGACCAAAAAAAAAAAGCTGTGTTGATAAGCATCCGTTGGTGATGTATGTTTGAGCTTAAAAAGCATGGAAAGGGTCCAGTTTTGAAATATTGATTGTCAAAGACCTCGCAAGTTGTGTTCTAATTGTTGATCCAAAGGTGAAAATTGATGAAACATGGTCCAAGGTGGTGCTGAGGGTTGTAGCCTTCAGTCAGGGGGTCGTAGCTCCCTTCCAGGTGAGGCTGGTAAACGAGATCGGGGGGTCGTAGCTCCCTTCCATGAGAGGCTGGTAAACGAGTCAGGGGGTCGTAGCTCCCTTCCAGGAGAGGCTGGTAAACGAGCGCAGGTGGGTGCCTGCGTGCTGGTCAAGTCTGCGCCAGGACATATGTTGTAAGATGTTTTCTCTATAATAAAATATTGAAGGCTGAGCAACTGCAGCGGTGGTTTTCTCCCGACTTGGGTTTCCACCTAAAAATCCTGGTGTTCATGTGTGATGCTTTGCGTGATGATTTATTCTGTTCTTACTGCACATGTTTACTGCTTATTGAATATCTGATGAATAAATGAAGGAATGATTTAAGTGAAGAATTAATGACATAAATAGATATCTGTGTATACGCGAGTTTCGCAAAGGGTATCCGCGTATATACGCAGGTCTGGTTCAGGAAAGTAGCGTATGTGTTTTAGAAGCAAGAAAAAGTGAAAGTTTTGAATATGCAGTAAATACTGATTCACCCCCCCCCCTCTCAGTATTTTTCCCAACACACCATGGGGCACCTTCATATATGTGAAAATGCCTTTTGGTCTAATGAATGCTGGAGAAACCTTTCAAAGAGCCATGAACATAGCATTCTCGGAGGAACTGGGCTTCTTCATCATTATCTACCTTGATGATGTTACTGTGTTTTCAAAAACAGATGAAGAGCACTTAGAACATTTGAGAAAGGTTTACGAGAAATGCAGGAAGTTTGGGATATCTTTGAACCCTAAGAAGACACTATTCAGTCTCCAAGAAGGTAAAATTCTTGGGCACATTATTTCAGAGGAGGGTATAAAGATAGATCCAAAGAGGATTGAGGCTATATTGCAAATCTCTCATCCTCGAAACATCAAAGAGTTGCAATCTTTCATTGGAAAGATCAACATTTTAAGAAGGTTCATCCCCAATTTGGCTAAGCTCCTTAGGAATATCACAAACATGTTAAAGAAGGAGCAAGGGGTAAAATGGACCTTAGAAGCAAAGAATTCTTTTGAGCTGGTGAAACAAGCGTTAACCAAAACACCAGTTCTGATAAGTCCTGATTTTTCAAAAGATTTTTATATCTTTTCATTTTCATCGGAACATACCATAGCTGTTGTCCTTTTACAGAAAAATCCACAAGGACAAGAGCAGCCTATTGCATTCTTTATTAAGGCATTGAGGGATGCCCCATTGAAGTATAAATTATGGAAAAGCAAGCTTTTGCTTTGGTTAAGGCTTTAAAATATTTCAGGGTGTACATCCTTCACTCAAACGTCATTGCCTCTATTCCAAATTCAGTTGTTAAAGACATCCTAACACAAGACCCAGATGGTAAGAGAGGTAAGTGGATTGCTGTCATTCTTGAATATGATTTAGAGATAAAAACCCACTAAGCTCATCAAAGGCCAAGGTCTAGCTAGATTAATGGCCGAATCAAATTGTGAAGTTCTTGATATTCATATGATTAATGCCTTAGATGATCAAGAGGAAATCTCGACACCCATTGTTGAAAACCATTTCATGAATTACTCTTGGTATGCTGATATTGTTTATGTTTTTCTTAATTTAAATACACCTCCTAGTTTATCAAAAACAAAGGCAAGGTTCTTGAAGCTGAAAGCAGTAAACTATTGCATTATAGATAGATGTCTTTATTGGAAAAATGCAAGTGGTATATTGCTTAAATGTTTGCCTGAGTTTGATGCAGAGAAGGTTAAGCAAGAATTCCATGAAGGAGAGTGTGGTGGTCATTTGTATCGGAAGTCAACAGCCAAAAAAATTTTGAGGGCTGGTTTCTATTGGCCTACTCTTTTTCCTGATATACGCAAGATGCCCACTAATTGCCATAAATGCCAACTGTTTGAAGGCAAGAGAAAATTGCTACCCCTTCCTCTGCATCCAATCACTGTTGAAGCTCCTTTTCAATAGTGGGGACTTGACTTCATAGGAGAGATCCATCCACCATCTTCTGCCCAGCATAGGTGGATCCTGACTGCCACAGACTATTTCACTAAGTGGATAGAAGCCATTCCTTGTAGGTAGGCCAATGATTCAGTTATCATAAAATTTATGGAGACTAACATTCTCTCCAGATTTGGCCGTCCTACCAAAATTATCACCGAGAACGCAGCAACATTTGGATCAAAAATGATGGTTGACTTCTGTCATAGATATCAGATATCATTGGGGCATTACACAGCCTATTACCCTCAAGGTAATGGACTTGCAGAATCTTCCAACAAAAGCTTAGTGAACATAATCAAGAAACTATTGGAGGACAACAAAAATTCTTGGCACACAAAGCTGGTCCATGCACTTTGGGCTGACAGATTAACTTTGAAGAAATCTATTGGTATGTCACCTTTCCAGCTTGTGTATGGTACAAATGAAATTTTTCCTAACAGCCTTGGTGTACCAGTTATGAAGTTGATCCAAGAATTGCAGACTGAAGATAATGACATGATCAGAAGAATAAATCAGACCATTCATCTTCAGCAGACCAGGGAGGAAGTGTATAACAAAGCATTACATAAACAGGACAGCATCAAAAAGCTTTTTGACAAAAGAACAAAGGCCAGCAATTTCAAGATTGGGGACAAAGTTTTAAAGTGGGACTCAAGGAGGGAAGAAAAGGGAAAGCATGGAAAATTTGATAACGTGTGGCTTGGCCCTTACTCTATTCATTCAGTTGCTAGTAATAATGATTTTTTCTTACAGGAGCTGGATGGAACAGAATTTTTTAGGGGTCCTGTCAATGGCAGGATGCTTAAGCATTACTTCTCTTGATCCATTTGTTGTTTTAAAGCCTTTTTATCTTTTTCCATTATGAATATTCCATTCACCATTGCATTCAAAGCTATGAAAAATAAAAAATACAAAAACAAAGAAAAAGAAGAAAAGAGGGTAGATTTTCAAAACAATAAAGGTATAGCCCCATACCAAAAAGAGAAACAAATCTGAAAGTGTGCAAGCTTAAATGCCACTACTGAAAAACACACTTCTAGTTAGTCAAAATGCCTAATCTTGACTAATTAGCCTTTAAATTTTCTGCTGATAGGATAGTGAATTCGATTGGCCAAACTGTTTAATCTTGGCTTATCAGTAGGTAGATTAGGATATAAATGAAAGGTTCAAACATGTGCAAAACCTGAACTTGAATTTCCAAGCAAAGAGATGACTCAAAAATGTTTTATCTTCTGAGTAAAAAAAGAGAAAAACTGGTTCTAATTTGCCCAAAATCTGAATCAGAGAACAAGGAAGAGACAGCTCAAGCAAAAGCAAAAATAGAGCTGTGAAGAAAGGAGAAGGCCATGATGAGAACTTCCAGATCTCAAGCCTTCCATTTTGTTTTTTGATTTTCAGCAAATAATAATCTATGTGCAACTTGTCTTTATTCCATAGATCACAGCAAGTCAAACAGCTTAATCTTGACTTGACTGTTTTTAAATTTTTGTTGTAGAATTTAGAGAATAAGAATCTGTTGGACAGTTTAATCCCAACAGACAGTAGATTAGGTAGAGAATCATCTGAACTCAACTGTTTAATCTAAGTTCAGGGAGAAATAAGGAGTATAAATAGATTAGATTTCCTGCTTTCAAAAGGATAAAATATTGTGAAAAGAGTTTGCCAATCCAAGTGCACTCTAAATGAAGAAAAAATGCTAGATCAGTAGGATTGGGTAGGTAGAAAGTTTGTATTGATGAAAGTCCATTGTTTTCATAGCTGCTAAATGTGTTTTCATAGAAGATCATCCCAGCAAAGGAAGGGCAGCCCAATGGATCAGGCACGGGTCCGCCTCCCAAAGAATGCAAGTCTGAAGTTCTTGATGCCTTCAAGGAGGCATCATCCCCAAGTGGAGCCACTGTTAGCCACCTATAATATTTTGTTATACCAAAAGGTGGCTAAGACTTTTTGAGCCTTCAAGGAACAAATTTTATTGCTAAAAATTGTTGGCTCTTGAAGACTCTTGAAAGGCCTCATGCCTCTGTCCAAAATCTTCATTTCCGTTCCCATTTTATACTCAGAAATTCTGCTAATTTCATGAGAAAAGACTACTGAGAAACCATCATTTTCCCTTTTCTCCCACTCTTAACTTACCTCCATTTGTTTCCCTTTTTCTCCATAAAATCCCCTTTGTTTTCATGATTCCTCTTCTCCCCTTCATGAAAATCACTCTTATAAAGTTAAAGACTCACTCTTTAACCTTACCAGAACCCTCCATTTCCTTTGAAAATCATTCAAAAACATTTTTTTTCATAAGTATTGGACTTAAGCCCGTAGGCTAAGTCTTTAACCCCTTTTCTTCCATACACCCGCACCCTGGAACCAATTTCTAACAGGCTAAGGTGCTTATCGCAAATCACAATCGCTCCAAATTGCGATTTATTTAAAGTGGTCATCGCAAAAATCTGCGCTGCGATTCATCGCAAATCCGCCCATCGCACTTCCCTCCGATCGCGCAGATCGCAAAATCGCATTTTTATGAGAAGCCCCTGATCACTCATTGCAAATATTTGCGATGCGATTTTGCGATCTCTTTAACCTCCTCTAAATAAAATCCCCACTATTGGATGTAGCCATCCAACGGCCACGATCTTTCCCGCCTTCCGACACAGTTGACCTAAAATGCAGGATTTCATAATGTTTTTTTTGTTTTGTTTTGCAGGTATCAATGGTTTTTTCATTATAAATGAAGAAAAGCCGAGGGCTAATAATGACGATTCTCATGCCCTCTATTTATTAAAGAGAAGCCATCCATGGGTCAGGATTCAACGTTCTATCAATGCTTCATGGGCATTGATGCCTTTAAAGACCTGCGCGGCCCTGCACATTGACAAGACATTGTTTTATTAAGAAACACAGTTAAAGAGTATCAGTTTTGAAGACATAGCACAACAGAATGAAGATTGAAGATAGATTTTGGAATTACGGCTAAGAATGCTTATCAAAAGCCTAATTCCCAGAATTAAAACACAATTAAAATAAAATTATAAGTGTTTAATAGACATAAAGGCCTCCACCGCCTTATTTGAGGCGAATTGATTCCTCAGCTACCACGGAGCCACCTGTTGCCTCAAACCTTTCAAAACAGAGGTCGGAGTTATTGAAGAAGATCATATTTTGCCTCAGTGCAGCCAGGGAGTTACTTCTGAAAGGAAATCAATGCAGAAAATATCTGCGGAGTTACTCCACACAGCACACAGAGCCTCAAAGTCAAATAAAGCTCCCACCGAGATTAATTCATAAATGTAAAACAGTTAATACAGTGTTCCACCTGTAAACTTCTCCATCGAGCCCCTCAAAGGGCCGAGAAGTCTTGAATTTGTATTTATTGTCTTAAGAGATCTTATCTCAGATCTTTTCCCCTCAGTCTTCTATAAATACTTCAGTAGAAGATGAGAAATTGTTGGTTGCAGAACTTTGAAATACATTTGAGCTCAAACTTCTGATTGTAAATAGTGTTCACTGGCCCTTGGAGCTCTGCTTGTGTTAGATTTGTTAGGCTAAGTAGTGAAGATGATTGCTGAACTGAAACATTGGACTTGAAGATTCTAACTAGTTTGACATCAATATAAAGCTGTTTCTTGGGATCCTAGTCTATATCACTGGTGAAGTGCCCCTTTCTTTGTTATTGTTTTCCTTCTATGTATGTCATATTGTTCACTATTCTCTGATAAAGAACAACAATTATAGAGTTAGGATGTACTGTATATCAGTAACCTTCTCTGACTGAAAATATTTATCTTAATGTTTTCCTCCAAATTGTTTATTCAAGAATGATTTAATACAGTTAAGCAGTTAGGAATGTTGGAGTTCCCTCGTCCTACTGTTTGCCTTAAAAACATGGTTCTTGAAAGTTATTTTCCTTATTGTGCTTATTAAATATGACTATGGAAGATATGGTGCGCCCTGGTCCTAGTTTTTCTCCAAAAGAAGATTCTGAAAGTTTCCCTTGGTGTTGACTGAAAGCAGACTAGGTTTAAAAGTACTTTATCTGATCTTAAGTTACACTTTGTTTTTCTGATATGTTTTCATACTTTCTGAAGGTAATTATGTGGATTACTGGATTGTTTGTCAATTAAGCTGCTTTAATACAAACTTCCCTAGGAATTCAATGGTTAGCCCTGCGCTTGGTTGGTTTTAAACAATTACTTAAGAGGATTTTCTTGTTTGGACTGACTATAAATCCTCTGAGAAATTATTATTAGTTTCCACCCCTCCAACACTTTATTGTCTCCATTCCATCATTTTAATCTCAATAATCTTGTGGTATAGATGACTTTCCCCTTGGATCACTCTTGATGTTGTTGCTTAATTAAAGCCCAGTTATGACTCCATAGCCCAATGGACTAAAAACCAGCGTTATATCTATCTTTTAGCCAAAGCTGTTCTATTTGCTTGCAACTTCTCACCTTTGAAAATTTTTGCACTTAGAACTTTCTCCTCAAGTAAAAATCATGCTCAACCATCCAAAAAACAAACAAACCCTCGGCCTTCATAAATAGCCTAATACCATAACCCCAAACTTCAAAGACAAATCCATCTTTGCATTCATTGGAGAGATCCCTCTCCGGATTCAGGAGGGCTAGATCCTAGAATCCCAAAGTTGGTTGAAACGATGTTGTTTCTGTAATTGGACTCTACCAATCTTGCTAATAAATTACAGATTCCTAACATTTCTGGCGACTCCACTGGGGATCGAACCCAGAATCTCTGGTTTTCATCTCATTTTCCCTTGATTTTCACACAAAACTTTTAGAGTAAAAAGCAGCCTTTTCAAGCACTACCAAGAAATGGTAATCATGATGAAACTTGTTTGAATCAGTGACAATCTAGGTCAACCCTAGGATTCTCATAACTCTTTATCTAACCTTGAAAAATCAGCTAACTTAGCCATAAGAGTGGACTGTCTTTGTCTCGCAACTGTAGCTAAGTTTTGAAGCAAAGTTAGGACATTCTTAGAAACCATGCAAATAAAAATAACTCAGAAAATACCAAAAACATTTCAGATTGGTAGTAAAACACTTTCTCTTACATTTCATTTACCATTGGTTGTGTTTTACCTCATACTCTTAGACAGAGTCTGGAAAGGGCCAGGTAGCCTCCGGATCTCATCCTCTTTGAGAGGTGACATATCTGGTGAATGCCCTCCCAGTCGATCTCTGGTTAGAGTTTTTTTTGTTTCAGGATATCCTTGAAAAAGGATGTTTCACAAGCACAGTGGTGGACAATGTATCTCTTTGAAAACACTCTAAACTTTCCACCTGGCGACTCCACAATCCTGAATAGACTTGAAGACTCCACTGGGAAGAACCCTTATCATTTTAATATCATTCAAACCAGTTAGAGGACTGTAGGATTAAAATTGTGAAAATAGATTAGTTAACCTCTTAAAGACTGTCATATCTGGTTGAACTTTTCCTATTATTTGGGTCTAAAAACATAGCATAGTGGCTTCTAAAAAGATTCACACTAGAGCCTATCCTGACCCTAATCCACCTGAGATAGTTGATAACCCAGAAAGTATCCTTAGGAAGTCTCCTAAGATTAAATTATCAACTTTTTTTAGATCACCCTCGAGAGCTAAATCAATTCCTGAAAATCTTTCAGCGCTACAAAAATCACAAGCTGACTTAGTAAATCCTTTTAGAACTAGGTCATTTGATGATATAATTCAGCTAGATTCTGAGTCTTCACTTTCATCCCCGGAGGCAAGTGAACCTCTTGGTAGTAGAGAAACAACACCACCTGATCTACACTTCCTGTTGAATTTAGGTGTCTCTCATCCAAGATCAGCTCAGCAATCTACTGCTTTTCCATCCACATCTACTCATCCTTCATCCACTATTCCAACCACTCCACTTCAGCCCACCTTCCCTTTTGTCATCCCACCTGTAAATCCACCTCCACCTCCTATCATGGCTGCATGGTATGCTCCCCTAGTCCTTTCTTCACCATTAGTCAATCTTCCACAGGACTATCAATCCAAAATTCCATTATATGATGCTAGCAATGTTATAACTGCATCACAACATGTGGATAAGATCAATGACTACTTTGACAGAAATGAAATTGATGATGATTCTATCAAGCTTAGATTATTTGCTCAAAGCTTAGGGGGGGAAGTAAGAAAATGGTTTAAAATCTTAGCCCCCCATAGTATAAACGATTTCCCAGGCTTCCATCAAACTTTCTTAAACAAATGGGAAGTGAAGAAGAATCCTCTCCAAGTTCTTGCTGACTATAACAATCTCCATAGGAACCCAGGGGAAAGTGTACAAGCTTATTGTACTAGATTTAACAGTGTGTATAATGCACTTTCCCCAGAACTAAAACCTCCACAGGGCTCAGCCTTAAACAAGTTCCCTGAAGGATTTGACTCCGACATGACTTATTCACTGAGAGAAAGAGATTTTGCAACTCTTGAAGATATGCAAAGAGGTGCTCTTTCTGTGGAAGTCAACTTAATGGAGAAGAGAGCAAGGATGAAAGCCGAAAAGAGAGTATCTTTTAGAGAGGAATCTTCACCTTCTACTTCCAACTCAAAAATGGAGAAAATTATGGAGGAGATGATGAAAGAGATGAGCATAATTAAGAGAGCACAAGCAAGCCAAAACCAAACTGCTCCTCAAAATAGAAACCAGAACCAGAATCAGAATCTTAAAAGGAACCAACCTCCAAATAGGTCTAGGGAAGATGATCAGCAGATCACTCCTCCCTTTCATCAAAATTATGTAAGTGAGGTTGAAGAAACAAATGAAATAATAGAGGAAGAGGATATCAACATGCTGGGGGTAGATAATGATGACTTCGAGATTCATTATGATAGAAAACAAGGTCTATACACTCCTTATGATGACAAAATAGATGATGATGAAAATTTTGATCAAGACATGGAAAATGTCATCATAGAATCTCAAAGAGAATATGACCTTAGAAGAAAAACCAATCAACCAACTCCCAACACTAAAACCTCTGACAAATCTTCACAAAACAACACTACAACCAAGCCTAAAATTGTCAAACAAAAGGATAAGACAGTGGTTGTGAATTCTGATAAGGGAAAGGAGAAAGGCACTCAAAACAAAGAAAAACAGAGTGCAGATCTTAGTAGTAGTGACACTTCAGCCGGTACTCCTGTGAAAACAATTCTATCAAGTGTAAATAAAACAAATCAGCAAGCTGATATTGCTGGTAGAGTGGCAGCTAATAAGGCTGAAACCAGCACTTCAAAGAACCATTTTCCATTCAACCTTGAACAAGAAATTTCCAAGATCAAAATCTCTGTTCCTTTGACCGAGTTAGCTGCCCAACAAGTATATAGGACCCAAATTTTGAAGGATTTAAATATAGAGGAAAATGGAGATACAGTCAATCTTAGTGATGACCAGCCAGAGCTTATTTTTGGTCCAAAGATTGAAGGAAGATACCAAGAGGGACCTGTTCCTCCTTTCTATGTGAGTTTAAACGTTCATGAAAAAATTTTGCACAACGCTATGCATGACTCAGGGGCTTGTCATAATCTAATGCCTAAAGCTGTAATGGAGAGCCTGGGTCTAGAAATCACCAGACCTTATAAAGACCTTTACTCTTTTGACTCAAGCAGAGTAAAATGTTTAGGATTGATCAAAGACCTCTGTGTTAACTTAGCCCAGATTCCAGCCAAATGCTTACTCATTGACATTGTGGTGGCTGATGTGCCCCCAAAGTATGGAATGTTGTTATCTAGATCTTGGGGGGCTAAGTTACAGGGGACTAAGCAGATGGACATGACCTATGCAACTATCCCTGTTTTCAATCAAACCAGAAGACTTTACAGGGAGTCTCATATGCAATACACAGTTACAAGTCAAGATAGACCACAAAACTCTCCCCTTTATTCTGTAAATACAGACCTTGATTCTTTTATCCTTTTTAATGAAGAAGCTTCAGATGAACAAGTAACTTTAACAGGATTAATGGCCGATAGAGGGGGGGAGTTAAATACCACAGAGATGTCGAAACAGTTTGCTGAACCTTTAAACAACATCAAACCAAATGTGTGTCTTGAACTACAAGTCATGTGTCCCTTGCTTCTAAACATTGAGAGTCAGGAAAGTATTCCCCAAGTAACTAAAAATCAAGGGGAATCTGAACATCTACAACTAAGTGCAGACATTCAACAAAAATCAGAAAGGACATTAGTTAAAAAGAGGACATTCACCAAATAGACGAAACTAAAAACAATCCTCTATGGAGTATGCATTTCGACGGGTCATGCACTAGAAATAACGCTGGTGCAGGTGTCTGGATTACTAACACTGAAAAAAACCACACAGAATGCATTTCATGCAAATTAAACTTTCAGTGTTCCAATAACATAGCAGAATATGAATCCCTCCTCTTAGGCTTACATTTTTTGAAAAAGTTAGAAGCCAGAATAATCAATGTGTATGGGGATTCAGAGTTAATCATTAGGCAAGTCAATGGAGAGTATAACGCTAATCATCCCAGACTTAGAGCCTACCGAAACGATGTCATGGACCTTTTGAAAACATTCGAGGAGTCCAAACTGATTTTTGTCCCAAGAAAAAGTAATATTGCCGCTCACAATTTAGCCTATGCAACTAGAACATGTCTAACGCCATATGAAACCGGAGACAACACGACTCCGATAAAATTTAGACCAGCTGTTCCTGATAACGAAAAATATTGGCAAGTGTTTGACAATGACAAACAAATAGAAGACTTCATGCAATTCAAAAATTAATTCGAGCTACATGGTTCGAACTCAGATTATGATACAGACTGCAGCGAAGAAAATTTTCTTGATGAAGAAGAACCGTCCCCTGAACTTGCTAATATAAACCTGTTATCTGGCAAACTTGAAGGTGAAACAGAAATGAATGCAGAGTCTGAAACAGAGGAGTTAGAAACTCTGCACTCAAAAGATGAAAGTTTTCCCAAGGGTCTGGCTCCTTTAGAAAAGTTGTTCGATTTTAACGATGTGGCGAATAAACCAAAACTGAAACCTGTAGAGACTGAAGTGGAAGAGTGCAATATAGGCAGTAAACTTAAACCCATGATGATTAAACTGTCTAGAACTTTACCAGCTCACATTAAACTCAAATACATAGAGCTTTTCAAATATTTTTCTGATGTTTTTGCGTGGAGTTACGAAGATCTCAAATCCTATGACACTGAAATAATACAGCAAAAAATCACCCTCAAAGAAAACCAAAAACCATTCAAACAAAAACTGCGCAGAATAAACCCTGTCCAGTTGCTGTTGGTTCAGAAGGAGATCATGAAAATGTATGATGCCAGTATTATTGTCCCTGTTAGATATTCTGAATGGGTATCTAATCTGGTGTCTGTTAGGAAGAAAACTGGAGAAATCAGGCTTTGTATAGACTTTAGAGACTTAAATAAAGCCTCATTAAAAGACAACTACCCATTACCCAAGATGGATCACATTTTACAAAGGGTGGTAGGGTCTAGAAGAATTTCTTCGCTGGATGGCTATTCAGGGTACAATCAGATCTTGGTTTACCCTGCTGATCAATTAAAGACAGCCTTTACTACACCATGGGGCACCTTCATGTATGTGAAAATGCCTTTTGGTCTAATGAATGCTGGAGAAACCTTTCAAAGAGCCATGAACATAACATTCTCGGAGGAACTGGGCTTCTTCATCATTATCTACCTTGATGATGTTACTGTGTTTTCAAAAACAGATGAAGAGCACTTAGAACATTTGAGAAAGGTTTTCGAGAAATGCAGGAAGTTTGGGATATCTTTGAACCCTAAGAAGACACTATTCGGTCTCCAAGAAGGTAAACTTATTGGGCACATTATTTCAGAGGAGGGTATAAAGATAGATCCAAAGAGGATTGAGGCTATATTGCAAATCTCTCATCCTCAAAACATCAAAGAGTTGCAATCTTTCATTGGAAAGATCAACTTTTTAAGAAGGTTCATCCCCAATTTGGCTGAGCTCCTTAGGAATATCACAATCATGTAAAAGAAGGAGCAAGGGGTAAAATGGACCTTAGAAGCAAAGAATTCTTTTGAGCTGGTGAAACAAGCGTTAACCAAAACACCGGTTTTGATAAGTCCTGATTTTTCAAAAGATTTTTATATCTTTTCATTTGCATCGGAACATACCATAGTTGCTATCCTTTTACAGAAAAATCCACAAGGACAAGAGCAGCCTATTGCATTCTTTATTAAGGCATTGAGGGATGCCCCATTGAATTATAACATTATGGAAAAGCAAGCTTTTGCTTTGGTTAAGGCTTTAAAAGATTTCAGGGTGTACATCCTTCACTCACACGTCATTGCCTTTGTTCCAAATTCAGTTGTTAAAGACATCCTAACACAGGACCCAGATGGTAAGAGAGGTAAGTGGATTGCTGTCATTCTTGAATATGATTTAGAGATAAAACCCACTAAGCTCATCAAAGGCCAAGGTCTAGCTAGATTAATGGCTGAATTAGATTGTGAAGTTCTTGATATTCATATGATTAATGCTTTAGATGATCAAGAGGAAATCTCGACACCCATTGTTGAAAACCATTTCATGAATTCCTCTTGGTATGCTGATATTGTTTATGTTTTTCTTAATTTAAATACACCTGGTTTATCAAAAACAAAGGCAAGGTTCTTGAAGCTGAAAGCAGTAAACTATTGCATTATAGATAGATGTCTTTATTGGAAAAATGCAAGTGTTATATTGCTTAAATGTTTTCCTGAGTTTGATGCAGAGAAGGTTAAGCAGGAATTCCATGAAGGAGAGTGTGGTAGTAATTTGTACTGGAAGTCAACAGCCAACAAAATTTTGAGGGCTGGTTTCTATTGGCCTACTCTTTTTCCTGATATACGCAAGATGACCACTACTTGCCATAAATGCCAACTGTTTGAAGGCAAGAGAAAATTTCTACCCCTTCCTCTGCATCCAATCACTGTTGAAGCTCCTTTTCAACAGTGGGGACTTGACTTCATAGGAGAGGTCCATCCACCATCTTCTGCCCAGCATAGGTGTATCCTGACTGCCACAGACTACTTCACTAAGTGGATAGAAGCCATTCCTTGTAGGCAGGCCAATGATTCAGTTATCATAAAATTTATGGAGACTAACATTCTCTCCAGATTTGGCTGTCCTACCAAAATTATCACGGATAACGTAGCAGCATTTGGATCAAAAAGGATGGTTGACTTCTGTCATAGATATCAGATATCATTGGGGAATTCCACAGCCTATTACCCTCAAGGTAATGGACTTGGAGAATCTTCCAACAAAAGCTTAGTGAACATAATCAAGAAACTGTTGGAGGACAACAAAAATTCTTGGCACACAAAGCTGGTCCATGTACTTTGGGCTGACAAATTAACTTTGAAGAAATCTATTGGTATGTCACCTTTCCAACTTGTGTATGGTACAGATGCAATTTTTCCTAACAAACTTGGTGTACCAGTTATGAAGTTGATCCAAGAATTGCAGACTGAAGATAATGACATGATCAGAAGAATAAATCAGACCATTCATCTTCAGCAGACCAGGGAGGAAGTGTATAACAAAGCATTACAGAAACAGGACAACATCAAAAAGCTTTTTGACAAAAGAACAAAGGCCAACAATTTCAAGATTGGGGACAAAGTTTTAAAGTGGGACTCAAGGAGGGAAGAAAAGGGAAAGCATGGAAAATTTGATAACGTGTGGCTTGGCCCTTACTCTATTCATTTAGTTGCTGGTAATATTTCTTTTTTCTTACAGGAGCTGGATGGAACATAATTGTTTGGGGGTCCTGTCAATGGCAAGATGCTTAAGTATTACTTCTCTTGATCCATTTGTTGTTTTAAAGCCTTTTTGTCTTTTTCCATTATGAATATTCCATTCACCATTGCATTCAAAGTTATGAAAAATCAAAAATACAAAAACAAAGAAAAAGAAGAAAAGAGGGCAGATTTTCAAAACAATAAAGGTATAGCTCCATAACAAAAAGAGAAACAAATCTGAAAGTGTGCAAGCTTAAATGCCACTACTGAAAAACACACTTCTAGTTAGTCAAACTGCCTAATCTTGACTATTTAGCCTTTAAATTTTCTGCTGATAGGATAGTGAATTCGATTCACCAAACTGTTTAATCTTGGCTTATCAGTAGGTAGATTAGGATAGAAATGAAAGGTTCAAACATGTGCAAAACCTGAACCTGAATTTCCAAGCAAAGAGATGACTCAAAACTGTTTTATCTTCTGAGTCAAAAAAGAGAAAAACTGGTTCTAATTTGCCCAAAATCTGAATAAGAGAACAAGGAAGAGACAGCTCAAGCAAAAGAAAAAATAGAGCTGTGAAGAAAGGAGAAGCCCATGATAAGAAACTTCCAGATCTCAAGCCTTCAATTTTGTTTTTTGATTTTCAGAAAATAATAATCTATGTGCAGCTTGTCTTTATGCCATAGATCACAACAAGTCAAACAACTTAATCTTGACTTGACTATTTTTAAATTTTTGTTGTAGAATTTAGAGAATAAGAATCTGTTGGACAGTTTAATCCCAACAGACAGTAGATTAGGTAGAGAATCATCTGAACTCAACTGTTTAATCTGATTTTAGGGAGAAATAAGGAATAGAAATAGATTAGATTTCCTGCTTTCAAAAGGATAAAATATTGTGAAAAGAGTTTGCCAATCCAAGTGCACTCTAAATGAAGAAAAAATGCTAGATCAGTAGGATTGGGTAGGTAGAAAGTTTGTATTGATGAAAGTCCATTGTTTTCATAGCTGCTAAATATGTTTTCAGAGAAGATCATCCCATCAAAGGAAGGGCAGCCCAATGGATCAGGCACAGGTCCGCCTCCCAGAGAATGCAAGTCTGAAGTTCTTGATGCCTTCAAGAAGGCATCATCCCCAAGTGGAGCCACTGTTAGCCACCTATAATATTTTGTTATACCAAAAGGTGGCTAAGAAATTTTGAGCCTTCAAGGAACAAATTTTATTGCTAAAAATTGTTGGCTCTTGAAGACTCTTGAAAGGCCTCAGGCCTCTGTCCAAGATCTTCATTTCCGTTCGCATTTTATACTCAGAAATTCTGCTGATTTCATGAGAAAAGACTGCTGAGAAACCATCATTTTCCCTTTTCTCCCACTCTTAACTTACCTCCATTTGTTTCCCTTTTTCTCCATAAAATCCCCTTTGTTTTCATGATTCCTCTTCTCCCCTTCATGAAAATCACTCTTATAAAGTTAAAGACTCACTCTTTAACCTTACCGGAACCCTCCATTTCCTTTGAAAATCATTCAAAAACATTTTTTTTCATAAGTATTGGACTTAAGCCCATAGGCTAAGTCTTTAACCCCTTTTCTTCCATACACCCGCACCTTGGAACCACTTGCTAACAGGTTAAAGTGCTTATCGCAAATCGCAATCACTCCAAATTGCGATTTATTTAAAGTGGTCATCGCAAAAATCTGCGCTGCGATTCATCGCAAATCCGCCCATCGCACTTCCCTCCGATCGCGCAGATCGCAAAATCGCATTTTTATGAGAAGCCCCTGATCACTTATCGCAAATATTTGCGATGCGATTTTGCGATCTCTTTAACCTCCTCTGAATAAAATCCCCACCGTTGGATGTAGCCATCCAATGGCCATGATCTTTCTTGCCTTCCGACGCAGTTGACCTAAAATGCAGGATTTCATAATGTTTTTTTTTTGTTGTTTTGCAAGTATCAATGGTTTTTTCATTATAAATGAAGAAAAGCCGATTGCTAAGAATGACGATTCTCATGCCCTCTATTTATTAAAGAGAAGCCATCCACGGGTCAGGATTCAACGTTCTATCAATGCTTCATGGGCATTGACGCCTTTAAAGACCTGCGCGGCCCTGCACATTGACAAGACATTGTTTTATTAAGAAACACAGTTAAATAGTATCAGTTTTGAAGACATAGCACAACAGAATGAAGATTGAAGACATATTTTGGAATTACGGCTAAGAGTTCTTATCAAAAGCCTAATTCCCAGAATTAAAACACAATTAAAAGAACATTATAAGTGTTTAATAGAAAGAAAGGCCTCCACCACCTTATTTGAGGCGAATTGATTCCTCAGCTACCACGGAGCCACTTGTTGCCTCAAACCTTTCAAAATAGAGGCCGAAGTTATTGAAGAAGATCAGATTTTGCCTCAGCGCAGCCAGGGAGTTACTTCTGCAAGGAAATCAATGCAGAAAATATCTGCGGAGTTACTCCACACAGCACACAGAGCCTCAAAGTCAAATAAAGCTCCCACCGAGCTTAATTCATAAATGTAAAATAGTTAATATAGTGTTCCACCTGTAAACTTCTCCATCGAGCCCCTCAAAGGGCCGAGAAGTCTTGAATCTGTATTTATTGTCTTAAGAGATCTTATCTCAGATCTTTCCCCCTCAATCTTCTATAAATACTTCAGTAGAAGATGAGAAATTGTTGGTTGCAGAACTTTGAAATACATTTGAGCTCAAACTTCTGATTGTAAATAGTGTTCACTGGCCCTTGGAGCTCTGCTTGTGTTATATTTGTTAGGCTAAGTAGTGAAGATGATTGCTGAACTGAAACATTGGACTTGAAGATTGTAACTGGTTTGACATCAATATAAAGCTGTTTCTTGGGATCCTGGTCTATATCACTGGTGAAGTGCCCCTTTCTTTGTTATTGTTTTCCTTCTATGTATGTCATATTGTTCACTATTCTCTGATAAAGAACAACAATTATAGAGTTAGGATCTACTTTATATCAGTAACCTTCTCTGACTGAAAATCTTTATCTTAATGTTTTCCTCCAAATTGTTTATTCAAGAATGATTTAATACAGTTAAGCAGTTAGGAATGTTGGAGTTCCCTCGTCCTACTGTTTGCCTTAAAAAAATGGTTCTTGAAATTTATTTTCCTTATTGTGCTTATTAAAGATGACTATGGAAGATATGGTGCGCCCTGGTCCTAGTTTTTCTCCAAAATCAGATTCTGAAAGTTTCCCTTGGTGTTGACTGAAAGCAGACTAGGTTTAAAAGTACTTTATCTGATCTTAAGTTACACTTTGTTTTTCTTATATGTTTTCATACTTTCTGAGGGTAATTATGTGGATTACTGGATTGTTTGTTAATTAAGCTGCTTCAATACAAACTTCCCCAAGAATTCAATGGTTAGCCCTGCGCTTGGTTGGTTTTAAACAGTTACTTAAGAGGCTTTTCTTGTTTGGACTAACTATAAATCCTCTGAGAAATTATTATCATTTTCCACCCCTCCAACACTTTATTGTCTCCATTCTATCATTTTAATCTCAATAATCTTGTGGTATAGATGACTTTCCCCTTGGATCACTCTTGATGTTGTTGCTCAATTAAAGCCCAGTTATGACTCCATAGCCCAATGGACTAAAAACCAGCGTTATATCTATCTTTTAGCCAAAGCTGTTCTATTTGCTTGCAACTTCTCACCTTTGAAACTTTTTGCACTTAGAACTTTCTCCTCAAGTAAAAATCATGCTCAACCATCCAAAAAACAAAGAAACCCTCGGCCTTCATAACTAGCCTAATACCATAACCCCAAACTTCAAAGACAAATCCATCTTTGCATTCATTGGAGAGATCCCTCTCCGGATTCAGGAGGGCTAGATCCTAGAATCCCAAAGTTGGTTGAAACAATGTTGTTTCTGTAATTGGACTCTGCTAATCTTGCTAATAAATTACAGATTCCTAACATCCAGAAAATAACAAATCGATGCCATGCGCTCACCCAGCTAATGCATGAAACTTGTTTTATTCATGTCCTTCGCTCCCTCAATAAGGAGGCTGATGCTCAAGAAAACAAAGCCTGTCAAAAACCTCTCGGCAGCCTCAAATGCAACGCTTTTGACTCTTTCTGTTTTCTGCCATGAACAGGTCAAAATCTCTTAGATTGCCTGCTGTGGCTTTTTTTGTTCTCATGCCCAAGAATTCGATGGCAACTAGGAATTTTTTGGAAACATTGAGCCTAGTTTCAGCAAAGAAAATGCGGGATCTACAGGCCTTGAAGGAAATTTATTGCAGGATCTACAGGCTCTAAAGACAACTTCTCTTTAACATGTTTTGCAAATATCTTTTTTTATTGTCACAGTTTGTCTGAATCTACACCAGATCAACTTTTACAACAGTCAAGCATAATCGGAGTACGGGGGAAACTGGTCATACCGATGTCCCTCTCTATCTCTTTTTTCAAACATATTTCCCTGTAACAATGGAGCTTTGACTCCCAATTTTCTCTTTTCGAATACAAACAACACCCGATTATGTCAAAAAAAAAAAAATTAATAAAAAAAATTTTACAAAATTTTTAAATTTTTATTTAAAATAAGAAATATACTTATATTTTTCTAAGGAAAATACTTCACCAGAATCATATGAAAAATGACCAAAAATTGCTTTAAATTTTGATAAATTCTTATTATATAAATATGTATTCCACATGCCTTCAGCAACAAAACACTCATTTTAACCTCTACCGTCAAAGAAATCCCAGGTACCAATTTTATCAATTCACCCTAGTTTGACTATTCTAACGGATCTTTCATTATACACCTGATGAAAATCTTTCAATATAAATAAACTCTAAATAATAAACGAGTAAGGAGAAATACTACTATTATTAAATGTATGGGTATTACTTTTAAAAGTTAAAAATAGTAAGTATAATAAAATAGATAATTGCTTTAATTTATATGAGTGAAATTTGGTAAATGAAATATTTTGAAAATGATAATAATGATTAACGTTCACTGAAATTAATGAGGTTTATTGGACTTTAAGAAAGTAGAAGATTAATTCAGATTTTGTATAGCCAGGCAATCCAAGAGAACATGTTTTTCATCTTCAACCTTTTTATCACACAGTTGACAAGTTCTTTCATCTCAGAGTGTTTTGGGGATAGACCAACACCCAGTTTCACTTCGAAGCTCGTGGGAGTTAGTTCTTATTATTGCAATATTCATCTTCTTCTTAGCACTTGTCAAGATAAAGAGATCATTCTGGTTAGCCAGAGTGGGGTTGGTCACCTCCTTATAATATCTTAGCTTCCTTTTTCCCTCTAGCTCCTTATCATCCCATAATTTGGCCTTTAATTTGAAAGTACTAGTATTTTTAATATTATATTTATTCTCCATGATTATCTCCTCCTTTAACCCCCAATATTCAAGACAAGACTGAGCATCCTTGTCCCAACAATACTTGAACTAAAGGTGGGGATTTTGGCTAGAGTTAGAAGCAATTTTGGGAACCTCATGGTTTCCATGTTGTAAAGCTTCTTCTTATACATCAAATAGTGAAACATGACCATGCTTTCAATGAGGGAGAGGTTAGCTTCAATCAAAAGGATATGATATGGAGTATTATATTTAATCTTAAAGTTGTAGGTTATAAATTTCTTTTGGATCACCTCAATCTTCCTACATGATTCTCTAGATATATTACGACCCCAAACCTCACATCCATACACAGAGGTGACAAGAGTCTCAAATAGGAACTTTTTTTACTCCAAACCCAGAGACCATTCATTTTGTGATTATTTTCAAGCTCATAATAAGCTTACCAACTGCTAATAATCATTTTCTCAATGTTATAATTCCAATTTAGTTGACGGTGAATGTCAATACCTAAATATTTGTATGAAGAAACCGTTTCCAATTAATTGTTTTCATAAATGAAATTGTCATGGTCGATCCTTTTGGATTTAATAATCATGAATTTATTCTTGTCAGTATTAACAATCATACCCATCTTGGAGGATTTTAAGCCATTTGTCAAGATCATCATGGTTTTTGGCAAGCAGAACAATATCGTCAACATAAAGGAGAAGTGTAATGACCATACCAGTGAGCTAGGAGCTAGTGCATCCTGCAACTTTCAGATATGCTTCTAGCTTATGAATGTAAATGCCAAAAAGGGTAGGGGATAGGGGAAACCCTTGTTTAACATTGATATTGTATTTAATTTCTTTATACCAACCTTCGTTGGTATTAAGCTAGGTGACAACGTTCTCATATAACCAAATCACAAAAACTCTCAACCTAAGAGGAACCATTATCTCTTCATGTCTTTTCCCTAACTTATCCCAAGGAACCGTGTTGAAATATTTTCTAAAGTCAACAAAACAACAGAAGAGATCAATTTTACTATTGCAATATTCCTCGTAAATATTCCTAAGAGTGACAAGATGGTCGATAGTTGAGTGATGTCCTCTAAAACCAACTTGCCTTCTAGCTCTCTTATCATGACTTTCAAGCCATACACTAATCTTATTTTCCAAAATGAGCCCATAGACTTTGGCTAATATGTGGCTAATCATAATGGTCTTATAATTAGAGGGAACATTTTTATCCCCACTTTTAAAGATAGGCACAATCAAGCTTTGAGTCCAATTCTTAGTGAAGCTATGCTTTACTTTTGAATTGAGAAGCTTGTGAATATGAGGGATGAGGATAGACCTTCCCATTTTGAAAATTTCAGCTTGGTAGCCTTCAATATCCTTGGATTTCCCATTAGTGAGTTTCTTAATCCCAAATTCCATGTCTTCTAGTGAGAAAATATCCTCCTCTATAGGAGTGTTTAAGATGCTTCCCATGGTGTATGGAGAGTTGCAAAGATTCTTAAGATAATATGAGTATCCTAGTTCTTCACAGGGATCGATTTATATCAATTTTTTTTACAAACAAGTATATTCCTCCAAAATTTTCTAGGCTCAACTTTAGAGAGGTAGAGAAGGCGCTCTTCTCTTAATAATATAGGACATTTTCTTCTTTTTTATAAGAGCTTTGTACATACTTATTTTTTCAATCTTTGTAATTTTGTTATGAGCATCTCTAATCAATCTTCTGAAAAACTTGTAATAATTGTCATACCAAAGGTTGGAAGTTCCATTATTCTTTTTATACGACACCTCAGTAGATAATTTTCTAATGGGATTGGGAATGGTTGTAGTAAAATTGTGGCAATAATCTTAAGAGTGACAAGATGTTCAATAATTGAGTGATGTCTTCTAAAACTAGCTTGCCCTTTAGCTCTCCTATCATGGTTTTCAAGAAATACACTAATATTTTACAAAATGATCCCATAAAGTTTGGCTAATATGTGGCTAATCGTATGATGCAGGGAAACCCTGCAATACCCAGAATCTCTCCAATACCATGCATATAAAAATGCATCTCAATAACTCCCCAAATAAAACTCCAAATTAGGGCAATTTCACACACTATCCTTTATGGAAGCTCCTCAAACATATGGTTCAAAACCATTGCATAATAAAACATTTCACTGTGATTAATAAGCCACTACATAAGCGGAAGCTTTCTCTTTCATTTATCACTTATTGGTTATGAAACCAACAATAATTAAACACTGTATATGGGAGTTTTCCTTTTCTTCATTTATGGCAAACTCATATATTAAAACTCATTTCCAGTCAAATCAACATTCGAATGCTCCAATCAACCAAGGACTTGGACTTCGTCCTCACCTCAATGCGCTCAATCCACATTTGGAGATTATAAAACCTCAAATTGGATGCACCATGGCTTCCTCACATCGACCATATATTATTTCTACAAACCAATGTTAAGAAACATTACCACAGGTTTTGGTCAACGCATCCAGCTTACCATTATTGACCTATTGCCCACACATCCACGATATTGAATAGATATTCGATGTATAATTGACTCCAAAATCTTCGGACTTTTGAAAAATCTGAATACACAACTTATATCTTTGGTCAAGACTGTTTCAAGACTCAACTACAGCGCCACGGCTATTCACACATCTTATGCCTTCGCTTCTGCCATGAGTTTCAGTATTCGACCAGATTCAATTCACTTAATCAAAATGCAATATAATTTCCCTTAAACACATGAACAGGTTTATTAAAACGAAATCAAATAACCCACACATCTTCTACTCACCATTTGATCACCTGCAATATGATTCGACCAGGCTATGGACTGTGCCTTCGTGCCAGACAACTATACAATGCAGGTTTTAATGGATGCATTAACAATCTGCACCACCATTAACGCCTACACAAATTCATACTGTGCCTTCACCTTATTCAAGCGTTCTTCCATCCAACGCATTTGGAATGATTCACCTCCAGCTCTGTATTTAACACTTGGTTCTTTGATTTTAATTCCTCAGTGCTTCACTCCTGGAATCAAATGAAGCATCCACTGACTTCAACAATATGAGCCAGCGTATATCATGACGGATATCGCTCTAGGTAATTAGAGTATATCGCTCTTGGTAGATGGAGCCAGCGTATATCATTGTTCTGACTTTCAATGTCGATTTCAATTGCTTCCAGCGTACTCACTGACTTACGTCCAACGCACTCAACGCTTTCAATTCAGGATTGATGCTTTCGAATTGCCAATCAAATTCTTGCAATCACTATATGGCATAAATTGTATGCTATCTACAAACCTCTTCATCACAGCACCTCTGCATTCGATTCAATTCAGTTCAAAAACCCGCCTTCCGGTTCCCACGCACAAAATTATAATCGATCTCCATATACTTGACTCTGCGTCCTTCTAAATCCTTTTCTTTCTAAACCAGCAATCATATACCATCCAAATCGATATTAAATCCCATTACACTTACATAAGAAATAACTCATGAATTCAAAAAGGATCGAATTCCCCTTCATACATTGAATGCACAAATTCAATTCTACACAAACTCAAGAATGGGCATAAACTTTAGAACATCAAATGTTGTATTAATACACACAATACTTACATAGAAATCTCTTTCCTCAGCTTGATTTCCAAATCATTGGCCCTTTTACAATAGCCTGAAGGCTCCCAAGAAAAATCCCTTGCTTCTACTCTAATCAATTCTCTCTAATTTTCAATGCCTTTGAGGCTTTATAATTTATACAATTTAAAATGATCTAATTTAAGTTCAATCCCTTCAAATTCTCAACAAAATCCTAAAATCACTCTTGAATCCCTAAGGATCCTCTCTCACCCAAAATTAATGAAACTAATTTCTAAATTAATATTTAGAAAAATCTCTCAATCCCTTTATATCCTCAACTGATCAAATTCTCTCATATTCTCAATTATTTACAATATTTAATTAAAATACTTAAAAACCACTCAAATCATTCATAAAAATCTAGCTCCTCTAAAAACTTAAAAACCCCTAAGTCTTAATAAAATACAAAGTATTTTCTCTTTGCCTAATGCTCCTGCATCAGACTCCCAAGGTTGAAAATGATCATGATCTCCTGATCATGCGTTTTAAGTCTTTTTCCTTGTCTTACTGGATCCCACACTTTGTTCTGCAAGTCATCATCTGCTGCCGCTTGCTACTTTTCTCCAGGTTTCCATATCTTGTTCTGCCTCCTGCCTCCAGCTATGCTTTCATACTCTACTTTTGTCTTTCCTTGCTGAAATTCCTCTTCTTTCTTGTTGTTGTCTGCTGCCTCTGAGACACCTTCATCATCAATCTTATGATGCTTTCAATCTCTATGTCCAGCTTACTGCTGCTGTCTCCAATTTCTGTTAATTCAGCTGCTGTAGTTGCTTCTGTTGTTACTGCTTTTCTTGCTGCCAACATTAATGTTGTTGCTGTCAATGTTGCCTCAGTTGTTACCTTCCCGATTGTTGCTAACATTGGTTTTACTCCTGCATATGCTACCCCACATGTTGTTGCCTCCCAAACTTCCTGTCCCTCTGCAACATTCTTTTTCTCATCATCTGCAATTTTATCTACAACTTATTTCTTTAACTCAAATGTCTCCAGCAAACATTTCAGCCATTTCTTCTCCAGCATTTCATCAACATGCTGCAAATTAGTTCCAGCATAACCTTCGTCTTCCCCTTTGACAATCTTCAGTAATTGTCCATCATCATCTTGATTGATTCTGACAATCAAATCAAGTTCAAACACTGTAGCCTCATCTTCTATCACTGTAGTAGTTCCAAAATTCTGCCCCACAGTTCTCTCTTGGCTATTCAGACAAGCCAACTCCTCCTTGTCACCCATGGTAACGAGCCTCTGCATATGAGACATGACTGTCTCACCTTCTTTCTGCAACAGTTCTTCTTCTTCCAAGACAATTCCAAGTGATGGACTGTCTTCTACATCACCTGTAAACACAATCAAATTGTCAGCTTCAAAATCACAAGACCCAATGGTCTCACTTTTTGATTCAGTCACCAAGTTTTCTCTCTGCAGTTCCAAGTCTTCTTCAGCACTCAGAAAATATTCACTGGCTTTCTCCTCAGTTTTCTCTGGCAACACTTCAGTATGTTGCTCTGAGTTCTCTTCCAAATTCTTTGTCAGCACATCAGTATGCTGGTTTTTATTCACCATGAGACTGTCAGCTAGTCTCTCCTTCTTTCCATCCTTTGCTTCATGACTGTCATCCATGAAAACTTTCTTATCTTTCTTCTTTAGCAAATCATCCTGTGTGTAAGTCCTATCCTTCTCCAATTTTTTTCTATGAAGATCTAGTTTCCTATACAATTCAACAATTTCATTAGGAGTGGAACTTGGAAACTTTACACAATTTTCTATACCTTCACCGGTTCTTGACCAATCATCAGTTGGTCCTTCTCTCTCTGCACCAATATTCTGATTAGACTTCTTTGTCTTCATTTCCTCCTGAGATCTTGCTATCTCAACATTGATCTGAACAGAATTCACATTCAATTCTCTCTCCTGCTCTTTAACAAACTTTAAAGCTTGCTCATCTCCCTGTACTGTACCTGCAAACATACACAACTTATTAGTTTTAAAACCACAAGACTTTTCAGTCTTGACTGTTTCCTCCAGCACTTCCCTTTGAACAGATCTACATGTGGAATATTCAAATTCCATCTCTGGCTCAAGAACTCTAAGATACTCCTTCAATAAGGCAATCTCACTTTGCCTCAACCTCATCTGCAATGGTTGTCAAATCACTCTCTTTCCCTTTAGTGGAAAGATCCATCCTCCTTTCTGGTTTTCCTGCTCTTCCAGCCATTCCTGTAGTACCTGCAATTGTACCTTCATTACTGCAATTTCTCTTTCTCTGACTTTATCAATCATCTTACCTTTGTGGCATTCCTCTGAACCTATTCTCTGATCCTCCATGATCATATTCTCCATGAGTTTCTCACTCACCATGAGTTGCACTAGCCTATGCAACAACAAGCTCTCCTGCTACCACTTACCTCACCAATCCACTTCATTGGATCCGGTATTTTTGGTAAGTACTGGTTCACTACCTCTGGAACCTCTTGAGCACTCTCCTCTGCTCTCTCTAGGCTATCTCTTCAACTCACCTTCTCTTCAGAACACTGCAATTGTCCTCCCTATCCAGCCTTTAGCTGAATGTCAGGTTCACTGCCATCATCTTGTCTGCAACCATAAACCTTAATCACAAATTTCAAATCAGAAAATTATCTCACCTTTAAGATCTTGCATGATCATGTCCTCCATTCATTTTTGCAATCATGTTCACTGCAATTGTGTACCTTTGCATATCAGATTTAGAACACATTCAAATAAAACACACTTCAGTTCTCAGTAGAACCTTCCTGCACTCATTAGAAAAACAAATATCTTCAATTTCAACAGAGCCAACCTGCTCTGATACCACTTGATGTAGGGAAACCCTGTAATACCCAGAATCTCTCCAATACCATGCATATAAAAATGCATCTCAATAACTCCCCAAATAAAACTCCAAATTAGGGCAATTTCACACACTATCCTTTATGGAAGCTCCTCAAACATATGGTTCAAAACCATTGCATAATCAAAAATTTCACTGTGATTAATAAGCCATTACATAAGCGGAAGCTTTCTCTTTCATTTATCACTTATTGGTTATGAAACCAACAATAATTAAACACTGTATATGGGAGTTTTCCTTTTCTTCATTTATGGCAAACTCATATATTAAAACTCATTTCCAATCAAATCAACATTCGAATGCTCCAATCAACCAAGGACTTGGACTTCGTCCTCACCTCAATGCACTCAATCCACATTTGGAGATTATAAAACCTCAAATTGGATGCGCCGCGACTTCCTCACATCGACCATATATTATTTCTACAAACCAATGTTAAGAAACATTACCACAGGTTTTGGTCAACGCATCCAGCTTACCATTATTGACCTATTTCCCACACATCCACGATATCGAATAGATATTCGATGTATAATTGACTCCAAAATCTTCGGACTTCTGAAAAATCTGAATACATAACTTATATCTTTGGTCAAGACTGTTTCAAGACTCAACTACAGCGCCACGGCTATTCACACATCTTATGCCTTTGCTTCTGCCATGAGTTTTAGTATTCGACCAGATTCAATTCACTTAATCAAAATGCAATATAATTTCCCTTAAACACATGAACAAGTTTAGTAAAATGAAATCAAAGAACCCACGCATCTTCTACTCACCATTCGATCACCTGCAATATGATTCGACCAGGCTATGGACTGCACCTTTGTGCCAGTCAACTATACAATGCGGGTTTTAATGGATGCATCAGTAATCTGCACCACCATTAACGCCTACATAGATTCATACTGTGCCTACACCTTATTCAACCGTTCTTCCATCCAACGCATTTGGAACGATTCACCTCCAGCTCTGTATTTTAACACTTGGTTCTTTGATTTTAATTCCTCGGCGCTTCACTCCTGGAATCGAATGAAGCATTCACTGACTTCAACAATATGAGCCAGCGTATATCATGACTTATATCGCTCTAGGTAATTAGAGTATATCGCTCTTGGTAGATGGAGCCAGCGTATATCATTGTTCTGACTTTCAATTCCGATTTCAATTGCTTCCAGCGTACTCACTGACTTACGTCCAAGGCACTCAACGCTTTCAATTCAGGATTGATGCTTTCGAATTGCCAATCAAATTCTCGTAATCACTATATGGCATAAATTGTACGCTATCTGTAAACCTCTTCATCATAGCACCTCTGCATTCGATTCAATTCAGTTCAAAAACCCGCCTTCCAGTTCCCACGCACAAAACTATAATCGATCTCCATATAGTTGACTCTGCCTCCTTCTAAATCCTTTTCTTTATAAACCAGCAATCATATACCATCCAAATCGATATTAAATCCCATTACACTTACACAAGAAATAACTCATGAATTCAAAAAGGATCGAATTCCCCTTCATACATTGAATGCACAAATTCAATTCTACACAAACTCAAGAATGGGCATAAACTTCAGAAAATCAAATGTTGTATTAATACACACAATACTTACATAAAAATCTCTTTCCTCGGCCTGATTTCCAAATCATTGGCCCTTTTACAATAGCCTGAAGGCTCCCAAGCAAAAACCCTTGCTTCTACTCTAATCAATTCTCTTTGATTTTCAATGCCTTTGAGGCTTGATAATTTATACAATTTAAAATGATCTAATGTAAGTTCAATCCCTTCAACTTCTCAACAAAATCCTAAAATCACTCTTGAATCCCTAAGGATCCTCTCTCACCCAAAATTAATGAAACTAATTTCTAAATTAATATTTAGAAAAATCTCTCAATCCCTTTATATCCTCAACTGATCAAATTCTCTCATATTCTCAATTATTTACAATATTTAATTAAAATACTTAAAACCCACTCAAATCATTCATAAAAATATAGCTCCTCTAAAAGCTTAAAAACCCCTAAATTTTAATAAAATACAAAGTATTTTCTCTTTGCCTAATGCTCCTGCATCATCATAATTTTCCTATAATTAGAGGGAACATTTTTATCCCCACTTTTAAAGATATGCACAATCAAACTTTGAGTCCAAGGCTTAGAGAAGTCATGCTTTACCACCAAATTGAGAAGCCTGTGAATATGAGGAATGAGCATAGACCTTCCCATTTTGAAAATTTCAGCCTAGTAGCCTTCAATATTATTTTAATGATATAATAGAATTTTTATATATTATAATATTCTTATTTAATTTATATTATTTTAATTGTAAAAATTGGTTTAAATAAGAGTGTTAATATTTATGGGTTTGACTCTTTAGCAATTTCAACCTTGAATATCATGACTTACATAATACTTTATAACACACATACTGGCAATTGAATTGTCCCAATAGGCTATTGTATTATTATATTATATAAATTTGCAATATCATTTATATAAGTTAATATTTTTTTAATTTAAAATTTGTAAATGATATAAATTGAATCAATGTAGAATTACAAAATAATGAAATGTAATTTGGTATAATGAAACTAATAAATTAATAAATTGCATTACTATAATATTAATAAAGTTAGTATAGATCTAATTTATTTACTTATCTACCAAGAGTCGAAAAGAATAAAAGCTCTCAATTTTTTTTGATTGAAAAACTTGAGGAAAAGTTTATATCTTTAGAGATTTGATTCCTCTCGACTCTTATTACATTTAGAGTTAAGATTGATCTATTTTTCCTTATGTTGTTTTTTGAGCAAGACAGTAATAAAATGTTTCAAGTATAGTAAATTTTTTCTTTCCAGTCATTTTATATAATTACACCAAAGGTGTTTTCTTTGTTAGATTGGGTTGGAAAAAAATTGCTCACCCAAGCCAATCCCAAGGCTTTATTTTCGTCGTTTTATAAAATCAAAATTTACCACGTGCGTCGTCAGACCAGGCTGGCTCAGGGTCAATTCTCCATTTACATTGACTCTTCATAATTGTTCGGGTGGAAGTATGGCCTCAACTAGTGTCATGTCAGCGAAACAAAGATGAAATATGTGGCCGCGACTGGGTATGTGAAGATCTGAGCAATCATATAAGGGAGCTTCAAGGGGAGTGCAGGGCTCTGTGTGGAGGCAGTCTCTAAGACAAAATTGGATGAATCAGGCGAGGCAAATTTGTGATCCTCACTTACTTATTGGATCATTCTTGTACCATAATCATGAAGGATCGGAGGCCTTAATCATTTTTGTTCATAGATCGGCCCAGAATTTGGTGAAAGCACAAATGGGTGTGACTCAAACCATACAAATATCAAACCCTTTAATCACATAGTGAGCTAACCCAAACCCTATCGTATAGAGAGGCAAGATGATTTTCATTTCAAGAGTATATACGATTTTAGGGCATTTTTATGGTGTTTTATGAATTTCTCAACTGAATATTTTTTTAGATTTATGAATTGTTGCAGCAGATGAGTGTACCATTGAGAAGTGGGGATTTGGGTTTGCGTTTTCAAACAATTAAACTGAGGAGAGTTCTGACATCAGGGTATTGAAGTAAACTAGACCAGTGAAAACATATTCCTTCTTGATTCTCAAAAACCTTTTTGATTTTTCCTCCTGAGACGTGCAAATTCATGTTTCCTTGTAAAAACTCTTCTTTGCAGTAGCCATCTTGGGAGATGCAGTGACAGATCCAAGAGGAATCTCAGTGTTTTCGAAGGAGGTTTATATCCATTGAATACAATCCAATCAATTCAAATGTGTCGCTTCCTCTTATTTCCACCACCGGGATATGAAAAGAAGGTGTATTCTACCGATGCTACATTTTGGATTTATCGACTACTAATCTTTTTATATTCTCGGCAACAGGTGGGTCATGGCTCCGTCTCCCTTTTCATGCTATCTATGTTCCATTTCCATCACCATGTACCTCCATCATCTTTATTAATGCATGCCACTACCCACCACCCGCTACAGCTTCAGTCAAACTCCAGCTCACCGCGCGATTCAAACTCCCTCCCTGTCTTGTAGCATTCTGGTGTGTTTGCATTCAGCATTCGAACTTCATTGGCATACTTGAACCAAACTTAGTAATTTCCTATTTAAATGTATATAAATGAATATGCAATGGAAGGCTCGGACCGTCCACTTAAAATACCAAATTATCTGGAGTGAATTTATTCATGATTATTGGAAGCTGAAACGACCACCTAATAAAGACACATGCTGACGGAGCCTTGTTGGTGTTTATAGAAAGATAATGTGAGCAGATCACATGATATTTTTCCAATCAATACATATCGTCGGTCCCTAATATAATAAATTCCGCGTAAGAGGAAGAATTGAAAATACAATCATTTCACGACATGGATCACAGAACCAGAGCTCACATCTCTCGAATTGTTTTGTTCACCTCATCCATCCAAAGCATTCGTAAGTATAATGCGGATCCACAATTAAATGGATAATAGTTTACTTCAAACTCCGAAATCAATTGCTTTCTTCTAGCTCTTAAAAAAAATTGTTGTAAAATCTATGTGATGGGCAGTTGCAGAATGAAGGAGTACTCCACTGTACCAATTGCAGTGGAGGTTTATAAAAGAATCGGTGTCTATAAACCTAAGCATTTGCTTGGAGTTACAACATTAGATGTTGTTAGAACAAATACTTTTGTGGTATGCGAGCTTAACATTCCTTTGCACACTTAGATTTTAGCAGAGTTGGAACCAGCTAAGTAGATTGGATTTTGATTCTGGCATTGTGGAACTTCACAATTGTTTCTCACTATAATTTATTTATTTGCTTTTAGGTTATTTTTTTCACAATTGAGATATTTGGTTGACCCTTTTCGAAATTCATAGAAGATGTCTCGTATTTTTATTTCAAAATACATTTTTGGTAATGTCAATGACGTACCAAATTTACAATTGCATGGTTTTGGTTGAACACGTTGAAGTTGTGGTTGTGATCCAAAGGAATTTAATGTTCCAGTGTGCGTTGGCATGCAAGAATCAATATTCTTCCACTTTTATCTCAAGTTTGATTTTTAAAACCAAAATAAAATTTGATGCTTTTATATGGGCTGGTTTGTTTAATGCAGTACTCAAAAATGATTTCCAACAAGTATCAAGATAGGTAAGACTCTATGGGTGTATGCTGCATCATTTCCCTAATATGAATTCATGCCTTTCACCGATATGTTTTTTTTTTCCTTTTGAATTGAAAAAAAATTTGTGTACAATGTACTGGCTATACCCATAAGGCTACTTGAAACAACTTGTTGATGCATGTATTAATTTATCTCTTGCTTCTACTTTGCTTTTTATCTTCTTCTTTAATTTATTTTTAAACTTTATAAAAAATCTAACTTTCTTATTATTGTCTGAGTCCTTAGTAATTGTTTTCGATTGTCCTTAAAGAAGACTCTATATTTTGTGTTTTTTTCTAGATATTGCTTCAACATTTTTTTGTGTTTCTTCCGGATATTGCTTGAACAATTTTTTTAGGCTTCTATTGGTTTCTTGTATAGTTTGTGCCATGTGGTGGTTGATACGATTTATTGTTACATAATTAACTTTTTCTTTTTGTCTATCTTTCAAGTATAAACCGTCTTCCTCCCGATTTCAGTCTTCTTTTGGAAAATATTTTCCCTCGGACGAGGAGAATTGAATATGTTCTTTCCTCATTTCTAGTAGCTGACTTCATTTTCTCATCTCTCTATTTTTTGGTGTAATCCTTCATTTTAAGGAATTTAATGGTATACACTGATGATATATAATGAGTTCACTTTTTTAAACTGAATGATGGTATATAGTGAGGTCATTTTTTTAAACTAAAAATAACGTCTAGCATTGGCATGCAGATCAACCCTTAATTTCCTTTTACCAAAGAAGAGCTTGAATACTTAGAAAATCACATTAAAATTGATCATGAATATATACCAAGCAATCGCTCTTTACATGATTTGCCTTCTATTGTATTTTCTAGTTACACCGAAGATGTTCCTATAATGGGTTTGGTTGGGCAGTTTTGACCAATAAGATCTGTGTATTTTTGTCCTCCCCCCTCCCAATAAAAGTTGACACGTGGCACTACAACCATTGTGAAATTATCTAGGAAGTATGTTGTCCTTTAAAGTTTTCTAAATCCCATCATAAATGAAAAAAGAAATATTCTAATTTCTAAATTTTAAGATTTTTTGTTTTTTCATTGGTTTTTAAATTAATTTATCATAAAATTAAATTTTCTTGGTTTTTGAGAGATAAATCTATAAAAATATTAGAATAACAAATTATATTTTTTATATTTAAATGTTTTAAAATAATAATAAAAAAATTATTTTTATTATACAAAATTTTAATATATATTATTAATATATAAGTGTTTTGACACGTGCCACTACATCCATCACAGAGTTTGCTGAGAAGTGCGATGTCGTTTAAATCTTTGTAAATCCCATCATAAATGAAAAAATAAAGCTTATAATCTCTAAATCTTGAGATATTTTGATTTCTCATTGGTTTCTAAGTTAATTTATTATAAAATTAAGTTTTTGGGGGCTTAAAAAATAAATCTATAAAAAAATTAGAATAATATTTTTTCTTTTAATTTATATTTAAATGTTTTAAAGCCAATTTATAATAAAAAAATTAATATATATTATACAAAAATTATATATATATATATATATATATATATATATATATATATATATATATATATATATTATTTATTCTTTTATTATGATTATACTATATTATGATGTCATAAAAGAGGGAACAAAAAGATTTAGCAATAGTGAAGAATGGCGCAAAGATGTTATGAAGCATCATCAAGAATGACACAAATATGTGATGGAGCTTCAGCTAGAATGTAAGAAAATATTTAATTATTGTAGAATAATAATGGAGTAGTGTGGCTTTTGTGTCACTTTCTTTTAATCAATCTTATGGATTGGATGTGCTTGTAATCTATCAAAGCTCTGGCCAAAATCAATGCTATTGGTGTTTCTTTTACCACAAAATGAAAAATTATGGGGACTTGAACAATGATTTGAAGCATTCATGGATTGATAGTTTTATTCGCAAGACCAAGCCTAATATCATATACATTGTGCTTGGGATGTCATAGGCACGACCTAAAAATTGGTTGGTGAATTCAAGATTGTCTACTTTAGAAGATAAATCCTATTCCAAAAAAAATTATGTAATTGCAGTCACCACAGGTAAGATGTGCTACCCATTTCGCTTAAATTTATTTTTTTTCTTCTAAAAGAACTTTTATATTATCATGGTTCTCATATTTACAAAACTTAGAACCTAGAAGTTCAAAACTAGCACAGAAATGAACTTATCAAGAAAATGATTAACGAAATTCGATTATTTTTCTTGGAAGAGTGTCCCTCTTTCCACGTATAGAAGAGCCTCACTCTAATCTAGTTCCACCTACTCTATTTTCATTCCCATTCCTCTTGCTCTGACATTGGACTATACCGAAGGAACAAACAATGACATCTTTCTGAATACAGAAAATGCATTCTTCACTTCTAATATCAACCTAATTTTTATCATCATTCATTAAAATATAGTAGGCAGAGTCATCTTCAGAGATTTGTATTCCCCCTTTTAACATCTTTGAGTGGCTTCAGATATGTGTCATTTACATATTCTTATCGAGAAGCGATTTTGTTGCACTCATAGAAACGACTAACAATGCTTGCATTGGAGTGAGTGGCAAGATAAACTTCCCAATTCTGTTATTCCTTCGGTGTACCTTTGCACCTTTAGGGACAATTGCTTGTATATACATAGTTGACATTGAAATGTATTATTTATGATTCACATTAATAGATATCCCTCTCATATTCCAAATAAATCTCTCTCTCTCTCTCTCTCTCATAATTTTTGTTATTAATGTTTTGTAAAATGTTATGATGCAGTCGTAGCTGCAAATTAGCATATAATCGTGGACTGGTGTGTTAGGACCCACATAAATTCCTTTACACAACGGATTTACAATTTCAGAGTTAAATAAACACACATACATTTGCAACTAAAAAACGCTTCACTAAACGACCATATCGGATCACTTTATGCATATTATAGCCAAAACCCAATACAAACATAAACATGCGGGTTTCTTTCCTCATAATCCATCCACACCTTTGGTCTTCATCACTCCTATATATAAACTCCATCAATAGATCAAGATGGGTTCTCATCTTAGCTATTTCTCTCTTATATTCTTCATCAGTCATCTATTTCCATATGCCATTTGTCTTGGCATCTTCCTTCTTCACTTTGTGGTTGCCTCCTGAACCTTTGCTATGACTTTCAATAGTCATCTTCTTTATTTTCTTCACCCTCTATGAGCTGCACTAGCCTCTGCAGTAACAGTCCTTCCTGCTATAACTTGCCTCACCAAACTTCTTCTATGCTTGGCCTTTTGGCAAGTACTGATCCTCAATCTAGAACCTTCCTTGAGCACTCCTCTATGATCCTTCTAGGCTTACCCTCACAACTCATCTGCGCTTGAGAACACTACTTTCCTCTTATATTTCAACCTCACCTGAAATATTTGGTTCTGACCACATTTATTTTTCCTCCTAGAAACCCTTGCTAGCTTCGTTCATCACTGCCCTTAAAGGTTGTAATCTTCTTGTTGAGATGCCTTCACTCCTACTGCTACCTTTATTAAACTATTTTACTCTTCTTCTGAGTGTGAGAATTTACTTGTCAGTTCCATTATCCAAAATAAAATTGAAACAATACATTCTTACCTTATTTTATGTGTTATTTATTCATCCATGTTGTTGTAGCTCTCATGCTTTTTCATAAGCCTTCAATCCACAATCTTACCTCTTAAGGTTCACTCAATTAGACTCACTAAGAAATATTTCTCAACTTTGCTTAGTTCAAATTCTTTCACACTGCCTCTCAGATCTTGTTGCTCTGATACCAATTGATGCAGACCTGCTGCAAAATATCAGTGTTACATTGTGGAATGGAGTTCTTCAGGCTTAATACAAATTCCCTTTCCTTCGCAACAGTGATTAACCTTGAGATACAACAACGGAGCTTTATAACGTTCGTAGGTCAAACAATAACCCAAATTAACATAGAAACCCAAACGAAATACGAATCAATGTGAGAGTTCTTCACCAGAGGGTCCCACACAGTCCCAACCAATCATGAGTCATCACACTTTGTAGTCTTTCCAACATAACCTTAAGAGTTAAAAACTATTTTCTGCGTGATGCGATGTTGTGATGTGTTGACACGTGGCTTCCCGCTCTTCGCATCGCAAATCATTTTGTTTTACTTGTGACAGTCCTTAACGCTAACACCTAAGTTTTGCGATGGGCGTAATCTCCTTCAATCCCCGTCGTTGGTTGCCGTTGGATCTGATGGCTCGCGCAACTCCTTCTCCAGATCACTTCGTGTCGCAAGTTATGAAACTTTACTTGTGAAATCTCTTTAACCGAGACTCCTATCTTCTGCAACATGTGATGTCCTCCAACCACGACGTGATATTTCCACCATTGAACGGTTGGATACAACGACTCTCGTAGAGCCTACAATCCAATTTGTTTTATTATGCAATTAACACAATACTCGGTTCAACAAAGGAAATGTGCAAGGTCTATGGACCCACTGTGCCTGCAAATCCCATTTATATTCTTGTGGTGTGGTTAAATGGAAAAACTCTACTACGACAGAGATTTAAAATAAGCAATCTACAACAGGGAACCTGATCAAAGCACAAAACACTTAGACATTATTTGGAAAAGAATTGTTGTTTTTAAAACAGAGATCCTGATAGAACACAAAACACTTGGAAATAATTTGGAAATGGACATATTCAGAGCCAAGCCCTCAGATGGTTGGTTTTTACATTTAATTTCATTTCTCTATTCTCTCTTGTCTCTCTACAGATGGCAGAACCCCACAATGGTGGATTTGGTTTGGTTTTATCTTTCCCAAAAATCTCCATATGGTTGAGAAACTGTCATTCAGTTTCTAAAATAGTTTATTCAACTTATTCAACTAAATTCTGAACTAATCCTAAATTAACCATTCTTTTATTTTGCAAATTACATTGGCTGATTTAGCCCAAGTTAAACTTAAACAAAATACTTTAAAAAAAAAAAAAAAAAGACAAAGTCTTCAAACGCTTAGGACTGATAGCCCTCTTTCCAAGCCACAACATGTGACAAACCTTGTCACATTGCTGACTCTACCTTAATTCTCCTGCATCATGTTATATGCCAAGTCTATGTTAAACATGGAAGAAATTAAATCTATCTTGTACCATGAATTAAAAAGAACCTATTAATGAAATAAGAATTCTCTATATGTGTGTGTGATATGTTAAAATCTTTTCCTTATCATGCATATTGAAATATTTGATTTATGAACTATATTAAACTATTTTTCTGTTGTTAATATTTTTTAAATATTATATATGAACTCCATATTAAGAATGGAATAAATTACATATCTCTCCCACAATTAAAAATGAAAATATAAGAAAATTTTAAATTTAAATTACTGCATTTTTTCTCTATATAAATTTGATGTAAAATTGTGTTATTTAATATGGAAATTGAAATATTTTATTTATGATAACACTAATTTTTTGTTACTGCTATATTTTTGTTTTAGATAATAACATAGAATGAATTAGACATCACTTAATATCAATAATATCCTTTTTACATGCCATATGTGAACTTTATTAAGTAGTGCATGATTTAGGTATCTCCCTCGTACTAAAAATTATTATTATTTTTTTTTTATTACTTTCGATTACATTATTTCTATATAAATTTGATGTAAAATTAAACTGGAAATTGAAGTATTTTATTTATGGCCCTTTTTTATATTTTTAAATTTGTTAATATAAGTATTATTTTATTATTTTTAAATGTAATGTTACATGAAACATTCTCTCATAAACAAAATTATTTTTATATATAGAAATGTGAAATTTATACAAATATAAATAATATTATTAAGAATCAACATAGATCTATTTTAATTATTGATCTCCCAAGCATCTAGAGAAATTGAATCTAACCTTTTCTCAAGTTTTTCACTAAAAAGGAGATTTGATCCCTCTTGACTTTAGAGATTTGATCCCTCTCTACACTCAGTGGACCGAGAATTAAAATAGATCTATGTTGGTATACAGTATGAATAATATTATCAAAAACTACCATAGAACCATCTTAAGTATGGATCTACCAAGAGCCAAGAGGAATCAAATCTCTATAGGTGTAAACGTTTCCTCAAGTTTTGTGCTCAATTTTTTTTTTCATTTTGAAATATTTGATTATTTTATGATCTAGAATTAAAATAAATTTATGCCAATTTCACACAATTAATTATAATGCTTGATATAAAAGTCAAAAATGTAAAATATGTGCAATAATTTTATCTAAAATAAATTATACTTATTAAAAATCAAACATTAACATTATCAATCTCTTGTATAAGTATTCCTTCATACCAAACTAATTACCCTTCATGAAAAATCCAAGTACAAATAACATCAATCAATAATAATGCCAATATTGTTTCTACACCAACACACACCACTCTCCCTAGTTCCGGGGGGAACTCAGTTGGTAATCTGAAACATGTGAAATCATTGAAACTTGAGAGACCCTAGTTTAAATCCCCTATTACGACTCGAGCTACGAGGAGGAATACATATCGTAGACCCTAAAAATTTGCCGAGAGTTACATGTCAAACGGGTGGTTGGGATCCTCCCAAGTAAAAAAAAAAAAAATACACTCACCACCCTCCCAAGAAAACTAAAAATCAACAACATCCTTGAGTCAAACTCAATAAATAAATTATACTTCTTAAAATTCAAACATTAACATTATCAATTTCTTGTACAAGTATTCCTTCTCTATTCCAAACCTTCCAAACTAACTATCCTTACTGAAAAATACAATTACACATAACAGTAATCAATAATAATACCAATATTACTTCTACAACAACACTGACCACCCTCCTTGAAAACTAGGAATCAACAACATCTTTCTGGTAATCAACAACATCTCCCCATGTCAAAGTCATGTCATGTGCTTGTCAACTTACCAATCCCAGGTAACACATTCACCCTCAAAATCGTGTACTTTATCTTTACAAAAACTTATCAATTTGAAGGTGAGATATTTCAATTAAGCATAACAAAAGCCAATAATGTTTTCCCATCACTAGTGAAACGAACTTATCAACGACAAGTCTTTAAGTCTTCATTCGGTGGACTGAGAATTAAAATAGATATATGTTGGTATACAGTATGAATAATATTATCAAAACCTACCATAGAACCATCTTACGTATGGATCTACCAAGAGCCAAGAAGAATCAAATCTTTATAGGTGTAAATGTTTCCTCAAGTTTTGTGCTAAAAAAAGTTTTCATTTTGAAATATTTGATTCTCTTAAGATCTAGAATTAAAATAAATTTATGTCAATTTCACACAATTAATTATTATGCTTGATATAAAAGTAAAAAATGTAAAAGATGTGCAATACTTTTATCTAAAATAAATTATACTTCTTAAAAATCAAACATTGACATTATCAATCTCTTGTATAAGTATTCCTTCATACCAAACTAACTACCCTTAATGAAAAATCCAAGTACAAATAACTTCAATCAATAATAATGCCAATATTGTTTCTACACCAACACGCACCACCCTCCCTAGTCCCGGGGGGAACTCAGTTGGTAATCTGAAACATGTGAAATCATTAAAACTTGAGAGACCCTAGTTTAAATCCCCTATTGTGATTCGAGCTACGAAGAGGAATACATATCGTAAACCCTAAAAAATTACTGAAAGTTACATGTCAAACAGGTGGTTGAGATCCTCCAAAGTAAAAAACAAAAACAAAAACAAAAACAAAAAACAAAACAAAACAACAACAACAACACTCACCACCCTCCCTAGAAAACTAAAAATCAACAACATCCTTGAATCAAACTCAATAAATAAATTATACTTCTTAAAAGTCAAACATTAACATTATCAATTTCTTATACAAGTATTCTGTCTCTATTCCAAACTTTTCAAACTAACTACCCTTATTGAAAAATACAATTACACATAACAATAATCAATAAAAATATCAATATTACTTCTACAGCAACATTGACCACCCTCCTTGAAAAATAGGAATCAACAACATCTCCTCATGTCAAATTCATGTCATGTGCTTGTCCCAAGGGTGAATGTGTTATCAATCCCAAGTAACACATTCACCCTCAAAATCGTGTACCTTATCTTTACAAAAACTTATCAATTTGAAGGTGATATATTTCAATTAAGCATAACAAAAGCCAATAATGCTTTCCCATCACTAGCGAAACAAACTTATCAACGGCATGTCTTTTAAGTCTTGAAATGTCGTCCTACAGGCGTCTCTTTCCACGTACCCTTTTATACTCACCCTTATATTACAATAAGTACCCACTACTCGTCTCCATTTTTTTTCCCATAATTAATTAACATCATTTCTTTCTAATGGGTACAAATATCTTTTTCCATGTTTTTTCTCTTTTCACTTCTTTAACACGAGAAAGGGTGGCGAAAAATAGTGGATCACGTGTTTCCATTATAAAATAATGCATATTAATAATTAGCAGTTGTCCCTAAAGGTGCAAAAATACACTGAAGGTAGTTCATCTCATCAAGGTTTGGGAAAATTTGGCTTTCATTGTTGTGTTTGAAGTAGAAATTTTGTCTTGTGGTTATGCATACAACATCCTAAATGAATTATCACTAAATAATGTCAATTGGGCATGTCCCAAATTTAAGGATTGGGAGTGCAACACCCCAAAAAATTGCTAATTTAAATTTTAACCACAACCATGTGGGACCTGCACATAATCCCGCTAATGCAATCTCAAAAGCCTAAAAGTCATGTGCTAATCATGCAAATATTGGAAATTGGATAGAACAACATGTGATTGTGAGGACATGAATACGTCTGTTTATCGTGACTTGGAGGAACATGCAATAGGACAATGCCCTACAAAAAAGGATGAGGTAAAGCTCAACGATGTTGATAAAGAGATGCACAAGATAGTTGTGGATGAATTCAAATACAGAACAAAGGAAGAGGTTGAAAATGGCCCAATCGCAAAATTGTTTGATACATATTGTAGTCTACTTAAGCTAGATGGGACACCAGAAAATACAAGGACTCCGATTTTATATCAAAGAGCGGAAGTAATCAATCTGTTCCAATTGACTAACTGGATTGGTGATTTCCTTGCCCAATCCATGCATTATATGAAATTTTATTGCAAATGAGCAAGGATATTTAATGATTTCCTTTCATAAATGTTATCCATGCTTCCTTGCCTTTATTCTATCGGAAATAGTTTTTACCTTAGCATTAGTGCATGATTTATTTTTTTCCATAATGTTAAATTTCCTATTTAGAAGGTTCAAATAATTTATTAATGCTACATTGTAGTTGTAATAGGCTATGAAAGCTATATTGTAGTTTTAATAGGCTATCAAAGTTATGCAAACAGAAAACGAAGAGCTTGGTATGGATGTTTGATAGATTGGCTATTTTATCTCAATTTTTTTTTTTCGTTTATTGTTAAATAATTTTACCAAATCAAACTGCAGGGCAACAAAAACTCTTCAAATTTAAAATTTTAAAGTGCACCAATTTTTTTTCAAATTTTAAATTTTAAAATAATATATTATATAAAATTTGTATAAAACAAATTACAAAACTTAGATTATATATATATATATATATATATATATATATATATATATATATATATATATATATATAATACCAACTTGCAACCGTGATGATAATAACATAGTGATAAAGATTATATAATAATTTCAAGTGCTACTGAGTCTGAAATCGATTAACCTTGCAATGTACAATCATGTTTTAATTTAATATTATTTTATCATGTGACCCGAAATTAATAAAATACAAAAACCATTCATTTTGAAATGAAGAATTGCATATGAAACGAATTTAGTGATCCGTGAGAGGGTTAGAGGGTTATTCTTCTTCAAAGTTATATATATATATATGAAAGTGTTCGATGGTGAGAGTTAGATTTGAGATATGACCGTTTTTGCTATAAAATATTAAGTCTGATTATATGTGATAGTATTTTATATTGAATAGATTATTGACTAAATTTTAGTAATGTAATTAATCAAGAAAACATTTATCTAAAATTATAGACATTTATCTAAATTATAAATCACAAAAATTTTAGATATAAAATCATTCTTTCATCAATGAAATCAACTTTATATATTATATATTATATCAAAATCCATCTGCAAATGTCACAGTATTATTATTATTTATTTATCATAATTACATTCCAAAAGATTAGTCATTTCCTTTTGCCAACGTAAGCAAAACTATAACGAATTTGGAGGACGTGCTTTTGCATGGTCGCAATAGAGAGTTCCACCAATAAGACCTACGCATCCATTTGGAGGTGGGCAGTTCCACGTGCCCCATGGCTTATGTACAAAATAACAACCTAGAGGAAGATGGTCATCTTCAGGAAGTACTCTATCACAACAATATTTATAACATAAATGGTTAAAACCGAGAAATCCAATAAATAAAAACATGAAATGTAACCACGCATACCAGAAGCAGTTCAGTGTGTTGTAGCAGCAACATCATTAGATGCCTCCGCAACATTAACATTGATTAAAATAATAACAAAAGTGACCAGAATTGAAACGCAACCATCCTTCCAATCTCTCTCTGTCTTTTGACCATTTTTCTCTGTGTAGTTGTGTTGGCCATGAAATGAAGTGTCGAGCCATTTTTTCTCTATTTATAGCACAATTGTGGCAATGACAGAGAAAGTAACTGTAAGTTGTTTTTTTAGTAAGTGGGGAAATTGTAGATATTCCCTGACTTCTATGTTCGCAACAACACAGGATTATTTTATGGTATGTAATGTGTACGTTGGGATTGCAGAGTTGTGAAAATGGCAGAGAGAGTAATTGTAAAATTTCTTGTTTTAGTGACAAACATCAGGACATTCCCTGACTCTCCATATCCATTATTATAAGATCCAACAGTGGACAATGTGACAGTTGTTTACTTGAATCGACAGAAAATAGAAAGGTCGAGATGAAATACCTTCGGTGTATTATTATTATTGCTATTATTATTATTATTATTAATACAATTAATAATAATAATAATATTTAAAACCATTCTTATTTTTATTAATATGATTGTTGATAATATTATTATTCAAATTATTAAAATTTTTATGGTTAAAATCATTAATAAGACACTTATGAGAAACAAAAGAAGAATTCCTAATAGAATACAAAGGAAAAATCGAAGAGACATGGGGGTTATAAGGGTCAGAAATCAAACTTGTCTTCTCACTAACCTTCAAGTTAGGTAAACCGACGGGTTGGACTGGATTTGAAAGTGGATCCAGGCCTTCATAAAAAGGTTTAGACGAACCCTGGTCAAGGTCAGCAGAGATACCAACAGGGACCACCAAGTTGGAACCATCCCAATCCTAATGACGCAAAGGGCCTTCATTAGAGATGCGTTGACCACGTGGTTCTCCTTCCACCGTAGAAGACAAAAAACCACGCGAAGCTTGATCAACCACCATGGTTGATGGAAGACCTGAAGGATCCTCTCTACCAACATACTCAAAAGATAAACAATTAAACGGAAGCGATAGGAGGGACGACGTTGTGGTAGAACGCTGACTGTCTGCCAGAAGAGGAGATTGAACGTTGGCTAACGTTGAGGCAGAGAGGATACCTGGAGTGGCATGATGGTGTGTTGTAATAGTAGCATCATTAGATGCCTACACAACATTAACAAATTAACATTGATGAAAACAATAACCAGAGTGACCCGAATCGAAACCACGACCATCCTTCCAATCTCTCTCTGTCTTTCGGCCATTTTTCTCTATGTAATTGTGTTGGCCATGAAATGAAGTGTCAAGCCATTTTTTCTCTGTTTATAGCACAATTGTGGCAATGGTAGAGAAATTAACTATAAGTTATTTTTTTAGTAAGTGGGGAAATTGTAGATATTCCCCGACTTATAATTTTGCAACATGACAGGATTCTTTTATGGTATAGAAAAGTTGTGAAAATGGCAAAGAGAGTAATTGTAAATTTTCTTGTTTTAGTGAGAAACATCAAGTCATTCCCTGACTCTCCATCTCCATTATTATACAGATCCAACAGTGGAAAATGTGACAATAGTTTACTTGAATCAACGGCAGAAAATAAAAAGGTCAACTATGGTGAGCGGTGGAATGATTCAAAAGTAAACACCTTCGGTGTAAATATAGTCCAAGGCCCCACACCATATCTAATGGTCAAAGAAAGGGTACATGCATAAATTTGATCAACAACTATAAGTCACAGTGGCAGTGACATTACAAAGACTGAAAGTATTACATGTGGCATGGCCTAACTCTATCTCCACAAAAGGACATTTACATGGTCCAAAAATAATTCACTGCATATAACAATATCAATGAAAAAAAACAATTATCACATTAGCACATGTGCACAAGGATACATATATACCCTTACTTTATTTTATTGATTTGATTTAAATTTTGTAAATGATATGCTACCATCATTAAATTTGCATATGTTAAGCCCATTAAAATGGCAGGATGAACTATTTATCCCATAAAATCACATTTTGGCTTTTACCATTAAACTCCAAGAATGTCAAGGCCAAAATTCTTCCTCATATTCTTTTTCGCACCTGAGATCTCTTTAAATTAGTGGAAAATTTTGAGAATTGCATGTAGAACATTAAAGAAAAACATAATGTAATAAACGAGGAAGGTAAGAATGCACAACCCATCCATGAAATTGAAAATTTATTAATATGATTTCTACTAGTAAAAAGGGTTTTCTCAAATTAATTCAATTATTTTACTCAGAGGTTAAGAAAATAATTAAAAAGTTTACCAACAACAAAATTCATCCCTTCACATGTTTATTTTTCATAAACATATCTCATTAAAAAAATATCCTTGTGGAGAATAAACAATTTCATACATATATTGTTGCAATAATCAATTTCATTTACTAAGCACATAAGTACTCATCTGATTCCAAAAAAATGAATATGGAATTTAAGAAGGGTGAGCCACTCTCCATTCAACCATAGGCAAGACTGAATTGTAGTTTTTCTCGCAATCAACCACCCCTGCACTAGATTCTTGATGCCTTGACAGAAAAGAAACCTTGCGGATTTAGTGCACAGTTTTTAGACCAAACTTAGCATAAAAGTGAAGGCCGCTCTCCTTGAAACATAAGAAAATCTCAGTGTTCAATCTTTCCATATTTGAACAGGCTCATAAATTGATCCAGGTGGCTCTAGAAATATAAGTGGCATTGAAATAGCTCAAAAATCAAAGTCCTCATATTGAAGTGAAACTAGTATTAGATCTTAGTGTTCATCATCCTAATTGCAACGACATGAATGACACTCAAATCTGAGTTTGTATGCTCAAGTTATAGCTGGTCAAAGTTCTGGTCAAAGTAGGCCAAGTGGTACTCACTAATGAGGCAACAATTTGGCAAAGGGACGACGCATGGAAAATGACGGTCAAAAAGGGATAATTTTTCACCTATTTAATTTTCCTAATAACCCTTAAAACTCGATAGCGAAATTTTAACTATATATATAATTTTAACTATATATATATATATATATATATATATATATATATATATATATATATGTATATATATATATATATATATATATATATATATATATATATATATGTATGTATGTATGTATGAAAAATAAAAATCAAAAATCAAAATTTTGGGGTGGCGAACCACCAACCCCACCAACACCCCAATGGCATTATACAACGAAAATGGTATTAAATTAAACACATGGGCCTGGGCCCGCGACATTGGCCCAGGACCCTGCTTGACCTATATGTAACAACCACATGCCAAAAGGGGTCGGCAAGGCTTGAAACCACCTGGCCCGGTGCACCGATCCGCCAACCGAACAACCCTGCGACCAAATAAACCAAAATATGCCAATGCTAAACCATATGTTATTAATAAAATACAATATTTTTTCGATTAAAATGATTACAAACCATATATGGGTGCGACGAGTTTTGAAACCGGTCCGCCCCCACCATATTCGCCACTAGTTGCCAACAAGAAAAACGACTTGGTTTGTAAACGCTGCCACGATTTTGTATATAAACCAAAAATCTCATTTGACCAGCTATCGAAGAGCAGAGTGGGGTCAGACCAATGGAACCTTGAGTGGACCAGGGGGGTAGAACCCTGAAGAGGGGAATCTTGGGATGCTGAAAATATTCCTTTGGGGTCCAAAAGTGCCAGTGTCAGAATGGGACAAGTTTATAGTCATTTTTGCACGATTGTTCACCAGAAATCCAACCGTGCAGTCTATTTCTCCAGCATATGTATCCATTTTTAGGCCATCACTGGAAGTGGAGGTATAAGGTGTCAATTTCTAAATTTTTTGTAATTTATTTTTGTTGCCAATTTAATGAAAGAGGCCTCTCCACATTGAGCATGGCCCGGAGACGTAGCCTACACTCGGTGAACTCTGTAATAAAATTGTCTTGTGTTTTTTTATCTCATGTTTGCTTATAAATTCCACTTCTTTTCATGTGTTTAAGTTACTTGATTATACACTCTTTTATATTCAATTTTGTATGCATCCATGAAGTAAAAGATATGGATCAAGTTTGGTATCAGAGCAGGTATTTTTTATGTGAGTTGCATGAGTGAATGTTAACTAGGAAAAAGCTCCAAAGAGGTGAAGGAAAACTCAAATCCTTTGATCATGAAGTGGGGTGTGCACCACGAAGATGGAACATGGTAGATGAGGATGCATGGGCAGAATAAGAGCGATCTTCTTCACCATGGCAGAGATAGTTGACAAGTTGTTTGCAGAATATGAGAAGACAATCAGGCATGAGAAGGAAGAACCCGATAATCATGCATCGGTACACCATGGAGGTGGAGGAGAAGAGCCTCCTCCCTCTCCATCCACTAGTGAAATTTCTTCTTCTTTCTCTTCTCATCATTCTAATAGACACCATAAAAATACATCTAAGAAGCCATTTTTAAAGCTAGATTTAAATTTTTATTTGCCCACATATAATGGAGAATGTAATGCAGAGAAACTAAACATTTGAATTAGATAGATCGATGTTTATGTCTAGATTCAAAAGATTGAGGAGGATGAGGCCAAGATCCAATAAGCATCCCTTCGACTAAGTGGAACCACTCTCGTTTTGTGGGAGAGAAAGTTGCAGAAAGGCAACAAAGACTTGGGTAATCTCCTTTCTTCTTGGTCCAATTTTGTTTCTGCATTAAAATATCAATTTTATCCTTTGGGTTATCGACAAAAGGATTTAATGGAATGGCAATATTTGAGACAAGGAAAGGGTCAAAATGTACAAAGCTTCACATAAGAGTTTAGAAAACAAGCTTTGAATTTGAATATTCCACTTGATTCACCTGAAACCGTCACAAAGTATATTGGTGCTTTACATAGTTACATCAAGCATTCTTTTTTATTGTTTTATCCTACTACTATTGATGCAGCCAGTGTGAATTTCATTCACCTTGAAATCAGGGGCAAGAATGACAAAGAATGGCAACTAAATAAATCGTCTTTCAAACCTCATAATGGAAAGTTCATAGGAAAATACAAGGGAAAGGACAATAAGGAAACTAAAACTAAGAAGGAGGAACGAGTAAAGCCATCTTGCACAAATTGGAAGGCCATGATTATGAACACTATTGGAAGTTTCATCCGGAGTTGAAACCAAAGAGATTTGGTGGAATGAACAAGAAAAAGACGGTGGAAACTTTGCAACAAGACCTTGGATCTGAATATGGTGATGAGACATAGATCACAGCTCTGGGAATACAAGGTAGTCTTTCTCTTCATGCTAATGAAAATTCTGAATTACATGCAAGTACAAGTCCTTCAAATGAGTATCCTTTTAATGAACGAAATAGGACTTAATTGTTCCACATTAGAGTCATAATGAAACATACTAAAGTGGAAACCTTGTTTTATTCGGGCTCACAAGTAAACTTGATTTCAAAATCCTTGGTTAATAAATTTGGATTAGAAACCAAGCCTCATCTGAAACTCTACCCTCTTGGTTGGGTGTGTGATAAATCCAAATTACATGTAACCAAGCAGTGTAGAGCTCGATTTGTGATTGCATCCACAATAGTAGATGAGGTTGATCTTGATGTGGTACCTTTGGATATTTGTGGCATGGAATTGGAGAGTCCATATTTGTTTGATGGGAAAGCAATTCTATTTCACCATGAGAACAAGTATCATCTCACGAAAGATGAGGTGGAATACATTGTTAGAGCCCACTGTCCCAAAATGAGTGCCAGTCTTGTAAGTGTAGGTCAGATGAAGAGGTTGGTGGATTCCAGCAAAGGGTGCATGCTCATGGTTGTGAGAGAAAATATGTTGAGACATCTGAAGCTTTCCAAGGTTGTGATCCCACTCATAAAAAGTAATTGTATGAAATTGTTTCTAACTATAACGGGTTTTTTCAAGAACTAAGTGGGTTTCCTCCAAAAAGTGAAATACAACATGAGATTCACTTGCAGCAGGATGCATATTTACCCAACATTGATATGTACAGGTTGTCAGCCATTGAGATGGATGAGATAAAGAAACAAGTGCAAGAATTTCTGAACCAAGGGGCCATAAGACCAAGTTCTTCTCCATGAAGTTCACCTATTGTGTTGGTGCCAAAGAAATATGGCACATGGAGGATGTGTGTGGAATACATAGCACTCAAAAAAATAACGGTGAAGCATCGGTACCCTCTCCCTCGCTTTGATCATTTATTAGATCAATTAGAAAATGTTGTCTATTTCACAAAAATGGACTTTCGTAGTGGCTATCATCATGCCAGGATTGCAGAACATGATGTATGGAATACTGCATTTAAGAAAAAATAGGGGTTATTTAAATGGCTGGTGATGTCATTCTGACTTTGCAATGCTCTGACCACATTCATGAGGGTTATTAATGCTATTTTTAGACCTTTTCTTGATGATTTTTTACTTGTGTATCTTGATGACATTATTGTTTAGTGTAGGACATGGGAAGATAATGTGAGTCACGTTAAAAATGTGCTTGATGTTTTGCAAAAAGAAAAATTGTATGTCAAAATGTCTAAGTGTGAATTTGGTAAGACCTATTTGGTTTACTTGGGTCACATTATCGGAGGTGGACAATTAGAAATAGATTCTTCTCAAATTGATGAGATTGTAAAGTGGCCTAAACCCGCCAATGTTAGAGAGGTTCAAAGCTTTTTGGGTGCAGTACAATACTGGAGAAGGTTCATTGCCAACTTCTCCATCATTGCATCCCCCTTACATGAATTTATTAGTGTGAAACAAACCTTTAAGTGGGGAGGAAAGAAACAGAAAGCATTTGATACACTGAAACAGAAGATCAGTAAGGCCCCAATTTTTTCCTTACTTGACCTCCAACAACGTTTTGAGATCGAGACACATGCCACTGGGTATGCCATGAGAGAAGTGTTGATATAGTAAAGGAAACTTGTATGTTACCATTCAGAGACATTCTGCCAAGATGTTGTGAACTATCCCACATATGACAAGGAGTTGCAGCCTTGGTTCAAAGCATGAAGAAGTGGAAGCACTATTTTATTGGTAAGGAAACCATCATTCACATAGATCACCAGCCCTTGCAGTACCTCCAGTCACAAACCAAGATTCAACAAGCACACCATTTTCAGATGGATGGGATTCCTCTAGTAGTTTCACTTGTTAATAAAATACATGAAGGGCACCAACAAGAGAGTGCATATATGCTTTGTCGCCCTTCTATTTATTCATCTATATTTTTGCAAAATATTTCTTTATATTTTGAAATTTATGTTGAACAATATATTGATGATGATGATTTTAAGGAGATTTATGCAAAGTTGGCGCATGGATCGCAGGTAGATAATTATCATTTGCAGGGAAACTTGTTGTACTACCTTGGAAAACTTTGTATTCCCACCAATGAAAGGATACATGTAATAATAGAGGCACATACCTCTCTTGTGTCAAGTCATTTTGGTGTAGAACAAACTTTTTATCATCTACATAGGTTTTATTATTGGCCTCACATGAAAAATATTGTGACTCGATATGTAAAGGGATGTGTGTTATGTTTAGTTTGCAAGCCCTCTAATAGAAAATTGGGGCTCTACACACCAATCCCTATTCCAAGTCATCCATGAGAATGTGTGTCAATGGATTTTGTAGGTGGATTACCTTTGTCTAGTAGAGGTCATGACTAGTTGTATGTCGTTGTGGATTGATTTAGAAAAATGTGTGTCTTAATGCCTTGTAAGTAGTAGGTCACGGAAAAGTAGGTTGCTCGTCTCTTATTTCAATTTGTATGGGTCCATTTGGGATGACCATATACATTGTGTCCGATCAATACTCTCTCTTTCTTAGAGAGTTTTGGATGAGTTTGTGGAGAATGATGAACACCAAGCTAAAGAGGAGCACAACATTTCTTCCGCAAACCGATGAACAAATAGAGATTATTAACGACACAGTGATACACTTACTCCAAGGCTATTGTGTCAAGCATCCCAAGTTGTGGGATGAACAACTTCCTTATGTATAACATGCTTACAACCAGATAGTGCATTCATCCACTCATAGCTCACCATTCAAGACATGCTTTGGATATTTTCCAAAGGATCCCTTAGAAATGATCTTGGAGAGGGATGAATATTCTAGTGGGAAAGACGATAGGGACAAAGCGTGGAAGTTAATTCAACAAATTCAGATTATTCATTAGGCAGTGCAAAAGTAGTTGGAGAAAATTCAAGCTTGATACAAATCTTGACATAAGAAGCACCAAGTCGATCACCAATTCCATGTTGGAGACAAAATGTGGCTCCATGTCAGCAAATATTGGATGAAATGCAAAGGAAAGAATTTGATATAAATCTGATATGGCCCATTCACCATATTAGAGAAGATTGGAGACATTTTTTTTCGTCTCGATTTTCCTGCATACATGCACATGTACTTGGTGGTGAACATTGACAACCTGAAGCTTTATGAGCCTCATTCGATCACAGACACCAAAGAGGTTGGACAAGTTCCTACAATGGACGAATTTTCACCTGAATACTTGGACAAGCTACCCGAGGATATCATTCTTGACAGGAAAACTAGGACTTCATGACGGGGAGACGTGGATTATATTTGTATTGGTTTCAAGGGAATTAATCCAAGTAAAGGTCAATGGATTGAATGAGAAAGTGGCTCCATAAATAGAAGTGGCCTTGAAATAGCTCAAAAATAAAAGTCCTCATATTGAAGCAAAACTAGGACCAGATCGTAGTGCTCGTCATCGTGATTCGAACGACATGAAAAACACTCAAATATGAGTTTGTATGCTTAAGTTATAACCGATCAAAATTTTGGTCAACTAGGCCAAGTGGCAGTCACTAACGGGGCAACAATTTGGCTAAGGGACGACACATGGAAAATGGCAGTCGAAAAGGGTGAATTTGTCACCAATTTAATTTTCCTAATAACCCTTAAAAAATTACAGTGAAATTTTAACTATATATATATATATATATATTAAAAAAAATCAAAATTTTGGGGTGGTAAGCCACCAACCCCACCCCCCCTCCCCCCAATGACATTATACAAATACAACAGTATTAAATTAAACACATTTGTCGGGGCCCATGGCTCTAACCCTGGACCCTGCCCTACCTATATGTAATGGCCACATGCCAAAAGGGGCCGACGGGGCTTGAACCTACCTGGCCCAGTGGGTTGGCCCACCAACACGGCGGGCCCTGCTACAAAACAAACCACAACGCGACAATGTTAAACCATATGCCTTTAATAAAATACAATATGCCATGTATTAAAACTGTTACAAACCATATATAGGCACGACAGGTTTTGAACCCGACCCGCCCCCACCATATTTTCCACCAGTTGCCAACAAGCCAAACGACTTGGTTTGTAAACTTTGCCACAATTTTGTATATAAACCAAAACTATCATTCGACCGACCAGTGGAGAGTGGAGCGGGGTTGGACCAACGGAACTTTGAGAGGACTAGGGGGCGAAACCCTGAAGAGGGGAACCTTAGGACACTGAAAATATTCAATTGGGGTCCAGAAGTGTCAGTGTCAAAACGTGACAATTTTATAATAATTTTTTCACGTTTTTTTGCCAGGAATCCAACTGTGCAACCTGTATCTCCAGCCGAGGTCTCTATTTTCAGGCTATCATTAGAAGTGGAGGTATAAGATGTCAATTTGTAGATTGCTTGTAATATATTTCTGTTGCCAATTTAATGAAAAAGGTCTCCCCACATTGAGTAGCGCTAGGAGACGTAGCCCACATTGGGTGAACTCTGTAATCTAATCGTTCTGTATTTTTGATCTTATGTTTGCTTATGATTTCCATTTCTTTTCATGTGTTTAAGTTACTTAGTTATACACTCTTTTATATGAAATTTTGTATGCATCCATGAAGTAAAATATTTGGATCATAAACTCACAAAAATACTATGAAGGTCTACACAACACAAGGGTGTCCTTTGATCTCTATAGTCCCTCAACCCTCCCCTCTTAAGTGCTCTATGTGCCACACAGAAACAACACCATTCCTAGTCCCTAGAGCCATCTAGTCTAAAGAAAAAGTGTTACAAAACATTCACTTCCTATCACATAAGTTGTCACTTACAACTCTTAACCAATCACAAGGTCTGAATCTCTCTAGGTTTCACACCAAATCTCTTGCCAATTTGAATTTCTGAGTGAGAGGGAAAATAATATATGAGAGAGAAAATGGAATAGGCTAAAAATCTAAAGGAAGAAGAACCTTGTGATTGGTCCCCCCTCTTGTTTTTATAATCACACATTTACTCTTCATCTTCCCAACCTATTGCTACAAACTTATTGGGAAGATTAACCATCTCATTAATAGGGAAAATTAAATCAAGGGAATTTTTCCTCTCAAGGCATTATAATCTAATGTCTATCCCCCTTCAGTTCTAGTTTTTTTTTTGAATAAAAATAAACATTATATCACATCATAGAGTTTTAACTCATAGTGTAAATGCTAGTACCTCAACATCATAAGTTCAGTTACATCACAAATTTGGGAAAATAAAATGGGTGTCACAAGACCAACGGGGATGGAGATCATTGTGTAGAAAAAAAGATGATACTAAAAATTTTATTGCATCAAAATTTAAGGAGAAATTGTGGGGTGATAAAGAGTTGGACTGAAAAAGGAAACTAAGATATTATAAGGAGGTGATCAACCCTAATCTCAAAAATAAAAAATGTCTCTTTGTCTTGATTAATGTTAAGAAGAAAATAAACAATGCTAAAATAAGAGAAAAACTCATAAGCTTCGTAGTGAAACTAGACATTGGTCAATTCCTAAAATGCCATGGGATGAAAGACTTTGCCACCTTTGCAACACTAATAGGGTTGAAGATGAAAAACACTTTCTCTGAGATTATCCATTTTATACTCACATTAAATCTAATTTTTAAAATATGTATCGCACTAACAACATTTTTAATCTTTTAAGACATCAAAACTATAATGATCTTGAAACCTTTTTGTAACATCCCTAAAATTCGAAGCTAATGTGCAACCAATAAACGTGAGATATCACATGTTTCTTCCCAAATCAATACAAACGCCCAAAATGCTCAATCCACACAATATTCATTTTTAAACTGCCATGCTGAGTTGCAATGAGCAGGTTGCAAGGCATGGGCATGCCCAAGAGAGCAATTGGGCCCTCATGAGAAGTGTGGTGTGAAACATCCAAATTTGGGGTTTTCACCAATGTGCGACATGAGTAGGAGGGCTTCGTCGGCACATTTGAGGGGTTGGCACGAAAAGGCGAAAATGTCGGCCTGAATGACCAACTCAGAGACTTGGTACATTGGTTGGCATGAGCGGGACATTTTGCAGACTTGGTACATTGGTTGGTATGTGCGTAGGGTGGATAATGTGATTGAAAAAAATGATTAATTGTGAACTATTATATCTAAACCATGCTAGCTTCGTAGACTCAATTGCGATCAATCTTTGAAGGTGCATTTGCATTGATTTTTTTTTTTTTTTTTTGAATATATGAAATTTAAAAATATTATCTACAAGAGACCACGACATTCTTGCATTTAAAAAAATGATTTAATTTTTTTTTTTAATTTATATATTGATTTAATTCAATACTCACGGAAATTTTTTTATATGTTTTTTAGGTTTACATATAATTAATAATTTGTAAAATAATGAGCTCAACAAAATGCCATATCCATGTGCCCCACAATCAACGTTCCCTTGCATCATAGAAAAAAAAACCTGTAAAATTTTATTATTTTTTAGTTGAATAATTTTTTCTTTTAATTTTTAATTAAAACATTTTAAGATATATTAATTTAGATTTATTAAATTAAGAGATTAATTTTTGTTTTTATTTTAAAAGAAATTTGTATCTCAAGAAATTCAATCTCTTTTCATTTTTAACAAATAAAAAATTATAAATATAAATATAATTATTAATTTAAGAATTGAAACCAAGACCTCTCAATAGCAAAGATACTTTAACAACAAGATTTTAACCAAATGAACTAACTCTTGAGACTTAATTAATTTATATTAATAATATAATAGAAAAAGGAATTAAAAAAAAAATTAATCCATATTTACACTAAAAGTGTTCCTATGATGGATTTTGTTGGGCAGATTTGACCAATAAGAGCTTTGTATTTTCGTCCTTCTCCCTGGAATTAGTTGGGTTGGGTAGATTTGACCAATAAGATCTTTGTATTTTCATCCTCCTCCCTCCAAATAAAAATTGACATGTGACACTGCAACTATCATGGAATTAGTTGGGAATGTGTTGTTTAAAATTTTATAATTTTCATCTTAAATGAAAAAACAAAGATTATTATCTCTAAATTGATTTTTCATTTTATTTGGCAAATCCATGGATCATTTCCTATCGACCTCGAGAGTGTCAAGAGAATTGAAACCATGACCTCTCAATAGCAAAGATACTTTAACAACGAGAACTTAACCAAATGAACTAACCCTTGAGACTTAATTAATTTATATTAATAATATAAAATAAAATTTTAAAAAAAAATGCATATTTACACTATAAGTGTTCCTGTGATGGGTTTTGTTGGGAAGATTTGAACAATAAGAGCTTTGTATTTTCATCCTCCTCCCTCCAAATAAAAATTGACATGTCACACTGCAACCATCATGGAATTAGTTGGGTTGGGCAGATTTGACCAATAAGATCTTTGTATTTTCATCCTCCTCCCTCCAAATAAAAATTGACATGTCACACTGCAACCATCATGGAATTAGTTGGGTTGGGCAGATTTGACCAATAAGATCTTTGTATTTTCATCCTCCTCCCTCCAAATAAAAATTGACATGTGACATTGCAACTATCATGGAATTAGTTGGAAATGTGTAGTTTACAATTTTCTAATTCCCATCCTAATTGAAAAAAGAAATATTCTAATCTCTAAATTGAATTGTCATTGTATTTGGCAAATCCATGGATCACTTCCTATCGACCTCGAGAGTGTCAAGAGAATTGAAACCATGACCTCTCAATAGCAAAGATACTTTAACAATTAGAACTTAACCAAATGAACTAACCCTTGAGACTTAATTAATTTATATTAATAATATAATAGAAGAAGAAATAAAAAAAATAAAAAAATCAATGCATATTTACACAAGTGTTCCTATGATGGGTTTTGTTGGGCAAATTTGACCAATAAGAGATTTGTATTTTTGTCCTCCTCCCTCCAAATAAAAATTGACATGTGACACTGCAACCATCATGGAATTAGTTGGGTTGGGCAGATTTGACCAATAAGATCTTTGTATTTTCATCCTCCTCACACTCCAACTATCATGGAATTAGTTGGGAATGTGTTGTTTAAAATTTTATAATTCTCATCCTAAATGAAAAAAGAAAGATTATTATCTCTAAATTGATTTTTCATTTTATTTGGAAAATCCATGGATCACTTCCTATCGACCTCGAGAGTGTCAAGAGAATTGAAACCATGACCTCTCAATAGCAAAGATACTTTAACAACAAGAACTTAACCAAATGAACTAACCCTTGAGACTTAATTAATATATATTAATAAAATATATTAATAATATATATATATATATATATATATATATATATATATATATATATATATATATATATATATATATATATATATATATATATATATATATATTATAAGTGTTCCTATGATGGGTTTTGTTGGGCAGATTTGAACAATAAGAGCTTTGTATTTTCATCCTCCTCCCTCCAAATAAAAATTAACATGTGACACTGCAACCATCATGGAATTAGTTGGGCTGGGCAGATTTGACCAATAAGATCTTTGTATTTTCATCCTCCTCCCTCAAAATAAAAATTGACATGTGACACTGTAACTATCATGGAATTAGTTGGGAATGTGTTGTTCAAAATTTTCTAATTCTCATCCTAAATGAAAAAAGAAAAATTCTAATCTCTAAATTGATTTGTCATTGGCTTTTAAGTTAATTTATCATAAAATTAAGTTTTATTGGGTTTTGAAAAATACATCTATAAAAATATTAGAATAATAATTTATATTTCTTATATTTAAATCTTTTAAAATCAATTTATAATAAAAATTTTAATATATATTATTAAAATATAAGTATTTTTGACACATGTCATTGCAAATGTCATGAAATTGCTGGGAAGTGCGATTTAATGTTTTCTAAATCCCATTCTAAAAAAAAATATCTAATCTCTAAATCTTAAGATATTTTGATTTTTCATTTGTTTCTAAGTTAATTTATTATAAAATTAAGTTTTATTGAGTTTTAAAGAATAAATCTATACCAATATTAGAATAATAATTTTATTTATTTATTTATTTTAAATGTTTTAAAATTAATTTATAATAAAAAAATTAATTTCTATACAAAGTTTTAATATATATTATAATATATAAGTATTTTATTATTATTATACTATATTATGATATCTTAAAAAAGGGAACAGAAAAATTTAGCAACAATGAAGAACGATGCAAAGATGTGATGGAGTTTAAGCTAGAGTGTAAGGAAATATTTAATTCTTGTAAATTAATTATGGAGTAATGACGCTTTTATGCTGCATTCTTTTAAAAAATTTGATGGATTGGATGTGTCTGAATCTATCAAATATTTGGCCAAAATCAATGTCATTGGTGTTTCTTTTACCCCAAAATGAAAAATTATGGGGACTTGGACAGTAATTTGAAACATCCAAGGATTTATAGTTTTATTCGCAAGCCCAAGTCTGAGATCATAGACAGTGTGCTTGGGATTTCAAAGACATGTCCTATAAATTGGTTGGTGAATTCAATATTGTCTACTTTAGAAGATAACTCTTATTCCAAAAAAAAATTATGTAATTGCAACCACCACAGGTGAGATGTGATACCCATTTCACTTCAATTTATTTTTTTCCTTCTACAAGGACTTTTATACTATCAGGATTCCCATATTTACAAAACTTAGAACCTAGAAGCTCAAAACTAGCACAAAAATGAACTTAACGAGAAAATGATTAACGAAATTAGATTGTTTTATCTGGAAGAGTGTCTCTCTTTCCACCTCCAGAAGTGTGTCTGATCTGGGTTTATGCAGGAACGCAACAAAATACATATATAACCATAAATACAAAGATGCAACGTAAATAATACTTCATTTCATTAATATCAAAGAACTGAAATTTTCTTACAGACATAATGGCAATAAACTAGCTAGGGCGCTGGTAGCTTATCTCTGGGAAGAGATGTGGCAACTGCAAGCCCCTGAACTCGGTTACAATGAGGCTCAAGGGCCTATTTATTATTTAGAAACAATGGAAAACCCTAAACATCCAAAAACCTAACCCTAGGAGATGAAGCGCCAAAACTATGGGCCCCGTTTGAGTAAATTGGTGTTTCAACTTCCCAGGGACATAACTTTGGCATACTATCTCTGTTTGACGCACATGATACATCGTTAGAAAGATCTATTCGAGGACTATAACTGTTGTCGCAGATATCAATTCTGAAAATGGAATCATATTTTACAGAGGAATGATGCCCAAAAAACGTCGTTTAGGGCCTCAAAATGGCTCTGGAAGTTCATGACTCGAAAAACTGCTAAAAATAGTAAGTTGTGCCGAAACTGAAAAACTGAAAGAGACAATGGTGGGGGCCCAAGTGGAATAGGTGGGTGGCCACCAATATCCACCTGGGTCACATGTCACTCTACTCCAGTTCCACCTCCATTGTTGTCATCACCATTCCTGTTGATCCAAGACGGGATTGTACTGAAGGAACTTACAATGACGTCTTTTTGAATACCGAAAATGACTTTCTTCAACCCTAACAACAACCTAATCCTGCGCATCAATCGTTAAAATCTAACAGGAGTAGTCATCTTCAGAGATTTGTATGTCCCTTTCTAACATCTCTAAGTGGATTTAGATATATGTTATCTACATATTCGTATCTAGAAGCAATTTTTCTCCACTCATAGAAACAATTAGCTTGCATTGGAGTGAGTGGTGAGATGATATTCTCAAATATTTTATTTCTTCGGTGTACCTTTGCACCTTTAGGGTCAAATGCTAATAATATATGTGTCAATATTTGTTTTACAAGAAAAATATAATTTAACGTGCACACAATTGCTAACGGTCAAAGAAAGGGAACATACATACATAAATTTGATGAACAACTATAGGGTTTCATTTTGACAATGAGCACATATGTACAGATCATGAAAACTTAAAATATTACACATGTCCTTCTAGAAGGGACATATACTTGTCCAAAAATAAATAATCTTAATTAAAAAAAACAATTGAGAGTAAAAATATAAATCCATTAGATGATGCGGAAATAAACCATCTCATATTCATTCTAACATTTTCAATTAAAAATTCGAATAGTACAAACTGATTTATATTAAATAACAATAAGGTAATTCAATATCAAGGTTATATGGACTACACAATTTAACATTGCACCTCCAGAGATTTTATTCCTCTTGACTCTTGTTAAATCTAGAGTTAAGATTGATCTATATTGTTTTATGTTGTTTTTTGAGCAAGACACTAATAAAATGTTTCAAGTATAAAAATTTTTTTATTTCCACTCATTTTATAAAATATATACATAGTTGACATTGAAATGTATTACTTATGATTCACATTAATAGATACCCCCTCATATTCCAAACAAAACTCTTTCTCTCTCTCATCATTTTTGCTATCAATGTTTTGTAAAATGTTATATGTCAACTCTATATTAAACATGGAAGGAATTAAATCTTTCTCATTCCTTGCATTAAAAAGAACCTAGTGATGAAATGAGAATTCTTTATATGTGTGTGTGAGATGTTAAAATATTTTCTTTATCATGCATATTGAAATATTTGATTTATGACCTACATTAATTTTTATTTTTTTTGTTAATATTTTTTAAATGTTATATATGAACTCCATTATTAAGAATGTAATAAATTATATATCTCTCTCACAACTAAAAATAAAAATATAATAAAAACAATAATTTAAATTACTATATTTTTCTCTATATAAATTTGATATAAAATTAAGTTATTTAATATGGACATTGAAATATTTTATTTATGATAACACTAATTTTTTGTTACTAATATATTTTTGTTTTAAATAATAACATAGAATGAATTAGACATCACTTAATATCAATAATATCATTTTTACAGGATATTTGTGAACTTTATTAATTAGTGAATGATTTAGATATTTCCCTCATAATAAAAAGTATTAATTTTTATTTTTTTTGGTACATTATCTCTATATAAAGTTGATGTAAAATTAAGGTGCAATTTGATGTATTTTATTTATGACACTTTTTTTGATATTTTTAAATTTGTTAATATAAGTATTATTTTATTATTTTTAAATGTAATGTTACATGATAATGTTTCCTCGTAGTAGGTTTGTAGAGCACCTCTTGACGCAATTGAAAATAAAAATATTTTTAGTGAAATTTATACAAATATAAATAATATTATTAAGAATCAACATAGATAAATTTTAATTATAGATCTACCAAGTATATATAGAAATCAAATCTAACATTTTCTCAAAGTTTTGCACTAAAAAGGAGATTTGATCCCTCTTGACATTAGAGATTTGATCCCTCTCTACACTCGGTGGACTAGGAATTAAAATAGATCTATGTTGGTACATAATATGAGTAGTATTATCAAGAACTAGCATAGATCCATCTTAAGTCTAGATCTACCAAGAGCCAAGAGGAATGAAATCTTTATAGGTGCAAACTTATCCTCAAGTTTTGTGCTCAAAAAGAGGTTTGCATTTTGAAATATTTGATTTTTCTAAGAACTAGGTAAATCTAGAATTAAAATAAATTTATGCTAATTTCACACAAATAATTATTATGCTTGATACACAAGTAAAAAATATAAAAGATGTACAATACTTTTATCTAAAATAAAATATAATTCTTAAAAATAAAACATTAACATTATAAATCTCTTGTATACGTATTCTTTCATACCAAACTAGCTACCCTTAATGACAAATCCAAGTACAAATAACATCAATCAATAATTATACCGATATTGTTTTTACACCAACACGCACCACCCTACCTAGTCTCGGGAGGTAGCTCAGTTGGTAATTTGAGACATTTGAAATCATTGAAACTCGAAAGACCCTGGTTCAAATCCCCTTGTTGCAACTCGGGTTACGGGGAGACGAGCATATTATAACCCCATAGGTATACTGGAAATTACGTGTCAAACAGGTTGTTGGGATCCTCTCGGTCACAAAAATAAAAAAACAACGTTCACCACCCTCCCTAGAAAACTAAGAATCAACAACATCCTTGAGTCAAAATCAAGAAATAGACCATACTTCAAGTAAAAATCAAAAGATAGACTATACTTCTTAAAAGTCAAACATTAACATTATAAATCTATAGTATAAGTATTCTTTCTCTATTTCAAACTAACTACCCTTAATTATTATATTATTATCCAATTTTAAGGTCACGACCAAGCCAAACACCAAATTGGTGTATGAGACTCTCTTGTTTGTGTGACAAAAGACCCACCTCCACGCAACAATTTGACTGCTAAGTCTACGAGAACATATATATATTACCCCTTTAATTTTAAACATATAACCTCTTTAAAAAAACCACATACTTTTAATGAAAAATACATACAAATAAAATAAATCAATAAAAATACCAATATTACTTCTACAACAACACTCACAACCCTCTCTTTTGAAAATTGGGAATCAACAACATCCTGCTAGGAATCAACAACATCTACTCAGGTCAAAGTCATGTCATGTGCTTATCAACCTATCAATTCCAAATAAGACAGTCACCCTCAAAATCGTGCACTTTATCTTTACAAACACTTATCCATTTGAAGGTGAGATATTTCAATTACGCATAACAAAAGCCAATAATGTTTTCCCATCACTAGCGAAACGAACTTATCAACGACAAGTCTTTAAGTCTTCAAATGCCGCCCTAAACTCATCTCTTTCCACGTACCCTTTTATACCCACCCTTATTTTACAATAAGTAGCCACATAGTACTACTCGTCTCCATTAATTAACGTCGTTTCTTTCTCATGGTTACAAATATCGTTTTCCACATTTTTTCTCTTTTCACTTCTTTAACACGAAAAAGGGTGGCGACGAACAGTGGATCACGTGTTTCCATTATAAAATAGCTTAGTAAAAAAATGGCATGTTAATTAATATAGTCCAAGGCCCCACACCATAGCTAATGGTCAAAGAAAGGGTACATGCATAATACCTTGACATTATGAAGACCGAAAGTATTACACATGGCCTAACCCTATCTCCAAAAAGGACATATACATGGTCCAAAAATAAATAATTGCATATAACGAGATCAATGGAAAACAAAAACAATTATCATAATAGCACATGTGCACAAGGATGCATATATGCCCTTCCTTTTATTTTATCGATTTGATTTGTGAATTATGTAAATGATATGCTACAATCATTAAATTTACATATTCTAAGTCCATTAACTATTTCTTTACATCCTAAGTTTGGCATAGGATAAGTTCTTTAATTGTTTCCCTTTTATTCTATTTTCATAGAGAGTATTTAGCTCTTATGGTTATTAATATACTTTTCTTTTTTTGCATTATATAAATATCTAGTTAAAATTTGTTATTGAGTTGAGAGGCTTATTCTATAACCCAGTATGAGAGCGATGTGTAGTTCTTTCCATACTCAACGTAGACTTGACTCATGTTCCTCTTAAAATAAAAATAAAATATTCTTTAAATAAAAAAGTAGTATCGACAACCTTGAGGATTGGCTCAATTGGTTGAGTACCCATTGTTAAAGCACCTCGTCATTCATAGGTCACAGTGTCAATTCTCCTCGATGCCCTCAGGGTCAGACTCTACTTAGTTTGGTCAGCAGGATGTGATCCCTTAGGGTAGATCTGTCTAGATTTCCCTTGAAAAAAAAAAAAAAAAAAAGAAAGAAAAAAAGGAAAGTACTATCAGCTGTAATAAAAATAAAAAATGAATATGTTATGCATGTTTAGTTAGTTGTCCATATGGCGTAATATAATTTTATGTAAAGTAATTAGAAGTTAAAAAATGTGTGAGAAAGATGTTTAAACCTTATACTTATGAAAAATATTTCAACACTGGATTTAAATAAACTATTTAAAGATCTATGTTAACTAATTAAGATATACTTATGTTAAGATATATCATATAAAGATATTGAAAAATAATAATTTTTAGGGTTAAAACATTGGAATGGGTTTCAATATTTCATAGTCTGGTCCCTTTTTACGTGTGTGTGTGTGTGTGTGTGTGTATTTGTCGAAATCCAGCAAATAATTTTTGTACTTACAAGTTCAAGTTATGTACTCTATATAGCATTCAAAAATACAATCTAAATAATGAAAAATTGCACGTTGTATTTTGCACTCTAAAAGAAGTTTAGACTTGAAGAAATGTGATCTCTCTCATCTCATGTTAGATTTGTGCTTAAAATAGATCTATACTTGTGATATTTTATCACTCTTTATGTAGTTGGATAAGTTTTGGAATGTCCATAGTGCTAATTCAAAATGAAAATGCAATTAAATTAAAGTAAATTAAGTTGGTCCATTTGACACTTCCCATGGTTAACCAATTGGATAGAACCATAAAAATGATTTAATCATCTAAAATAAATAGAATCCAAATACCCTAATCCCAATACCCTTTAGCAGACAAAATTAACTCAACAAAACAAAGAGACATTAAAGACTCTTACTTATCAAAATAAATTGGAGATATAAAGCATAACCACCAACTAGGACACAAAAATAACAATTGAAGAATCATCACTTCACCATTTAAATAACAAATACGAATGCCTTTGAAACTCAAAGCAAAAGAATGTCATACATTGTATTCAATAAGTTACCAACCGAGCCACAACATAGATTTACAGGGTGAATGATAGAAGAGTCAAGACCCGTGTTCCAATTATCCCATACCTAATTTGGTCGAACAACAAGGCCTTTTGTGAGAGAAAGAGAATGAATTTGAGTGAGGGTTTCACATATTTGCCCCATTATACCATCTTCAAACTTGAATATAACAAATTTGAGTTCAAAGTGATGAAAAAGAGGAATGGATGGCATGTGTAATGTTCGTTTGTGCCTGCACTCAACATTAAATACCTTAATTGTCTTCCCTTAATTGAAAGATGTGAATGTTTTGCAATGTGGAAAGGAGCATGCTTTGACAATTAAATTGATTATAACAATGGGCCCAATTAATACAAAGTTGGGGGATTGGTTAGTATGAGAACTCCCCATTTTTTCCAACTATCCTTCTCCTAGTTGTGTTGTTCAAGTTGTTGTTCAAGTGGCTTGTACATTTGATTATTGATTAAGTTGTCCCAAAGTATGATAAAACTCAATATTTTTTAATAAGAAGCCTTGCTTCAATTCTAGATATTTTTCATGTGAGAGAATAGTCAACTAAGATAGACTACTTATTCATGAGCTTTATAAGATTTGCTAAACCCCACTACCATTAGAGACCTCACAAAAAGAGAATCAATGCATATGGAGTCCTTGAAAAAGAGCATAGGAATGAACTTGAGTATTGTTGGTTATTCCCAATCCCAAGCATAACTTGTTTTAGGATTTTCTCCAAGATCAAGAATAATCCCCCCACCCTTTCCACCCCCAATAAATTCTTATCATCATTATTAATTGTAAAAATTAGTATTATTATAAAATATTAAAATTAATTATAATAATTAGTCTTAGTTGAGAAAAAATAAAATTATTTAATTTAATGAGTATTAGTTACTAAATATTCCTTAATGATAATAAATTATTATTTGAAGTAATAATTGGTACTTATTATATATGATGAAATTATTAATATGCTGCAATGTCTACATGTGATCAAAGATGAGGACAATGGGAGAAGTTAGGGATGAAGACCACAAAGAATTAGTGGCGATATTTATGGATATATTGTGGAGATTATTGGATATGATTGAACCAATAAGCCATATTAGAAATCTTGTTATGAGCACCTCAATGCTATTATACGAGGACTCATTTATTGTATTTATGTAAGTGAAAGTGTGAAGTATCATTATTGTAATTAATGCAATATGATGTTTTATGGATGTTGTTGTTTTTATGTATTTCTCTTTGTGTGAAATGATTTTATATGGTTGCTCATGATACCAAAATTTGGTATCATCCAACAAGTAAAACAAATTATTGGAAATCTTATCAATGTAAGGAGACTAAACCAAAGTTAATTTCTAAGTTGAGAGAAATCAAAGCTAATTTGTAAGTTGGGAGATAGTCTACATGTGAGTGAAGAATCTTACTTTGATAACGAATTCAAGGTTAAATTCAAAGTAAAATTAAGGATGGAACATTGAAATCGAAATCCAAATTAATATTTTAAATGCATGATTAGTGTTACCTGACGTCTTTATCATTGTTGTATTGGAAATATGGGTGCATGCTCAGTGTTACTTGACACCTTTATCATTGTTGTATTTGAAATATGGGTGCACAATCAGTTGTACCTGACACACTATGTTTATCCTTTAGCATGTGAGCATGAATCATCAACAATTTTAAGAATGGGCAAAGGAGGAAAAAGACTTCAAATTTCTAATCATGAAGTTGAACTACTAAAATAAGATCTCTTGATGGTGCTTTACAAGAAATATACGAGTTACAAAAGACAAATAATTCCATGATGGGTAAATTTGCAGAACTTAGATCACAAGATAATGAAATCTATCATGAATTTGTTGGTTTTAGTACACACAACGTCAACACATTAGATTGGCATCACTAAATGAATCAGTAGATGATCTTTTCAAAATTCAAGATCAAAATGAAAAAATGAGAGAATAATTGTAGCAAGAATTATTGGCCGAAAAAAGTGTGTTGTTAACACTTGAAAATGAAATAAAACAATTAAATCTAGAGAAAGAAAAGTGTGATGCAGTTTGTGATCCTAGTGACCTCATTTAGAAGATTGATAGTTCTACTAATACTTTCCATTTATTTTATGATAATAATGTTGATGTACATATGGTTGTTCTGAGATGTCGAACGATGATCCTAATAATATTTCTAAAGATGAAGATGATAAACTAGGTTGTTTTGAGAAGCACACAAAAGGAATTTGTGCCAAACTTTTGAATAAAATGGTTTATGATGGAAAGGATTATGAAAAATAATCCAAGGTATTCAGAAGTCCATACAAATATGTGTAAGGCCAACAAATGAAGGCCTAGGTGGGGAAGGTCAAATGAACAATGCAACTAACGACAATGGGTGAGATATCTACAAATAAAAATACAATTAATAAAGAGTAGAATAAGGAACAACATTATTTTCATTGTGAAAAAAAATGGAATGTATAATCTAATTGTTGGAATTTATATCCTTGTAGTGTTTTTGGTCTTAAAAATCATGATCATCACAAGTGTTAGAGTAGAGAAATATCGAATCCTCACAAAGAAGTACATTGTGGTTGGATAGATGTGAATGGATGGTAGAAATTTATTTTTATGTTGAAAATAGTTTACAAGGCCAAGTCTTCTAATGTACAACAATATCTCCCATATATAGTTCATGATTCAATTGGTACTCAAGATTCAAACAAGCTTAGGAAAGAGTTTTTAGTTTATTAAGTCATTTCTTAATAAAAATGAAGCATGCGTATTCTTTTTGTAATGGTTCATGATAATCCAAAAAAATATTTGTAGAGGAAGGCTCGTTGTCAACTAGAAACCACATGATGGTTCGTGGTCATCCAAAACCACTTGATGCAATGAATTATTTGTGGTAATCCAAAACTACTTTATGGTTAGTGATAGGCTGAAATCACTTCAAAATTTTAATGGTTAAGGGTGAACCACGAAAAATTTGAGTATGATGTAATGGTTGAAGGGTAATCCATACAAAACCTGTGGGAAGGTCAAGGGCATGCTACAAGAATCCTTCATATGAATATGTAGTGCATATTGATACACAATTATCAAATAAATATGCACATATTGATATAGAAATATGACGACAATTGAAGGTACAAATAAAATGAAGAAGACTGAAAATTATGCAAAGTGAAAAATACTAAAGATGAAGACAACTCAAGCCATCCAAATTGAATCATAGTATTCATTAAGGGGGGGGGGGGAGTGTGTGTGAAGGTATAATTCATACCTATGACATATGATGAAACTATTAATATGTAACAAAGTCTACTTATGATCAAAGATGAGGAAAATGAGAGAGCTATTGATGGAGATCACATATAATTGGTTGAGAGATTTATGGATATATTGTGGGTATTGTTATGGAGATGGTTGATCCAATTAGCCATATTAGAAATCTTGTTATGAGCGTCTCAACACTATGTTAAAAGGCCTCATGTATTGTATTGATTTAAGTGAGAGTGTGATGTATTATTATTGCAATTAATAAAATGTGATGCTTGTGGATATTGTTATTGTTATGCATCACTTTTTGTGTCAAATGGTTTTATATGACTACTCATTATACAAACATTATTAATTTAATTATTAGTAAATTGTTTTAAATCTCATCTAATTTAATATTTTTCGATTAAAAAATATTTTCAATAAATATATAATAACAATAATCTAATTTAAAGGTCACAACTAATATAGGCACCAAATTGGTGTATCAGACCTCCTTGTTTATGGGACAAGGTACCTACCTCCATGGAGTGATTTGACTGTTGAAGTTGATGGCAGTGTTCATACTATAACCCTATATAGATTTGAATGTTCGATCTCTTACAAGGAAACACATGTTCTTAACCATTAGGCCCATTCAAGAAATATTATAATAACAAAATATAGTAATTAATTCTTTTAATGTTTTATTATCTAAAAATTAATTATTAATAAAGTAATTTTAAGCACTTATAAAATAAACCAAATATGTGAAATCATCTTGAAGGACATCAATAAGAAACAATATAGTATTGTTGATTACATCAATTGATTAAGAGTGTAGTATGTAAAAGATTATGTAAAGAATAATAAGGTAACTTCCAAATAAACATTGATGGACCCTAGTAAGCTAGTGAAATATCACCACAAAATATCAAGAATTATATTGAGATGATCTGATAGAAGAAGGGCATAGAAAATTAATAAGGGGATAAGAAGGATGGGGAAAGATAGAAGTGCGCAAAATAATTAAGGTGGTAATGGTGATGATTAAAGGGTTTGTGAAGGAAAAAAAAATGGGAGAGTGGATGATAATAATAAGGGTGGTGGTAAAACCAACAGTGATGGTGAAGAGAATAATGATAAATGAAAGAAAAATGAAGTACCCATTCCTAGATATGTCACTGAGTAAGTTCATCCTCCTTAATTTCAATAATTAAAGCTCAAATGACTATTCTATCATTTTTGCATGGATATTCCTTATTACCCTTCCATCTACTTTACTTCATTAGTTGAGCAATGTTGGGAGATTGGATTTGGAATTGGCACCTATGACACCACTTTTCATTTTTGGAGCCTCTTCATGACTTATGGTTCACCATGGTAAATGTAAGAAGTCTTATTATTCTTTTCAATTAAATGGGACATCAATATTCCATGCATTAATGAGGTAGGATGCTAGCTAATAAGGTTTTAACTAAAAATTAGACTAATATTCTGAAATTGCAACTCAAAATAAGACTAACATTCGCCATATACCATCCACTGAAACAAAACAAATGATGATGGTTGAAGTAGTAAAATATTAAGAAAACCCAAGAAATAATATGTTCCATCTAAGCACAAAATTATTTCTATATAGTGATGCTTAATTGATGTCACCTTTTAGATGATGACATAATAAGACTATTAAATAAGTCATGGTGTGAATCCCCATTCATTCTAGTATGATTTGTGTACCTTTTCTTTGAGATCCATGATATTCATGTGACATAATAGGTCCAGGATTAAATGCAAAAGTATAGATTTAAATGGCCATTGCTTGGAATGTAGTTTTAGCCTTAGAAAAAATAATTGCATTTTTTAATATCTTTATGTTCTCAATCCAATTTGATTTCACAAAAAATGTTGCAATGACCTTGAAAAGTTGTAGGTGACTAATTCATTATAAAAAATGTTTTTTACAGGGAATTTTAATAAAATTATAAAAATTTGCCGGATCCGGCTGATTAACTTCACGACGGGGGAGCGCTGCCACGCGCATTTCCCCATGGACGGAGCCTGGGCAGCCCACATGGCTCCCGACATTCGTATTAACTCTGCTATTAATGAATTCGCTCGCGCGATTTCTACCCGCCTTGGTCGGCTAAATCTGAAGGAGGATATGGAGGTGTTCCATTTTTCGATGGCTCAGTTGAATGATGTTGTTAAGGCCTCTGGTGAGGTGAGTGCGCCTACTCCGCTGTTCGGCATTTGCAGCTCTGGTTCGATTGAGGCTACTGAGAAAACATCGACAGGGAGGCGATGTTCCTTGCAGACCTGCATCGAGCTGAGTCCAGGTTTTCATTTTTCTCAAAGCCCCCATTGTTATTTTAATTCTCTGCTCAGAGGTGGTGCGCTCCAGTGTCGTGAACCCCCGCCTGTTCCCCCCGCCTCTTCTAATTTTTTCAGTCTTGCGCCTCCTGCTGTCATTTATTCTCCTCCTCTGGACCATTCTGTTCTACCTCCTGCACCCGCTCGCCCCAGTGGTATTGGCTTGATTATGCCGCGTCTCCGTGAAAGAATGAGGGCCCGACGTGGCCTCAGTCGAGGTGACAGTTTTCCTTCTGATGATGCACCGAACCCTACTCTGCCTCCGCGCGGTGGCAAAGGTAGAGGGCGTCGTCATGTTGGCGGTTCGGCTTCAGCTCCTGGAGCTGCCACCTCGTCCCCTCCCTCTCAGGCTCCTGTTCATGGTGGCACTTCTTCACAGGCTGTCCCTCCAGCTCCTCTTCGTCCAACCTACAGACAATCCTCGCAGCATGCTGAACTTAAATTTTATCCCACTGCTTCCAATGCTGTCCTCACGGCCCTCATCTCCGTCACTCTGAGGGAGGAAATTCCCAACTACCCTCCCCCTTCTTCGGCCTCCGCTCTCTTTTCTCCGGCTTCTGGAATCTTAGGTGCGGCGGTGCCGGTCTCCTTTCCTCTCGAGCCTCAGGGGCATCAGGAAAACGTGGAAGATACCCGAGGAAGAATGGACACAGGCGACTTTGGCGATGAGGACAGTGGAGAATATGTCGGCTGCAGAATCATTGAAGAACCTCCTTCCCCGACGCATGCCTAGCCTCAGCACTGCGCTCCAGGTTTTTTGTTTCAGTTTCATAGTCTATGATACTTTCTGTTGTTGGCACGACCAGCTCATTCAGTGGTCCAAAAACAGTTGTTTTTATTTCTATGCTATTACAGTTTCTAAGTCTTTCAAACCGGTTTCCCGCATGCGGGCGGTTAAGTTTTGTTGTTTAAAAGGACTGGTTTCCCGATATGGGCAGTCTAAGCACTCGTTGATAAGCTTGACATCAATACACAGTGTTCAGGCTTCCACAGCTGACACTGTGCCTGAATTGTACTAGTTTCCTTATACATAATAGAATTAGTCCTACTTACAAAAAAAAAAAAAGATTATAAAAATTAAAGAAAAAGTTGTTAGAAAAGGTAAAAGGATGTAATGGATAAGTTCTAAGTCTTTAAAAAAAAAATTAAACTAATTTTTTTTTCCTTCATTCACATTTCCATTAGTGTAATTAGTCTCTATCGAAAACTAGACTATAACAATTTTTTGAGTTTGATCATATATTTTTTGAAAAATCCAATGCTTGAGTTAGGAAATATATGTATGTATGTATATAATGAACATTATTATTTCAAATCTAATTGGAGAATGATTTCAAAGTCTGATTGTAGACTTTACTACTCCCAAAAATATTTTGGATCAAGAATCGTAGATTAACCAAAATTTTAGCTCATTGCTCTACCACTAGTGTCACTAAGTGAAGATCAAGTACATTAACTATTTCTTATTAACTCATCCTTGAAGAAAATTTGAAGTCACTAACAAAAAAAATTTGAAACCGCCTCACCGCTCATCATTGTTCTAGATTTATCCTTGCATATTGATAAATAAGTCAAAATTGAAACCACCTCCATATCATCATTATTTTAGAGATATCCCTACATAATAATAAATAATAAATTAAATATTATATGGTTGGTGTTAATTTCAGATTGTTCTATGTTGTATCAATTACTTTAGCCCAAATTACTTCTTCATAAACAATGTATCCAATTATTAGCAATGTAATCAACCATAAACTATAACTTAAGATAGAACAATATATGCAGTGGTAAAGAAGACAACAACACAACCATAAGAGACAAAAAATTGGTCCAAGACCAGGGAAAAACCCCACAAGTGGGAAACCCTTTCACATCTTTTTCTTCAATAGATCGTCATAAAATGTTTTCAACAGAGAGTACAATGAGCCCAATACATATGCAGTGGAAATATCCAAAACATATATATAGATTTGCATATCTATAGATCTACAAATCTACAGATTTGTAGATATATAGATCTGCAAATCTACAGATCTGCAGATCTACAATAGTAAGAAACATAGATCCAATAGATCACTGAAGCCAATTAAAATCAACTATCAAATCCTAGATCTGAATCTAGGACACTACCAAAAGCTGACTGCGATAATATATGATTGTGCGAATGATATGAGGAAACACTATGTGAGCAACTAAGGTTGATCCAGCCCAGATATGCTCAAAAATCCCTTAGCCGCACCCTTGATACTTTGTGCCAACGGTTATGGCACCATGGACGCAGGCAGGGCACTCTGTGCCTGCGACTATGGTTGTTCGACTATGGCTGTGATCAACCCGATCGACCTTTGAAGCCCTAGTCGCTACCTTAACTCACTATGCCTGCGTCTATGACACCCTGGTTGTAGGAAGGACACTCTATGCCCGCGGATATAGCCCAAAAATATTGGTGTCAAGTTTGCAACTATGATCCAAAAAAACCTAGATCATAGCGAGCCTCTTGCCTATGATTTCAGAACTTGCGTGAACTCCTTCCATTGAACCTGTGTGAGTCAAAACAAAATAGAAGAACCAAGAAAAAGAATGCAAATAGAAGATCACTTGATAAAGTGTGAGAATGAGCTCGAGGTTGCTTCTATTTATAGATTTTGTGAGGGTTTGCTTCAGGTTGAGGCCGACTTGAATAATTCCACATGTGCTTAGGTCAACCCATTCCATTTCACTTGAAATAAAATAATTCAAACTTTGACTTTTGCTTAATCGATTGGGGTGATCTATAGGTCGTTTTGGTCCTCTCGAAAAGAGGAATCCAATGCAATTATGATCTCGGCCATATGAGTTGTCCGAGGTGGAACTTGATCCTAGCTACAAAAATTAACAATTGGTCCCTATGTTACTTACATTTATGACTTTTCCCATGTCCATGCCTTAACATTTATGCTTATGGATTCAACTGTTGATGGTGTTTTTTCAGTAACACCATTAACTGCCACTATATGTAGATATTTGCGATGCACTCTCATCAAGAGGAGGACTTAATTTTTGTGCAAACCAACCATTTCAATAAAGTAGATAACTCATTGACTATGAAACTATATGATGAGCTATAAAACAGTTTGGGGAGACAAAGAAACTGACCCTAACAAAGCTAATATGCATGATACTTAGGAAGGGGGCTGATGCAGTTGATGTATTTTCTTGTCACCCAATAACTACAGTGATTTCCATTCATGATCAAGTAGAGAACAATTTTAAAAAAAATTCAATGCCAAATGACTCTCATCTATGCATTATCAAGACAAAACAAATATTTAAGAATTCAAAATTAGTTTAGGATGATGCAATTCTTCTTCAGTGAGGCGAATGGGGATGATTTCTCTTTTCAATAACCTAAAAATACCAAAAGGAAGGAATTTCACTGAGATGATCCTCTCATTGGATAACTCTATGTGTCAACTTCGTCAATCATTTTACAAAATTAAAAATAGATGCCATATGCCCAAGATATCATCATTATCCCCATATCCATTTCTAATTATCATCATTTTCATTTTATCATGATTTCCATTATTATTTTCATTATCCATAAATTACTCTACCCTAAATTATCATTATTCTACAATGAATTATTCTCTACACTTAAAATATTTTCAAGGCATGCATTGAAATTTATTGGTTGGACATGGATTACTAAGTAGTGACTTAGCATGATGAGCATGTGTTGAGGTGGCGATAAAAAATGACACTAAGCACAAGTTACACAAGGTTCCATAGTTATATCGACTTCACATACAAACAATATTTGGAGGTTGTTTCTTTATAAAAATAGTATAAGTACTCTCCCAAAATGCACGTGGGATAATAGGGAATATATGCAAACCAAGGGCCAACATTCACGTGGAAAATAGATCAACAATTACTAAGTCATTATCTTTCGGAGGCCATATATTGAGTTCTAAATGTCAAAATTGAGCAAATGAGGGCTCGTTGAAAATCTAGAGACATAAAGAAAAAATTGGAAATGGTTTCCATTGTTGGAATCATATTTATCATCCCCCAAAAAATAATATACATCCATGGCTATTTCTACCTTGGGATAATTTTGTTTTTGAAAATTGATTTATTAAAGGGAATTTATAAATGTCTAAATTGGGCCCCAACTAGAGGGATGAATATCAAATTTCATCTTTAGTAAAGGAATTTTAATTACAAAAATATGAAAAAATAATTCTAAATTAGTCCCAATAGGATGAAGAGGAGAATTAAAAAGAAGATGTGAAATGCATTAAAAATGAGATGAAAAATGGAATTTTCTAGAGGCAAGTTTTTCCTCTCCAAAATTTTTGAATTAGCCTACTTAACTTCCACCCTTATTTTTTCTTTGATCAATTTCTTTTGATTAAGATTTCCATGCATGAATTTCAATAGGAGGATTTAATACTAATCATCTCTTTGTGTTGTTCTAGGCATTTTCCATGGTATTCCAAGTCAAGAGAGAAAAATCATTGCTTGTAGAAAGAAAATGAAATATTATATTAGTTTCTCTATTTGTCATTGAGATATTTTTAAAGTTGTTTAAGTCCTATGGTTTCATAAATTATTAAACTTGTTACATTTTCGATATTGTTATTAATTTATCCCACAATAAACTATTCACGTGTGATTGTCTTTATAAATCTATGTGGTTGATATATCAATGGATTATTGAGGACATAATGCTTTACAAACTCCTGTGATATCAATGAAACAATATTTTAAGTTATTTAATGACCTATACATTTTATTTTCCTATCTTGCAAAATAATTATTGATTCCATATTCACATTATTTTAATAGGAAAAAAAAACAATCTATTGACAACAAACCCTATATAAAAATATTTTGTAGTTGTATTATTTCCCTTTTATTTCTATGAATAAGATGATGTGCTTAACAAGTAAATCTGAGAGCTATATTGGAACACTTGTTAGAGTTTGTTGTTTAGCACTCTCACATTGCATTCATATACATTCATGTGAAGAATCTTCCAGTATATCAAGAAAGGAGTACCACCTCTATAAAAATGAGGAGTATTTCATGTTCTCCATAAATGGATTCTTGAGGACATAATGCTTTACAAACTCCTGTGATATCAATGAAACAATATTTTAAAGTTATTTAATGACCTAAACATTTTATTTTCCTATCTTGCAAAATAATTGTTGATTCCATATTCACATTATTTTAATAGGAAGAAAAAACAATCTATTGATAACAAACCCTATATAAAAATATTTTGTAGTTGTATTATTTCCCTTTTATTTCTATGAATAAGATGATGTGCTTAACAAGTAAATCTGAGAGCTATATTGGAACACTTGTTAGGGTTTTTTGTTTAGCACTCTCACATTGCATTCATATACATTCATGTGAAGGATCTTCTAGTATATCAATAAAGGAGTGCCACCTCTATAAAAATGAGGAGTATTTCATGTTCTCCATAAGATATTCTCTCAATGTTGGCCATTTTCCTTTGACAAAAAGTGATCAAAAACACCTAAGGTTGTAGAAGCACTAACATTAGGGGAAATAGCTCTTGGAGAGGAATACGTTGAAGAGATAACAAGGGTACTTGTTACATTTAACCAAATAGAAAAGCATAGCTCAAGCATAAGAAATTTGTTGAGTAATGTCTTTAGTTGATCCACATGAACTAGTATATTCACAATTCTATTTTTCAGTACTTACAACCACCCTTGTTATTGTGTCCATCCATGTACTACCACGAAAAAAATGGCATAAAAAAATTAAAATGTTTCCCATATCCATTGCCTAAATTTTCTTATAAAACTACTCTTACGGGCCAAATCTACTAATAGAGAACTCTTACTTTTATAGGTGCTAAGATTTACTTAGCATTACATACTGTGCCAGTTGAGTGCTTTGAGTTTCTATGAGGAAGCCAAATATTTGTAGTAGTTTCTAATATCATCAACTATTCTTCTAAGCTATTAAGTTGTAATTATAGACAAGTTGTACAATGACAAAATCCAAAATTCTAAGGTAAGGATTTATCCTCCAATATAGAAAATCATTTTTGCAAATTAATAAATAGTTGTTTATGTTGTCTTTGAAACTCTTAGATTATTACATTATTTTTATATAAAATGTGCTACTTTCATATATGCTTAAATGCAGTAATGAATTGTAATATTAACCAATATCATGTTTCTAATCATTTTATTCACTTATTAGATATCTTATGGTTATTTATCACAGGCATATTTCTTAGTTGAAAATGCAAAATATTCAATTTGTTAACTTAATTCAATACATGTCAGAGTGTTTAGTCTTTAAAGCACTTTCCAAAACTTCCAATGTTTCAATCTACCTGAACATTTCTTTCTTGCAAAATTAGTTATGAATAAAAGAAAGAAATGAATACACATTCAAAATTTGTAAATTTTGATATTCGTCTCTACCTTGCTTTAATTTAAAAATATATTTATTTTGAGAATCATTTTTTTTAAAGTAATAATACTATATTTTTAATTGATCTATTTCTTTCTTTCCATATAAATTATCTATAATATAACTTATCTAATATATTTTATATTTAAAAAAAAAATTGTTGTGAGACTTCCCTTCCCAAAAAATTAAATAAAGTTGAAAAAGAAAGAGGTAAGTAAGCCTTTAAAATTTGAATAACATAAAATAAAAATTTAAAAGCAAAAGGAATAACAAGAGCATAAATGGAAAAATTCAATGGAAGAACAAAACCCTCTCAAATTTTTTTTTTTTTTGTTAAAATCATCACTATGAGGAAAACACATTTTAGTGAAGGTTTTAGCAAAGTATTTTATTGTTAAAATATTTCCCAAATTTTCCAAAAAAAACTTTTAACCAATGTTCCTTATAACTTAAAAAAAAAAAATGGTGGGTGGGGTTACAACAATGTTTTTTTAGTGGTCCACTATTTGTTAACACACACCGATGTATCTACAAAATACCTGCACGAATATTTCAACAAATTGTCTGAACCAATGCATTAAAAGCACCAATACACACAACAACAATGCTCTTAATACTATTATGCACTGGAGCATTATTTTGTTTTTTTTTAATAGTGCACCAATGCTTGTATAATTTTTATGCACTTATATTTATTTTTTGTTTTATCGCATGTTCTATGCACAAGTGTGTTGTTATTGTATCAAAGCAAGGGTGCTTATAGCTTATTTAAAGCATTTTCATGTCTATTATAATTAAAGCACTAGGGCACAGAGAATTATAAAGCATCGGTATGTTTTGTTTATGAAAAATCACTAATGCGATTCATTAATGCATATGATAATATTTTGAAACAATAAATATAATAACACGTTGTTGTTTAAGTGATGACATTTTTCATGATTATAGCACTAGTGTGATAATACTAGCAATTGTCTCTAAAGGTGCAAAGATACACCGAAGGTTGTTCATCTCGTTAAGATTTGGGAAGATTTGAGAAGATTTGGGAAGATCTCGTTTAGTAAAACTACCCATCGAGGATCGATCCTTGGATTTCTCCGAACCCACCTTCGAATCTTCTCCAGCCTTAAGCCTTCATAGCTTGGATTCAAGCAACCTGCAAAACCACCCAAATCCAAAATATTACATCTTTCATTTCCTAGAAACCAAAAATTTCGACAAAACCAAAACCATACATACCCAATTGAATCATTCTTGAGCGGAATCTCTTGCGTCTTCATGTTGTGAAACTAGCTCCAAAAATAGAAGAAAAGAGATATCAACGCCTTAAAAACAAGCCACTTCGAGAGGGCAACCTCCAATACATTACATGAATAAACAATTCTTGGATGATTCAAATTAAAAAACCTCCTTTCTATATATAGGAGTCCATGGGGCCACAATGTAATCCTCGCTGACCTAACAATAATAATTTAAGGGCACAATAATAACAATATAGGGGTCACAAGGGTACAATAATAATAATAAGGGGGTTACACTAACAACAATAAGGGACTATAATAGTAATATAGGGGCCTAACATGCCCCTCTCCTTCAAAAAAGTGTTGTCCTCAATGCTTGAGTAGCTTTGGGTGCTTCTGTATAAAATTCTCATCCTCCCATGTAGAATCTTCAATGGGTAAGTTCTTCCACTTGACGAGATACTCTGAAACTGATCGATTCCATAGCTGTCGAGTTCTTATTTCCGTGACCACTCCAGGTTCCAATGTGATTTTTCCTTCCTCATCAAGTTCTAGCAATATTGTTTGAACTGGAAGATTTTCACCTATAACCTTCTTTAAGCATGAAACATGGAAAATTGGATGTACTCGTGAAGAAGCAGGAAGCTCCAATTTGTATGCCATAGTACCAATATTTTGCAACACCTTGTAAGGACCATAGTACTTTGGCGATACTTTATTATCCTTCTTAGCTTGCTTGAGGGACATTTGTTTGTATGGTTGTAGCCGTAAAAATACCTAGTATCCTACATCAAAACTTCTCTCACTTTGATGTTGATCTGCCTGTTGTTTCATTCAATTTTGTGCCAAATTCAAGTTGTCCTTTAAGAATTGGAGAACCTCTTGTTGATGCTCGATGTGATCTTCCACTGCTTGAACCTTCTAATTTTCTCTTAAAGATGATGTGATGGATGGTGGATGATATCCATAAAGTGCCATAAATTGAGTCATTTTTGCTGCAGTATGGAAGGAAGTGTTATACCACCATTCAGCTAGAGGTAACCACTTGACCCATTGTGTTTGTTTATCAGATACAAAACAACGAAGATATCCTTCCAAACATTTATTTACTATCTCAGTTTGACCATCGGATTGAGGATGATAAGATGAGCTATGAGCTAATTGAGTACCCAAACAAGAAAATAACTCTGTCCAAAAATTTCCAGTAAAAATGGGATCTCTGTCGCTCACAATAACCCTTGGGTTTCCATGTAGCTTTTCAATTGTGTCCATAAATGTAGTAGCAACTGTACTTGCTTTAAATGGATGAGATAATGCACAAAAGTGTGCATACTTGGTAAGTCTATCAACTACCACCATGATGACACTCTTTTCTTCGGACTTAGGTAAACCAGTGATAAAATCCATTGAAATCTCCCCCCAACGTTGAATTGGAATGGATAAAGGTTTTATAAGACCCAGGGTCTTAATTTTCTCAACTTTTTTCTGCTGGCAAACCAAACATTCCGCCACAAACTTTTGAATATTAGATTTAAGGCCATCCCCAAAAAATTATTTCTTCACCTTGTGGTAAGTTTTTAAAAATCCTTAGTGTCCTCCTAAAGGAGAAGTGTGCAATTCCAAAAGAATCTTTTGTTTTAGTTGGGAATTCTTACAAAGATATAAGCGATCTTTGTACCATAAGGAATCATTTTTCCAACTAAATGTATCAGATGTACTAGGATCTTGCTGAAAATTTTGAATGAGTGTCCATACATCTTTGTCCTTCTTCCATTCATCTCTTTCTTCGGTTATCCAATCTGGTTGTATAATAGAAATGGCACAAAGCAATGCTTCCACCTCTTCATTCTTTCTTGAGAGTGCATCTGCAACAACATTAAGCTTTCCTTTTTTGTAGATTATTTCAAAGTCATAACCCAACATCTTTGTGACCCATTTTTGCTGCTCTTCTGAAGATAGTCTTTGTTTCAAAAAGTGTTTAAGACTATCATGATCAGTTTTTACCTTGAAGTGTCTTCCCATTAGGTAAGTTCACCATTTCTTTAGTGCATGCAGTATTGCTAACATTTCCTTCTCATAAATAGGTTTACGTAAATACTTTCCTTTGATTGGACGAATTTCGAAAGAAATGGGTCTTCCTTCCTACATTAAAACCACACCAATTCCATTTCCTGAGGCATCACATTCCACAATAAATGTTTTTGTGAAGTCTGGCGTAGCTAAGACCGGTGCTAGGCACATTGCCTCTTTAAGATGTTCAAAGGCCTTAGTTGCTTCAGGAGTCCATGAAAATGCATCTTTTTTCAATAATGTTGTTAGAGGTGCTGCTATTCTCCCATAATTCTTAACAAACTTGCGATAATACCTTGTTAACCCGAGAAATCCTCGCAACTGCTTTATGGTTGTGGGGACTTTCCATTCCTTAATGGCTTTAATTTGGTTAGGGTCTACCTTAACACCCTCGTGAGATACAATATGACCCAGATATTCCACCTCTTGTACTCCAAAGAAACATTTGGATGTTTTTGCATATAATTATTTTTCCTGCAATAGTTTGAGCACCCTGTCAACATGTTGAACATGATCCTTCCAAGACCTGCTGTAGATTAGTATATCATCAAAAAATACTAGCACAAATTTTCTAAGGAAGGGTTTGAAAATGGAATTCATCAACCCTTGAAATGTAGACGGTGCATTGGTAAGGCCAAAAGGCATGACCAAAGATTCATAATGACCCTCATGAGTTCAAAATTTTGTTTTCAGAATATCTTCAGTCTTCATTCTAATTTGATGACGCCCTGAACGAAGATCCAATTTGGTAAAATAAATTGCTCCATGTAATTCATCCAATAATTCATCAACCACAGGAATGGGAAATTTATCTTTAATGGTGAGCTTATTGAGCTCCCTATAATCCGGACACATTCGCCATGATCCATCCTTCTTGTGTACCAATACTACAGGAGCAGAGAAAGAACTTTGACTAGGTTGAATTATACCCACCTCTAACATTTATGCAATCATACGTTCAATTTCGCTCTTTTGGACGTAAGGATATCTATAAGGCCTGATGTTTGGAGGAACACTTCCTGGAATCAAATGAATGGCATGATCATGATCATGAATAGGTGGGAGTCCTTTGGGAGTTTCAAACACCTTGGAATGATTGTCCAAGACTTGTTGGAGATCTGCAGGAATAGATGATTTTGATGTTGGAACTTCTAGTGAGCATAATTGTGCAATTACGCCTCGTTGTTCTTTCTTTAGAAGCTTTGTCATGACATTAGAACTTATTATCCTTCCTGGCTTCCCCGCAATACCCCGTAATTCAACTTCCTTTCCTTCTGAAAAAAATTTCAAGAAAAGTTCTTGAAAATTAAAAGCTACCGTCCCCAAAGATTGTAACCATTGTACTCCTAGTACAACATCGGCACCTCCCATAGGAATGGAAAGCATTGGACTAGTCAATACATATTCCCCCATGGTTAGCTTGATATTATGGCATTTTCCAGAGCAATTTAAAGTTCCTCCATTTGCAACCATCACTTGACATTCTGGTGCTGGGTATAGGAAACAATTTAATTCCTTGGCTACCTTACAATGAATAAAATTATGGGTGCTACCTGAATCAATCAACACTATTACCTTTTTCTTCTTGATATGTCCTTCTATCTTGAGAGTTTGAGGAGTGGTAATTCCTGCCAATGCATTACACGATATGGTTGGACTCATTTCTTCCTCTTCTAGGGCTGGTTCCTGGTGTATATCCTCTTCTTTTTCATTTTCTTCTTCCTCTTCACAATCTATGTAAAATAATTTCTTCTCAGCACAATTATGACCTTTAGTGTATTTGCTATCACAACTGTAGCAAAGCCCTTTTGCTCCTTTTTCTTCCAATTGTTGTGGTGTCAACCTTGTAGGTTGTGGAAATCTAGGCGTAGCAACACTTCCTTCTTTATAGAATTGAGTGGTAGGCTTCCTTGTCACCATTATTTTACATTCAAATTTTCTTGCCAACCTGAATGCCTTCTCCAATGAATCCGGTTCCAAAACGCGAACTTCATGTTGGATGTTATCCTTTAAAGTGCCTATGAAGAGATCAATCCTGTGTTCCTCTGGAATATCAGTTACCCTTATATTCAATTTTGGAAGTCCTCAATGTGCTGCCCCACTAAACCCTTTTGTTTGAGATTTATCAATTGGCTAAAGAAGGTGTTGCTCTTTGTATCCTCATAATGTGCTATCATTTCCTCCGTAAAAATTGACCAAGTGACAATTTTTTTACGGGAGCAAAGCCATCAATACCATAAAAATGTATTTTGTTCTAAATGTAAAGTTGCAATGCATACCTTTTGTGTGTTTTGCACATTATGGATATCAAAATATTGCTCCATCTGTAGTATCCATGTTACAGGATCCTTTCCATCAAACCTCCTCATATCCATTTTTGGAATATGGTGGTTTTTTCCGACCAACATTAGATTTTATGAAATCATGATTAACATTTATTTTTTTCTCATCATGAGTTTCCTCTACTATCTTTTCACAATTAGGAAACATTTCTTGTATCAGCTTTGTCAAACCTTCTATGTATGCTTTTCGATCATTCTTCATGTTTTCCATTTTAGATTCTATGCCAGCTTCCATGCCATCTATCTTAGATTCCATGCCATCTATATTAGATTCCATTTCATTCTTCAAACCATCCATCTTAGATTCCATGCCTTTCTTCAAACCATCCATCTTAGTTTCCACACCTTTCTTCAAAACTTCCATGTCATTTTTTGTTGCTCTTTGTGAGAGCGAAATTTGTTGCACTTTCTCTTGTAATTTTGATATGTCATGTTGCCATTATTCGTCTTTAGGAGTCATAGTAGAGCTTTCTAAAGGCTTAATGAGTGTTGAATTATTTATAGGGGCCATTTTAGAATCCAATACTGATATCTATTCTACAATATTCCCTAGGAATCAATTCAACTTGATTCTTCAAACAAGACTCATGCAATTCGGGAAAAAAAATAAAAAAATACACACCTTTTACTTGCTTTGGAGGAGCTCAATATTGAAATTGAATTATATCTATAATTGTGGATCCTCAATATTTGAAATTAAGCCCTGTATTTTCCCTCTGAAGCTTCTTTCAAATGCCACAGTTCTGATCTGATTTGGATTCTTCAAGGCAAAGTTATGTCCAATCTCCCACAATGACCCAATTTTGGACTGGTTCAGTAGAGAAAAATTGTACAACTTGCCACGTGTCACTGTTTCCTCCTTTGGCTCTGAAATTGATAGAACAAAAACTACAGTCCGTGCACTTTCGGCCACTTTTTACAGCATTCCAATCCGATGCTCAGAGAGAGAGCTATGAAGATTTTCTCACAATCACCTCTTTGAGATGAAATTTAGAAGCCTCAAAAATCCCTAACTTCCACAGATCCTATCTTTGAAAATATTGCGAACCAATATCTGAATTTTTTTGAAAATGTTCCTCAAGATTGTGGCTTCGCACTCTAAAAATTTCAGCTTCTGAACCTTTGTAGAAAAAACTTTATTACAAAAATACCACAATGACCTGTTTAGGTTAAATTCAAGAGCCTGGAAAATGACCTAACTTGCACAGATCATATCTCCGAAAATATTGCAAACCAAGCTCTAAAATTTTTAGACGATGTTCCTCCGGATTTTGGCTTCGCACTCTAAATGTTTCAGATTCTGAACCTTCGTAGAAAAAAATTTATAGCGAAAATTCCACGCTGACCTGTTTGGAGAAGCGAAACCCTAGAATCTCAAAGCTCTGATACCAAATATTGTGAAACCAACTCCAAAAATAGAAGAAAAGAGATATCAATGCTTTAGAAATAAGCCACTTCGAGGGGGAAACCTCTAATACATTACATGAATGAACAATTCTTGGATGATTCAAATTACAAAACCTCCTTTCTATATATAGGAGTCCATGGGGCCACAATGTAATCTTAGCCGACCTAACAATAATAATTTAAGGGCACAATAATAACAATATGAGGGTCACAAGGGTACAATAATAACAATAAGGGGGTTACACTAACAACAATAAGGGACTATACTAGTAATATAGGGACCTAACACTTCAACTGTGAAATCCTGCGCGCCCTCAAAACTTCAAGCATCAAGCTGTTCCTTTCGTCATTCGAACGTTCAGAATTCCTGCCATTCATTCACACACGTCATTCACAAAATAAAACAAAAATAAAATTAAAACAATAAAGTCAGAACGCGAAAATACAATATCAAATATCTTTAACATAATCCTCTCCCCCCCACTCACTCACTAACATGGCCATTAAACCACCTTCGCAATGCATCGTACTTTCCCTTACATGCCTGCAAAAATAAAAAAACCACCACCACCAACATGCTCAACCAAATCATTAAATCATTCCACAGGAATAACAAAACAAAAAATTGGGTATTCTCTAGAAAAGCGATTTTCAAAGGGAGGGCCACCACCTCTGGCGAAAAAATGTATGGGGACACAATCCGAGCTCGCAGCTCCCCAGAAATCAACTATATAAAAAACAACTTCAATATTTCAAATTCAAGATCTTCTTTCCTGATTTTCTAAGCTTTTTAGCTTTTTAAATTATTAAAGAAAACAATCAAATTAAAACAATTATTTACACAAAATTAATTTTCATTTCATGTGCTGCAATTTCCATTTCAGGTACTAGTTTCGAATTAGTTTCAAGCTGGCTTGCAATTAGTTTCCAAAAACGCTACATAGATCCAATGGTGGACAATGTGACAATTGTTTACTTGAATCAATAGCGGAAAATAAAAAGGTCTACTATGGTGAGTTGTGGAATGATTCAAAAGTAAACACATTTGGTGTAAAAATCTATAGGCACTAGGGGTGTTTATCATAAAATCACAACATTGTCTTTTCATGGTAGTGTTCAGTGAGTTAATAGGAATACAATGATATGTATATATTTTAGTAATTATTTTTAATAGAATTTCAATTAATTATCCAAAAATTAATTATTTTATAACCATTTTGATTTTTATATTTTTAATGGTTGTGTTTTGATATAAGATTACATTAACATATTATCTAACTTATAGATTACATCTATGTTGATTATAGTAATGTAAATTATCTAATATATTAATTAATTTGCAATGGAATATTTTATAACATTAAACAATTTAATATAATTGAAATCAATTTTATTATATATGAATAAGAGACTCATCATCAAACAAAATGGAATATTATAAAATCCCACACTCATCACAACGTAGCCAATATGTAATTATTGCTTGATAATCTATCAACATCCAATTGGAACCAGGGAAAATTTTAAGGATGGATAATTATCTTGAAGTTTAAAAACATTGTCAAATCTCACTAGTCGCTAATATGCAAACTATAAAATGGTTATTTATTTATTTGTAAAATTATTCAAATTTGTAGTGATTTTATATATACTCTCTATATAATGTCGGCGATTTTTAAGGTAAAATAAATTTATATTGTAAAAATGGAAATTGACGAATCTTTTTTTTGGAATAATCATGGAAAATTAGCCCATTTGCGAATATTAGCCCCTAAAATTTTCCATGATTGGAATGATATGTCTAATGCATTAAACTAAATGTCAATATATGATTGTTATACTTATTGGTAAGATGTCCTTGTGCAATTGTGACATTATGTCAAGTGCATTAAACAAAATCCTTGATTTTCATAAACCAATATTCTAAAACATAGAATTTGTAATAAAATCCAATCATATTGATTTCCATTCATCACTTGATCAACTTGTCATGCATGCCTCATTTCTTCGTAACTTGCAAGCAATATTGTAATCGGGTTTTTTAACCTAGTGTTATGTTGAGGCTTGTGCTTAACATTTATATATTAAAAGCTACATGATTGTGTAAATATAAAAGCATACCAAGGCAGTGGATCCTTCATTAATCATACACATTCTTTCGAAGCTAGAATTTATGCCTTATGTCAAAATACGTTCTCTTTGCTCCACTCGATACCTTGTTTCTTGCATTTTTAATAGTACATGAAAAAGCATAGATATAATTAATATAAAGGTTTCTTATAAATTGTTCCATTAATTATAAAATAAGGGAAGTTACACACCATAACTACTTACAAATCGTAAAATTAACACTTGATACTTCAACATTGAGTCACAACTCGTGTTTAACCCAATGTTGATCGATTTTTCAATTGGATCTTCTTTGTATTTTAGCACATATAAGGAGATCACATCCATGGATGAGCATGAAACAATTATTAAATATAATTATCACAAGAGATATGAAGTCAGAAGTAAGTTAGAAAACATAAATACTGACAAAATTTGTGATCAGTCCTTTTCTTCCTTATCATTTATCTTATGTGTTGAATGGGTTCCATTTTGTTTTCTTTTCTGTAGCAAAACAGACACAAATTATCATTTCACGTGATGATTCAATTCAATGTACATAAAATAATACATCAATGATTGCATACCTCTGATATGCATTGTTGCTAGGATGGTTCCTTCTACCTGATATGCATTGTTGCTAGGATGGTTCCTTCTACGTTGCAATTATATCCATTTATTTTACCATCTCCTTGTACACTTTTTTGGACACCCCTACCAACAATTATTGTTGTTCCCCTTATTTCTCCTTTGAAATGGCATAATGGTCTTGAAAAACAAAACACACATTTTTTTCAGTTGACATGGAAGTAAATATATCAAAAAAACTTAATTTAGTAATTTTTTGAAAATATTATAAAAAAATATGTTTGGTAGTAACACATCTTAAATTATTCTTTTTGGTTATTGAAGCTTTTCGCTATTGGAAGTCTCATGGCTCACATTGATCAATGTTTTAGAAACATTTTCTATAGTTCAAATATAACCTCGTTTCTAGAGTCATAAGATTGATATTTGTATTGTAACTATAAATTACGCCTATATGTTTTTTCTACTATATCTTTTTTAGTTTTATAAAACTTTTCTCCCTCTCATTAACTTCTAACACCATTCTAGATGAACTAAAGACCAAGTCATTATGGTTTACCTGTATTATAATTTTTATCTTCTCAAGAAGGCATTTATTTCCTCTTTGTTGTTCACTATAGAATATTAAAAATTTATAAAATAAAATGTTTAAAATGTGTTAGTGATTAATATTAAAAAATTAATTTATAGTAAAAAGTAACCAAAAAAAATCATGTCCATTACCTTCTAATCCTCTTAATAATCTCCATCTTTACAACATTTCCATAATTTGTAGTTATGTTGCAAATAATCTTATCAAATTTCTTCAAGTTTTTCCATTACATGGAAAATATTAACCAATACAAATTATTAATTTAAACCTACACGTAATTTCAATATACTAATTTTTTAATAAAACTTAAAGAACATGCCTTGTTCTCTTTTGGTGATGAACTACCATCGTTCTCATGCAATAAGTTTTTTTCTTTGAACTCGTCAACCATATTCTATAAGAGAAAAAAAAACCAAGAATCATAAGATATAGAAATTATAAAATATTGTTTAAAAAATATATATATATATAACGATGTGCCTCACAAATAATTATCCATTGGTGCAATATACATATGTATGCACACTAGTCAACCACGTTTCTTAGAGATTATTACATGCAGTGATGCTTTTTAAAATCGAAAGATGCACTAGTGCCTCATTACTATTATTGTGCATTTACGAATCCGAGAACAAATTTAAAAATGTAACATTTTCCACATAAAAACATGTTGGGGTTATCGATGCCCTTTTCCATACAAAATGCACTGATGCACTTTTACTTTTTCATTAGCATTGATAACTAAGACAACTATTTTTTAAATCATATATTGTAGCAACAATGTTTGGGATCCAATGCAACGAGCGGTCTCATTGCAATCAATATCAAACACACCATATACAAGTAAAGAAAATATAAAATACTTATATGAATGTCCAAAATAATTATTATAAAAGTAATTTATATCTCTTAATTTATAAGGATAACATTACAAATTTCTATTATAAATTTACTAGAACTCAGTTCGCTTTTATTGAAAAGTTCTCTATTATGGTGTCACATAAAAGAATAATAGAACTACCAATCTTTAGTATGATAATAATTGTAAATTTTTTATAAAAGAAATTATGGTGTTTCTGATGAATTTTTAAATCTTGATAAGATAAATACATAAAGCTCTAATTGAAAGGAAGAAAATGCAATATATAAATAGAAAGCAAGAGCAGTTTTTGCAACTATCTAAATATGATCCCAGAAAGTTTTGGAGGAAAATGCTAATTCATAAAACTAAAGAAAATAATTTGAATCCCTTGAAGAATTGGAATTCCTGTATTAAAAACATTTATGAATCCTTGACACCATCAAACCATTTTGAATGCCCCTTTATAGGATGATATTTTCTCTGGAAGACATTGAGTTTCGGGTTAAGTAGCTCTCTAATAAGTTAAGGATATTGAAGCATACCAAGAAGAAATTTTTAAAATGAGAGGGCCTACCCTCATCCCTCACATAGACAAGATCTTCAATTTGGTAGTGAAGTAAGGCTTCCTTGAGCCTTGGATGTAGAGCCTCATTGTGCTCGTCTTTAAAAATATGGATACAATTATTCCCTCTAATTATGGGACCATTATTATCCACATTTTAGCCAAGTTGTATGAAATTATTTTGGAAAATAAGATTAGCTTATGGTTAGAAAGGCATGGTCAAAGAGTTAAAGGCTTAGCTAGGTTTACAAGATATCACTCAATTATGAACCACCTTGTTACTCTCAATATCAATGTGAATGAATGTTTCAATAATAAAAACTAATCTATTATGTTATTTCATTGACTTTATAAAAGATTTTTACACCAATCCTAAGACAAAATTATGGAAGAGGCTAGAAGAGATAACAATTCCTCTCGAGTTGAGGGGTACTATGACAAGGTTGTATGAGAATGTTACTACCTAGTTTAGAACCAAAGAGGGTTGGTATGAAGAAATTAAATGCAATATCAAAGTAAAGTAAGAGTGTCCCTTATCCCCAACCCTTTTTTACATATACATTAATAAGCTAGAAGAGTGTCAGGGAAATGCAAGTTGTGTTGGACCCCCCACTCATTAGTGTAGTCATAACTCTTCTCACTCATTTGACGATATTATTCTTTTGGCGAGAATCCATTACAATATCGTGAAGCAACTTATAATCCTCCTTGATTTTAGCTCCAAGATGGGTGTTGAGCATAATCAGGTTTCTATAAAAATTCCACAGGCAAACTGGCTTATAATCCTGCAAATCCCCTCTTTCAGCCTTAAAAAATCATTTCTATGCCTGTCGTTACCAATTCCCGCTCCCAAATTACACTGTAGAAGGCAGAAAACCCTGCGTTTAAATATATTCTTGATGCTTAGCCCCTTCGGCCCTAGCCCCTCCGTCCTGTTCTCCATGTAACCTGGGCACCAGGGCGAGTGCTAAAACCGGAGGCGCCTATCACGTATGTATATCGGGCGCGCCCTCGGCCATCGATTTGTGCAGATCGAACGACATTCGCGATCCTCCATTCATTGCCCAAAACTACATCTCAGCCGTCCAATCAAACTGTGAAATCTACGGTTCGCAGCCTGTCGGTCCTGGTGGTCCCCGCGCCCAAAACACCGTTCAAAAACTGGTGGTTTATATCGCACTGCTTTTCAACGGCAGACGGTATTCTTCAAAATGGAGCGATTCCACTCATTCCCCGCCGCATGTCTCCGCGTACGGCCCCAAAACCGCTCTCCATCGCGCATTATCATTCGGTCGAAGTCATGCAGCGATATTCATCACAACCGTTCGATCTGAGGGCCTTCATCCGACGACTGTCACGCTCCGAAGCTGCATGAGGTTTAATCGTAAGCAAATTACGTCCCTGGCCCACTGTCCATCGCCCCAACGCTCTTTCAACCGTCGATCTCCTCCTGAAATCGGACGGCCAAGATTTCATCATCCCCGCTGTTGACCCGGTCTTCCTCCACGTCATCATCCCACGTGTTTATCGCATTTTTTCCCCTCCACCATTTATACATTACATTCATATGTTATATTTTAAATGTCCCGCATTATAAACCATGGCCAGCCCCTCCGCCATTATTTCCACTGCATCTTCTTCGTCACCACCCTGCATATTTCCGTCGCTTCATCACGTTGCTATGTTACACAGTCGCTTCCATTGCATTGTCGTCCCCCATGCATTTGTTTTCTTCACAACTTTGTGTGTTTTGCAGGTTTACAGTGACAGGGAATTATCATCATTTGCAGCATCCATTACAAAAGCCGAGAACACGTCAAAGGACCAATTTTTCAGAGACAGAATTTATGAAGAAAGTCCTTGGTAGTTACTGTGACATGACATCCATTAAAGAAACAGGGTTACACTTTGGCAGGCTTCCCCGTGTCATTCAAGGCGCCGATTTCACAGATGAGAACATTAATGGAACAATAGAGGAAGATCAGTGGACGGTGAAGGAATTCAGTGTTCGGCATTGAAGAATTTAAAGCTTAATTTAGGATTAGGAAGGTAGAAAGGTACAATGCAAAAAAAACATTACCCTCCAGGTTTTATTTTAGTAGATTTTTCTTGCAGAAAAGGACAAAATGTTTATGGGATCCTAATCGATTCCATGTTCCTGAGGATATTTTTACCCAGTGCATTTACTTCAAAAAGCAGGCAGCAGAGTACAAACAGCACAGCATAGTCATTCAGTAGTATGGGCGCGAATGCTTCCACCATTTTGCCTTAATTTTGCAAATTAATTTTTCATCACCTACCTCTTTTACTTGGTTTTGGGTTTTCTCCTATAAAAACCATGAAGAAATACATTGTAAGGGTTCCAAATTTTATCAGAAAAATTATGCAGTGAAAGGCTTTTTGCATACATTTTGTAAAATTCTTGTATGAAGGCTCATAGCCCATAGGGTCTCAGTGAGGAAGAGTTCTATCTGTCAAAGAGGATTCTGGTCTTTGGTATTTCACAGTCTGTAACTCTCTTTATTTGTGTTATATTAATAGAACACTTCATTTCATCCATCTTTCTTGTATCATGTTTTGGAATGTGAGTGGCTCACTGATTTTTAGTATGGATTCATCTTAGTTGATGCCCATGCTCAGATCAGTCAAGCGCTTTAAATATGGCTCATGCATGATATTATGTTCCATTGTTTAGCTAACCATACTTCTGCTATATTGGTTGCTTTGGGAGGGTGCTTTTAAAATGCTATTATCATGTATGGATTCTTAGATTGGTAAGCCCATGCATGGTGGTATTGTATATCTGGGTATCAGTTCAGTGTTAACCAATATCTTCTTAATATTTCTTTCACTACATACACCTTCTGATCATTTATGTCTGTGAAGTCTTTCTGAATCGGCCCGCTTTGCAGTAAACTGTCTCTGAATTGTCTGTTGCTTTTGTATCAGAGTTCTGCATCTTGCCTCTGCAGTATCTCTTTTCCTGTGTCAGTTTCTGAGAGTTTGGTCCCATTCTATTTTATTTCCCTGTTTACAGGAGATAGCATGTGAGTTGAAGCTGAAAACTTCATACATTATATTATACGCTCCTTGCTACGCTAAGATGTCCTAGGCACTGGTCTATCACAACTCTAGGTTGTCTCTAGGAGTGAAAACATCTTTCTGGCACCGTTGCCGGGGACGAATTTGAGAAAATTATAATCCCTGGGCCTCGAAAAAATCATATTCACTCTCTAAGTAGGTGAGCACAGAGAGTTGAGAGTTGTAAATCCCTCACCTTAGCGACTCCACATTTGTTATTTGATAAATCTATTTGCAGTCCTGGCTCCTCGTAATCCACACCTAAGGTCAGATTCGTCTAAGCCAAAGACACCTTCAGTGTCTGACCCTGACCAAATTATACATAGAATAAATTGGAGGGAAAGGAAATCAGCCCGTTCCGAAATCCCTGAATTTTCTGTAGAAGACTCTCCATCCTCTTCTTCTCAAGAAGCTCAAGTGCCAGATCCCAACTCCACAGTGGGAGATACTGATTATTTTTATTCAGATAGTCCACCCCGAGAGGGTGTCATAAATAAAAACAGTCTGCATCCTACTCCTGAGGTTGAAGAGGTCAAGGAAGTCACCGAAGTATCTGCTGTTAATAAACCTTTGTTCCCCTCAACCCCTCAAGCTACAGTTGAGTATATTCCTATTATTATTCATACTCCACTTCTTCCTCCTCCCCTTACTCATCAAACTATTTCACTACCTCCACCTCCTCCAATGGCCAATGTTGCGGCCTTTATGATGAATAAATATGCTCCCCTAGCATTATCGCAAGTGTTGAATGATATGGCCCAGGATTATTTGAAGATCTTGCGCATATTCAATGGGGAAAATGAGATTGATGCTCAAAAACATCTTGAGACTTTCTGCTCCTTTGCAAAGAACTTTAATGTTGAACATTTGGATGTGGTCTTAAGATTGTTTGTGCAGTCTCTCGATGGTGAAGCTCGGAAATGGTTTAAGACATTGGCTGGCCGTTCTATTACCACTTGGGATAACATGGAAGACACTTTTCTCAGGAAATGGGGAGAGAAGAAAGATCATGGAAATTGCCTCATTGAATTCAATACACTAAAGAAAAGACACAATGAAGGAGTGTCATAATTTATCAAGAGATTTAATAAGTTGTATCTGAGTCTCCCCGCTGATATGAAACCCCATCAGACTGCTGCTAAAGTTGTTTTTGTAGCCGCCTTCGATTCAGAATTTGGTTTCTCTCTCAGAGAAAGGAAGCCTGCTACTCTGGATGATGCTCAGGCAGATGCACTAGAGTTGGAAGCAAACTTTGTCTCCACTGGAAAATCAAAAGGAAGAGCTGAGCAGGATACTAGAAGAAGGGGCAAAGAGGAGGTGTCCACTTCTAGTCAAGACAGAGACTCAGTCAATGACAAAATGGAAGAAATGAGCAAATTAGTTAAGAAAATGGTCAAGCTTGAATTGGAAGCCAAGAACTCAGCCTTCAAAAATTTCCAGAATGCTCCAAATAGAGGTTACAATCCTCAATATAGGAAACCACCCTTGCAAATATTTCCAAGGGAAGCAAAGGAGCAACAGGATCAAGCGCCACACCCATTGTACCTGGAAGGTACAGTAGATGACTCCATTGAGGACATTGCCTATGGACTGGAGGATGCAAATCTTGCCTTTTCAAATAGTGACGGAGAAGAATGCCCTTTACAAGGAAATGATGAAGCTGGGTGCTTATTGCAAAAAGAAGAAAAGGCCAGAGACGCAGAAGAAGCAGAATTTGATCATTATTGTAAGAAATTTGATGATTTCATGCAAGCACATTTCAATAGAAGATATGATCTCAGATCTTCTAGGAAGAGGACTCGTACCCAAGAGCAAGAAGAAGAGTTACCCCAGAAGGAAGCACCTGCTCAGGAGGAATCAGCGATGCAGAAAGCTACAGAAAAAGGTAAGAAACCTCTAAACAAACCTTTGCATTCTACTGATCAAATTCCTTCTTCTTCAAAAGTAATCACTTCCCCTAATACCAAAGCTGTGTCAAAGGAAGTCAAACTCCCGAAATAAGGAGTCAAAAGAGGTTGTGATAGAAAAGTCCCCCCCCTGCTTTCAGTCTACAAAAGGAACTTGAAAATATCAAAATCCCAGTCCCCTTGACTGAACTGTTGAAACAGCCAGCATATCAATCTCAAGTCACCTCTTTCATGCTCCCTCCAGAAGCACCAATCATCCCAGATAGTCTCAACCTTCAAGAAGAGAGACCCATGGTAGTTTTTGGCCAACATGTTGAGGAGATAGATCCCTCTACTCCTCCCTTCTATGTGTCTCTAGTGATCCATAACCTGCTATTACATAACTGCATGCTAGATTCTGGGGCTTCCCACAATATTATGCCTCTATCAGTCATGGAACAACTAGGTTTACAAATCACACGTCTATATAAAGACCTCTATTCATTTGATTCCAAAAGAGTTAAATGCTTGGGGATGATCAAGGATTTGGTGGTCAATTTGGCCCAAATCCCAGCAAAAAGTGTGGTAATGGACATAGTGGTAGCTGACATTCCAGCTCGCTTTGGTATCTTGCTGTCAAGGTCCTGGGGAACAAAAATTGGTGGATCAATCAAGTTAGATTTAACATATGCTATTATCCCAGTTTTTAGGGGCCAAGAGAGGAGATTGTACAGGGAGACCAGATTTGTCAAGATGGTGACCAAGGCTGAAAATTCTGTGAATTCACCAGTATACAGTAAGGAAGGAGATTTTTCATGTTTGATGCTGGAAGAAGATCAAGATTATGCTCACAAACCATCCTTCTGCCAGATCAAGAGTGAGCAGCCCTCAGAGAACATGGAAGCAGGAATATGGACACTCCATTTTGATGGAGAAAATTCAAAAGAAGGTAATGGAGCTGGAATATTATTGATTTCCCCTGCAGGAAAATGGATCCCGTTGTCTTTAAAACTAGAATATGAAGCCACCAACAATGTGGCTGAATATGAAGCACTCCTGTTAGGATTACAGACAGCTAGGAGCATGGGTATACAAAGCTTAAAAGTTCTGGGAGATTCAGAATTGGTGGTTAGGCAAGTCAAAAATCAGTGTCAGACCAAACATCCTAGGCTAAGGGCTTATAGGAATGAAGTTTGGGACATGGTAGAGAATTTATTCTTGGCATTCAATATCCAGTTCATGCCCCGAGAATAGAATAGGATGGCTGATTCCCTTGCTGTGGCCGCTAGTACATTTCGACCACCTCAGAACCCTTTTTTAAGATATGAAGTTGAGGTGTGTTATCGGCCTTCCATCCCAGACAACATCAAACAATGGCAGGTATTTGAGGATGAAGAATAGATGAAGAGATTCCTGGAAACAGTGGGATAATTCTCCAATATGGAGATTGACGATGAAGAAGAGGCAGAATTCGAAGAGATTTCAAAGAGAAATTTGGAAGAGAAAGTGGCAGGTAACAAAGTGTTGCAGCTAAAGGAAAACATTATACCTAGAGGGCTAGTGCCTCTAGAAAGATTATTTGACAAGAATGATGTCCCATTGCAGCTAAGAAAAGTGGTGGAAGAAAATCAGGTAGAAGACCTGAATTTGGGTACTGAGGCTGACCCCAAAATTGTAAAACTGTCCCGGAGGATCCCTGGAGAATATAGAAAGTTATATCAGAAGTTATTTTAGTCTTACAAAGATGTGTTTGCATGGTCCTATCAGGATTTGAAAACTTTCAATATCAATATTATGCAACACAAAATTCCACTGAGGACAGATGCAAAGCCCCATAAGCAGAAGCTCAGACAAATAAACCCCCTGCTGCTGCCTTCTATTGAGAAAGAAATTAAAAAGTTGTTGAAGGCCAAAATAATTGTGCCATTGAGGTACTCTAAATGGGTGGAAAACCTTGTCCCTGTACGCAAGAAGAATGGAGAAATAAGTTTGTGTGTGAATTTCAGAAATTTAAACAGAGCATCCTTAAAGGATAATTATCCACTTTCCAAAATGGATCACATCCTGCAGAAAGTGGTTGGATCTTCTAGGATGTCAATGATGGATGGATTCTCTGGTTATAACCAGGTGGCTGTACTTCCAGAGGATCAAAAGAAGACTGCTTTCACCACACCATGGGGGACATTTATGTATGCCAGGATGCCTTTTGGATTGATTAATGCAGGGGCCACTTTCAGAGGGCTATGGATATTACTTTTGTGGGGGAGAAAGATAAATTCCTGGTGGTCTACCTCGATGATATCATTGTATTTTCCAAGAATGATGCTGATCATATTGAACATCTGCGGAGAACTTTTGAAAAATGCAGAAGGTATGGTCGCTCTCTGAATCCTCAAAAGTATTTATTTGCATTAGAAGAGGGAAAGCTTCTGGGCCATATCGTGACTAAGGATGGGGTGAGGATAGATCCCAAAAGGGTAGAGGTTATAAATGGTATTGCTTTTCCCAGAAATAAGAAATAGGTACAAGTATTCCTAGGGCGCTTTAATTTCCTAAGAAGGTTTATCCCTAACTATGCTGAGATAGTTAGGCATATAACATATATGCTAAAGAAGGATGATGAGGTAAAGTGGTCACAAGAATCATGGGAGGCATTTACCAGGATAAAGAATGCTTTTGTAGAGGCCCCTGTGCTGGCTGGACCAGATTATGATAAACCTTTCATGATTTTTTCTTTTGCATCACCTCATACAATAGCAGGAGTTTTATTGCAGAAAAATGATGAAGGATATGAGCAGCCTATTGCCTTTTTCAGTCAGGTGCTCTATGATGCAGAATTAAAATACAACATATTGGAAAAGCAAGCATACTCCCTAGTGAAATCCCTCAAAGCATTCCGTGTATATATCTTACAATCCCACATCACTGCATTTGTGCCCACAACTGCTGTAAAAGATATCCTTATTCAGGGGGATAGTGAAGGAAAAAGGGGTAGGTGGATTTCCAAAATACAGGAATATGACTTAGACATCCGCCCTACTAAGCTGATCAAAGGACAGGGGCTTGCCAAAATGTTATCTAAAGAAAATTATCAAGCCCTGGGCATAAATCTGTCCATTATAGTAGGTGAGGAATCTGAGGAGAAAGAAGAATGACATGGAATTGGGGTAGCTACTCCAGAAACACATATAAAGTACCTCACCAGTCCGCGGTACAAAGAGATAGTAGAGTATCTCCTCACACTCAATTTCCCTCCAGGCTGTGATAAAGCCAAATACAGAGCATTACGATTGAAGTCACAGAAGTACATAGTCGCCAATGGCCGGCTATACTAGCGAGATCCCTCAGGCATCTTAATCCTGTGTCTCACAGAGAATGAAGTCGAGAGTATTATAGCAAAATTTCATGAAGGGATCTGTGGAGGTCATTATAGCTGGAGGGCCACAGCTCATAAAATTATGAAAGCTGGCTTCTATTGGCCAAAGCTTTTTGGAGATGTTTTTACCAGGGTACACTAGAGAATTTGGCGGAAATTCCGACGGCCAATTCGTCGCTATTCCGACACATATTCGTCGCAAGAGCGACAGTTCGGGGGCGGACAAACCGTGGTTTTTCATGCCGTCGCCGTTCCGACGCAAGTAAAAAGTGTCGCACTATCGACACTTCTTCCGTCGTTCCGAACAGGCGTCACTCTTCCGACGTCTCACAAACCGTCGCGCCTCCGACGTTTGTAAACTGTCGCACTTCCAGTGAAATGTGGTTCGACGTTTTGGACGTCGTTCTTCCGACGCTTATAAACCGTCGCAGTTCCGACTAAATGTGGTCCGACGTTTTGGCGTCGCTCTTCCGACGCTTGTAAACTGTTGCAATTCCGACTAAAAGTGGTCCGACGTTTTGGACGTCACTCTTCCGACGTCTGGAAGATGTCGTAATTCCGACGATATGTGGTCCGACGTTTGGAACGTCGCTCTTCCGACGTTTTAATACTGTCTCTCTTCCGACGTTGCTGGGTTGTCGCAGTTCCGACGTCTACAAGGCGTCGGTAGACCGACGGAGGGTTCAATTTTAAAAAAAAAAATTAAAATTTTAAAAGACGAGAAACGTTGTTTTGAAGATATTATATGAAGTAAAAGAGTCCATGAAAGTGAAATAGCAGTATGTAGAATAGTAAAGCAACAGATAGAGTACCGACGTCCATTGTTCCAAATACAAATTAAAGTACCCAAAACCCTACAACAGTGAAGTAAAACAGTCCATGAAAGTGAAGATATTATATGAAGTAAAACAGTCCATGAAAGTGAAGATAATATATGAAGTAAAACAGTCCATGAAAGTGAAATAGCAGTATGTAGAATAGTAAAGCAACAGATAGAGTACCGACGTCCATTGTTCCAAATACAAATTAAAGTACCCAAAACCCTACAACAGTGAAGTAAAACAGTCCATGAAAGTGAAATGGCAGTATGTAGAATAGTAAAGCAACAGATAGAGTACCGACGTCCATTGTTCCAAATACAAATTAAAGTACCCAAAACCCTACAACAGTGAAGTAAAACAGTCCATGAAAGTGAAGATATTATATGAAGTAAAACAGTCCATGAAAGTGAAATAGCATTATATAGAATAGTAAAGCAACAGATAGAGTACCGACGTCCATTGTTCCAAATACAAATTAAAGTACCCAAAACCCTGCAACAGAGAAAAATGCTAATCATAATCATGTGAGGAGTGTGATATGTCCAAAATATAAAAAGACCATCAGACCATATCAATAAACCAGCAACATAGACCAGCATCGCTAGTTTTGAAGGCAGAGTGATAAACATTAATCATTTTTTTTTCACAAGAAAAAACGTTGTTTTGATGAATATATTATATGAAGTAAAGCAGTCCATGAAGTCATTACATTTTCACATCTGAAGATTGGAACCCAAATATCCATCCAGAAAAGTGGAAGTCCCACCCCAGACAGTGATAGAAAAATACCCCATGTCACATACAGGGACTTGATATAAAACCCAGTAACGGTCCACATGGAGATTATCGACAATCTGAGAAAGCATCCAAATATGACCAAGGCATCTATAAGAAAGTGAAATAGCAGTATGTAGAATAGTAAAGCAACAGATAGAGTACGTACCGACGTCCATTGTTCCAAATACAAATTAAAGTACCCAAAATCCGTGAACAGAGAAAAACGCTAATCATGTGAGGAGTGTGATATGTCCAAAATATAAAAATACCATCAGACCATATCAATAAACTGACAACATAGACCAGCATCGCTAGTTTTGAAGGCAGAATGATAAACATTAATCATTTTCTTTTCACAAGAGAAAAAACGCTATTTTGAATATATTATATGAAGTAAAACAGTCCATGAAGTCATTACATTTTCACATCTGAAGATTGGAACCCAAATATCCATCCAGAAAAGTGGAAGTCCCACCCCAGACAATGATAGAAAAATGCCCCATGTCACATACAGCGACTTGATATAAAACCCAGTAACGGTCCACATGGAGATTATCGACAATCTGAGAAAGCATCCAAATATGCCCGAGGCATCTATAAGAAAGTGAAATAGCAGTATGTAGAATAGTAAAGCAACAAATAGAGTACCGACGTCCATTGTTCCAAATACAAATTAAAGTAACCAAAACCCTGCAACAGAGAAAAACGCTAATCATGTGAGGAGTGTGATATGTCCAAAATATAAAAAGACCATCAGACCATATCAATAAACCAGCAACATAGACCAGCATCGCTAGTTTTGAAGGCAGAATGATAAACATTAATCATTTTTTTTCGAGAAGAGAAAAAATGCTATTTTGAATATATTATATGAAGTAAAACAGTCCATGAAGTCATTACATTTTCACATCTGAAGATTGGAACCCAAATATCCATCTAGAAAAGTGGAAGTCCCACCCCAGACAATGATAGAAAAATACCCCATGTCACATACGGGGACATGATATAAAATCCAGTAACGGTCCACATGGAGATTATCGAAAATCTGAGAAAGCATCCAAATATGCCCGAGGCATCTATAAGAAAGTGAAATAGCAGTATGTAGAACAGTAAAGCAACAGATAGAGTACCGACATCCATTGTTCCAAATACAAATTAAAGTACCCAAAATCCTTGAACAGATCAAGAAAAACACTAATCATGTGAGAATTCTAAGTAAAGTTAATCTATTAACATTGCGAATAAAATTACACCGAAGTCAAAAACATTGCCTGGCCATAATCATGGCAAATTTGTCATCAAAAAATCAAAAAATTAAGAAGACTGCCCTCATACGGGGAAACCAGTCTTGAACGTTTAATTTACAGAATTCAAAAATATTACAAAGGTCCAGCACAATAAAATAAACTAAAAGCAACCCAATTAAGTGGGCCTGCTAAGCAAGAAAAACAAATTAACCAAACTACTCCTCCGGTGGTTCCTCCACGATTCGGCACCATCCTTCGGAAGGTCCGGGATCGCTAGGTGCTACCTCCACATGCATGCCACGGCTCCCCTCCTGAAGGCCCGAATGCTGGCCGGCTTTTTCCGAGCTCAGACCCACCGGACGGGTGCATTCTTCCTTCGTTTGGGCCTCCTCGCGGAAGACCACAGTGACTACGAGGCATGATTCGCGGGCGATTGAAGTGCAATCAAAGAAGAATTACGTGATGCGCGTAGTAGAAGAAGGTGAACCAAGCGGTGGGGAAGCGGGGACGGGGAATCCATACGGTGGCCAGATGCTACAAGCCGACCCCGCCCACTCCTAGTATTTGGATATCTACCTAAGTAATAATCACTGGACTGGCGGGAAGTCATCTCTGTTGAGGTGCTGGAGGGAGCGCGCCGGGATTGACCTCTAGTGCTCCCCCTGCGGCAACGCATCCTATGACGCACGCGAGGCATGGGTGAAATCTCAGGCGCAGTGGGCACAAGAGACGAAGAAGCAGAATTCCAATTAACAGAGGAAGACAGACAGAGACAGAACCGAGAGAAATGGAAATATGCAGCAAAGTCTAGGCAGAAGTTCCGCTGGCCACTTCTCCTTATCATCGCAGTTACCAGACAGTGTAATCCAGCAACGGGCTTGTCTGAAAAACCATGGCTAAACGCCATTTTTTATGTCGACCCGTCTGCAATGCAATCAAAGGACGGCCGTCATAATGAATCTCTGATCATTAATAATGAGAGCCGAAGGCCGGATCAAATTGGAGCGTGCGGAATCGCTCAGAGGAGTGGAGGTCCGATCTTGAGCAGTGTTAAAAATTAATTAATGTAGATTTGATGTGAAAACTTAATTGAACAGCGTTAAATGTTAATGCGAATGATATGAAATCGCCATATCCATGTCCCATCACCTTAAACGCCATCGAATGCACCCGCAGCCGGGAGCAGGGCAAGTTTTTATTGAGGACACGTGGCAAAAGTTGATTGGAGCGGATCTTTGTTTGGGCCGCTCGCGCAGTGGAAATCCGGACCCGTAAAATATTAGGGCGAATTTGATAAGAAATTCGCGTCTACAAATTGGCCGACGTCGGCCAGGCTGTTTTGGAGACGAATTTAAATACTCTGTAGTTTATCGCGTTTTGAAGTGAGACGGAGCTCGACTTTTGAACAATTTTCTTATAAAATTTGTGTTGGTTTTCTTTGATAATACATATTAAAATCCGCTTAATAAAGACAAAATTGTTGTGCTTCCGGAACACGACCCGAGGGATTGGCCTTGTGAGTTAAAAAACAAAAGGATAGCGGAACCAGACATGCACCCGTGGTCAAGCCCTCTACCAAAACCACGAGCGGAATCACAAAAGCAGGTTGCCCATATCGCACCGCTTTTGCGGAGTAGACGGTATTTCCTATTCGCGAGCGATTCCATAGGGAATGTGACACGTGGCAAAGTGACCTCGGAAAACAACTGTTTAACCCACGCCATCGCACGTTAAAGCCCGACGTTGGAAGCCGAGCGAAATTGCCAAGAGTCGTTGATTTGGAGAAGGGCCATCGGACGGTGGTCGCACGTTGAACTTGCCCGGAGGTTAACTAAGGTGTGCGGAGGATAGCCAGGTACGATACGAGTGTTTGATTGGTTATTTATATATATAGGTGGGGCCGGAGTATAATGAAATTGTTTAATTAAACGATTGGCGGATAATTAGCATAAGTCTGGAGGGTGATTGTTGTAAGGCTGGGTGGTGAAATATAGAGCCGAAAGTTCACTACAAGTTTTTTATTTAAAAAGAAACGTGGAGTATAAATACAAAGTGTTGAAAGTTAAACATTGGTTATAAGGATTGGAGATAATATAAAGTCGGGAATATAAATTAAAGTCCAACCATTATGGATAGTATTTATTTATCAAATTCTACGAATTTGATAAATAAACCCGAAGAAAGAAGAAGTCAATTAAGACTCAGGCTGGAGGAAAAGAACGGGGTACACCAAGGGAAAATGCTGACACAACGATTGTAGACACACCAACTCTCCTTGGGGGTCCAATTTCAGTTTTGTTGCGTCACATGATGATATCTCTTCTCTGGCATTTACTTGTATTGAAGATCATTATTCTAGGAATAAGGAGTTATTTTCTCTAAAAATAACCCTAGCCAAACATTGACAATGCATCAAGGATATATTTCTATGCTTCATAAGCACATTTGTTCTACTTCTAAATCATGTCTTGGAAGTGGTTGTTGTGCTGGAAATTATTCACCAGTTGGTTTCATACCAAAGTCTTTTTCACATTTTCAACATCCAATACATGAAAAAGATAATGGTTTAAAACAACCTAAATATTTGAAATTTTGCAAGAATTATCTGGCACACTTTGAATATAAATTTTGAAGTCAAGTGCATGATGCTGTATAGGATCAAGTGTCATTTTGAATACCAAATGTTTCACAAAAAACTTCTCAACATGCTACCTTGCAGTAAGGATTAAATGACAATATTGCATCAACTATTTCCATAATAAAAGTGCACCTCGGCCATAAGACTAAACAACTACAAATGTTGTAGATCTAACAAAACCACACAATCAAATGTATTCCACAAGGCCAATACTGTATGAAAAATGAAAAGGAGTTTGCAACCAAAAATACCTTAGGCAACTAATTCAATTAGATACACCAAACCATCGGCAAAAAGGAAAACCAGCCTACTCAAAAGGCAAGCGTTTACCTCCTTTGACAAAATTTTGAGTTCCGAAACAAGGGCCTTTATTGTCTTGTCAATGCCCCTAGTAATTTGAATGGGGTTTGCACCTGCTGCAACAACCTAAACAAAAGGTTTCATTTCAAATTATTTTCCACAAATTTAAGATACAACCATTGTCAGTTTTGTATTTCCTAACAAGCTCATAAATTTTGACAAAAGAACCAAATTTTTTTAATACCTGATAGCAATTTTTTCACTCAAAAACTATCTTAGACTCGATAAACCCAACCCAAAACTAAAAAACCAAACACCATAAGACCCTACAAAAATGAATAGATGATCTTAATCCAGTACCATCGACAAAAAGTTACCTTTACACCCTCACTTATTAAACCTTGTGCTGTTGAATTTTAACTTCAACTGCTGCAGCAGAAGGACGGATGCAGCAACAACATTTTTTTTTGGAGGTTGCTTGCATGCCATCCAGAAATTTAATTCAGCATTTAAAATTCCTGCAAGTTTTTTTTGTAGACGGCCACAGCCATATTTCTGTACAGGATTGTATTTAAACACAACAGCCAGCATTAACGCAATTCACCAACCAGAAATTAAACAAACAGAAATTTACCCGACAGTTTTGTAAATTCAAAAGGAGGACACGTGGAGCATTAATATTGGATCGCATGAAATTGAAGAGAATCTGAAAACCTGAAAACCGGACCCGAATTTTTTATAGGGCACATTGGATTGAGAATTCGAGTTAAAATTAGGCAGACGTCGGCATCCCATTTTGGAACGCGAATTTGGTTTGAAATTCAATCTATTTAGACTTTTGAAGTCCGACGGAAAGGGTTCTTTAATGTTTTGATAGTTTAATATATACATATGTTATATATATATCATATGCGAAATGAAAGGTGGGCCATAGAATTTAGTTTAAATTTTATTTTTTTTAAAAGAGGGTTTATTATAATATGTTTTATATGTTCCGGCATATAAAAATAAAAAGGTCGAAAAAGCTTGGTAGTTTTTTTATAGACAGTACGTAAATTTTTTATTACATAGCAGTGTGTAAAAAGTGAAAAACTGAGTGTAAATTTTTTAAGTGTGTATGCACAGCAGTGCGAAAGGGAAAAACACAGCAGAGTGTTTTAGAGACAGAGTATGTTTGTTTTGAACAGACAGTGAGTTGGTTTTAGGCACTGCGTTTTGTAGCAGTCATAATTTTGTAATCCCTCTCAGTGAGGAAGTAGTGTAATAGTTTTTTTTTGAGTTATTGAAGGGAATAGAAGTTTGTTTTCAAAGTATTGAAACTCTGTCTCCTGTCAAAGAAATTTTTATTTTCTGTGTGTTAGAGGAAGGGAGATTTATGGGTGGTTCTTATGAATCAACCAACCATTAAGAACATGCTCATCAATCCAAACCATAAGTATTATGTGACAATATTCAAGCAGGCACTGAATCGGATTTCTGAAGCTATGTTAGAGAAACCCTAAACTCTCATTGAAAATAGGTGAAATGTGGCACCACTCAGAGATTGACATGTGCCAATTGGTACAAGTGGTAGAAAATTGGCATGCTCAAACAATGAGGTGATGCAGGAATGACATGAGGGAGAAAATATCAAAAAAGCCCCAAATCTGGAGAACTAAAGCTCATCACCAACCTGAGATTAACAACTTTACATGATCTCACCTATGAAATCGTAAATGGAGAAATCATAGTAACAATAAAGTAACCTATGTAACAATAAAGTCGGATTCATCCTGGGAGTGGTAAATGGAGAAATCATAGTGAACAACGGGAAACATGCAGAGTTGCTTACGATCAAATAGATGAAAAAACACATACAAAAAACCTAGATAATAATCATGAACAAGCTTAATATTGAATTATGAACTGTAAAGGAACTTACAAAATGTGACATTACAAACCTGGTCAAGCGCACAAGAAAAAATATCCTGGACATGACCCTGGTTGACAAGTTGTATTGCTAATGATGCAAGAGGATTTGTACTTGCACTACCAAGTCAATCAAAATCCATCATTATCTATACAATAAACACAAGTAATTGATGTAGTATTTTTTACTCTAAGATGCATTCTTATGATAATGTTAGAACATATGTTGAAAATGTCAAAACATACATGAATAAGCTCCTCTTCGTTTCAAGAACAATTTATTGGAGTCGCATGAACTTGGAACAAGCCTCCCACGATCTGAAAGAGTAGCAACTAAGTCAACGGTGACTTTTTTGTTGCTACGCTGGATCAAGGGAGGTTTGCTCCAAGATTAAATCGCTCCAATAAATTATTCTCTACTAAACAGGGCCAACCACGTGAAGGTGGAAGCTCTTATGGCCCCTCCCCCCCCTCACATCACTCTCAATTCCCCAATACCCAATCTATATTTCATTTTTTACTTTCATGAGCATAAAAAAAAATATTCAATAACTAGTAAAAAAACAATTCAACAAAAAGTACACAAGGAAACATTGCAATTAATGCTTGACATAAAAATAGTATGATAAATGAGTTTTTTATATAACGCAAAAAACGTTCCAAGTATGGTAACGTTTGTCTTATAATAATACAATATTTTACATTATCAATTTTTCTTTTTCTTCTTCCTATTTCTAAAGCTCCTAATTACATCATCAATATCATTGTGCTCTGCTCCTGTTTCGTGCCTTTCGACCCGCACTGCTGACCTAGTTGCGTAGTCACGATGTCTGGTCTCATCCAGTGACGGGGCATCACCTACAAAAACAGATAATATTAAATTTTAATTGTCAGTTTTTAAATATCATTGAACTAGTTCGGTAATATTAATAAAAAAAATTGCAATGAGATTATTTACCTGGTGCACCAGTTGTTGCCGCTGACCTAGTTGCATTGTCACGATGTCTGGTCTCATCCAGTGACGGGGCATCGCCTCCAAAAACAGATAATATTAAATTTTAATTATCGGTTTTTAAATATCATTGAACTAGTTCGGTAATATTAATAAAAAAAATTGCAATGAGATTATTTACCTGGTGCACCAGTTGTCGCCGTTGGGACTGTTGCCCTGTCTTCCTCTCTGGTGGTAAGATCCTCAAGGGAAACATTCTCTGTCATATAAACAAAAAACGTTATAAGGACAACCATCGAGGTATAATTAGAAAAAATTATAAGTGGAAATTAATTACCGTCACGGCCCTCACTGATAGCAGCATTGTCGGCCTGGTCCCCACTACAATGATCAGGTTGCACGAGAGGATCATCTACATCTGGCTCTAAAACTGGGTTATTTACCTCGTCGGTAGTGTTGCTCCCCTGATTTAAACAAAGTTGTTAGACATTAAATTTATGGGCGAAAACAAAAATATTGAAAGGTTAATGTTTTACCTTATCAGGCATTGTAGATCTTGGGACCTGCCCCAAGCTTCTGCGACGTTCAACTACAGCTTGATAGCCAAAACGGAAAGCAATATTTTTATCTTCCTCTGTAGTTATTGTTCCAAAGTCATCACCCTACATTATATATGATAGTGTATTTTTAATCATATCTGATAGGATTACAAAAACATTGGAAGGCGATACAATTAATTATAAGATGTTTAGCTACTTAATTACAATTCTTGCAGCTAATTTCAAGTAGCCACCCTGGCCGAGCTTGTGATGGCCCTTTTTCTCTATCCTAGCTTTGGTTGCCTTTGAGGTGTTAGGCAACCTAGCATCAAAAGATTGAAGTCAGATATGACGTAGCACACTTTTATTTTAGACATAAAGAAAATTAAAGCTATTGAATTAAAGTTGTAATTTACCTTGCGGGTCCAGTTGGCATTTTTCCTTATTTCTTTGCCCTTTTCTCTTTTCCGTCATGGATGAGTGCTCTCCACTCACTCTCTGAAACTGCGAGAGGACGCTCATATCTAGGGTTAAATTGAAATTGCGTCCTATAGGTGTCCCTGGTATATTTCAAATATTTGCCGGCTACCTGAGCCACCGCTTTTCTGTCAAATGTGCCGACCCCAAAAAGGGCTTCTAGATAATCTAAAAGTTCTTTTTTCAGGTTGGAATTCTGGGAATTCCACCCTGTACGTATGGTTGGGCCAAAAATTACGAACGCATGGCTCTCCAGAATCCTGTAGAACTCATTGTTTCCTACACAGAATAAAACCAAAAGAAAAAAGAAGATATTATGATTAATTTAAAAATAAAAATCATGATAAATATGTTTTAGATAAAGTACATGAAATAGTTAAAATATTAAAATTTACCTGGGAGTTGTACATGCTTTATAGGGACACCCTCATCGTTCACCAACAGCGTGCCATTAATGGTCCCTGTGGAGCTGACACGTGTAGCTCCAGGAAACGCAATAATGTAGCTGGCCATATCAGCCTCATCATTGCCAACACGTTCAGCAGTTGGCTGGGTGTCAGCTTGGGCAAGGTGTGTTTCTTGGCTAGCACCTAAAGGAGTAGAAGGTGTACGAGAGGGTTGTTGGGCAATCTCTTGCCCTTGTTTCCCACTACCACCAACACCGAGTTCAGCAAATGCCAGAAGACGCTACATACAAAAGAACTTTTTGTTAGTTTAGTCAATGTAAAAATTAAAAATCAAACTATCACAATTCATCTCATGTAGAACAAAAAAAATATCCTTTTGACTTTTTATTATTACCTGATATCTATTTAGCTGCCTCATAAGATGTTGTATCCTCTCTTCTGTTTTAGGTGTTTGAGGCGCATCTGAAACATAAAACATAAAACATAACATATGAATATCAAATGATATCATCATACTGATAAATGAGCATAAATGCTCAAGTTAATGCCCCACTAGTCTCTGCATCCAACTTCTGCACGAATATATCAAGCTCAACCATGTCACCATCTGAATCAGAATCACTTGGATTCTCAAATATGCTAAGTGGCACATCAAATTTTAACATGAAACCATAAACTAAAAGGGGCGGTGAGGGGACGTGAGGGGGCGTGAGGGAAACATCCCCTAGAAGTCCCCAAGACCCCGGAGCGCGAGGGGGCGAGGAATCTAGACCCCTAGGTGGGGGGCGAGACCCCATGTAACACTGGTTTATGGAGGTGGTGGAGCAAAAAAGAGCTCAAATAGAGCTGAAATTTTTCACATAAAAAGGACTGTGGGCTTGACTAATGGTTCCATTTAAAAAATGATATCTAGACGGAGAATAAGTGTAGCATGCAAACATGCATTGAAAATCCATCTGAGTTTGCATTGTATTACTTATGATGGATTCAAATTTGGGTTTCAAAATGCCAGGTTATGGCATGATTTTGTCGAGAAACCCTTAGTTGGATTCTCATGTTGGTTTAATTTATATTTTAAGTTTGTTTTTCAATCTTTGGGTGATAGTAACTCATGAACTAGGTTACCAATGTGTAACAATCATATTTCAAGAATAAAGTTATGATTTTTTTATATTATTATTATTATCTATTAGCTACGAGTATTGACACCTAATGCCTGGAATTTTGACATCTTGATAGCATGGATAATTTCGAAAATGTTTCTAGTAATGTTAACATAATAACTATCATTACATGTCTTCACTTTTTTCACCATAATAGACCTGTGATATGGACTCATCACACAGCTTCATATGCTATGTCCCAACAAGTTCAAACTGGTTGAACCTACCTCATAGTGTGGTTATTAAGGACAAGTTGCTTGATATATAACTCGATAGCATAGACCACGTTGCAGTTCTAAAAAGAATCCTCAAGTGTCAAAAAAACTTCACAATATGTTCCACTATAAAGCCTTTTGGGATACCTGAAATAATATATGTATCATTGATGACTTTTAAAGTATGACAAGATCCAGAGGGAAAGGAAATCAATGGAAGAGTGATCCACCAATGAGAACCTAGAATTTAGCATCAGATGAGTTAGAGTCTAGGAAATTGAAAGCCTATAATTTTAATTAATGATGAAGGACATCACATAGGTAATTATATTTTCATGTAGAATAATCTGTTAATTCAAATTTAAACTACATAATATGAAAGGCATACCATAAATTTTTCCACATAAGTCCAAACAACCTATAAAAATGGAAAACCTTCTTTTTCCATGGGAAATAATTTACCTTTCCTTTTTCAAGGCAATCTAAATCACAAAAAATATGAACTATACTGCACACATTCTTGGATAATGTGAAAGTGGAAAAGGAATACCCTACACAAGTGATGCACATGTACATTTGAACACTAATAGATTTTTGTAGTTGAAATGCAATGCTTGTTTTCATTTAAATGTAGGGTTTTTAAAGCAGGGAGAAATAATGGCTGCCAAATTAATAAGCGTTTCTTTGGGAAAAAAATAAATCTTGTATTGGGTGATGAAGATAATAGAGGGTATTGAATCTTGATTCTTGACATCTAGAGAGAACCATACGGCCTAACACAATCCAATGGAATTGACCAAAAAAACCCAAATAGAGTCAACCCTACTATAGGAGGAAGGGCCTGCAGTAATAACTTACCATTTTGCAAGAGCTGAGGGCGAAGAGATGTTGTTGCACGGGGCGGGAGGCGAACGGCGGGGGCGAGGGTTGTTTTGCAAGAGAGGGCGGGGCGGCGGGCGGGGGCGGAGTGTTGTTGCAAGAGGGGCGGGCGGGCGCGGGGGCGAATGCGAGAGACAAAGGCTGATGCAAGAGGGCGGGGCGAATGCGGGGTGAATCTTTGTTACGAGGGGGCGAATCCGGGGCGAATGCTGTTCGCACGAGAGCTCAGGGCGAATGCTGAGGGCGAATGCTGTTCTGCAAGAGCTCAGGGCGAATGCTGAAGGCGAATGTTGTTCTGCAAGAGCTGAGGGTGAATGCTGAGGGCGAATGGTGTTCTGCAAGAGCGGAGGGCGAATGCGCGCGTGATATCGGACGTTAATGTAGCACACATGTACATTTGAACACTAATAGATTTTTGTAGTTGAAATGCAATGCTTGTTTTCATTTAAATGTAGGGTTTTTAAAGCAGGGAGAAATAATGGCTGCCGAATTAATAAGCGTTTCTTTGGGAAAAATTTAAATCTTGTATTGGGTGATGAAGATAATAGAGGGTATTGAATCTTGATTCTTGACATCTAGAGAGAACCCTACAGCCTAACACAATCCAATGGAATTGACCAAAAAAACCCAAATAGAGTCAACCCTACTATAGGAGAAAGGGCCTGCAGTAAGAACTTACCATTTTGCAAGAGCTGAGGGCGAATGCTGTTCTGCAAGAGCTGAGGGCGAACGCTGAGGGCGAATGCTGAGGGAAAATGCTGTTCTGCAAGAGCTGAGCGCGAATGCTGAGGGCAAATGCTGTTATGCAAGAACAGAGAGCGAATGCGCGCGTGATATCAAACGTAGCTATTGCGACAAATACGAAACATTTTTATGTAGCGTGCATATAAGTTTCGAATTTTTATGTAGGGCCCATATAAGTTTGGTATTTTTATGTAGCGCGAAAATAACTGTCGCTATACCAACGGCGGAAAAGGTGTCGCTATTAGGACGGTGCCTCCAAACGTCGCAATGGCGACACCTAGACATTGTGTCGCAGTTGCGACGTTTAGAGTCGTCTCAATAGCGACGCTTTGGGCCATGGTGTCGCAATTGCGACGTCTGCCTTTAAACGTCGCAATTGCGACACTAGTTTAAGTGTCGGTATTGCGACACTTTTCTATAGACGTCGGTATAGCGACGGTTTCGGGCGGGATGGAAAAAATTTGGGAAAATTTCCGACATTTGGTCAAAAGCATCGGAAACAGGTGTCGGAATTTCCGCCAAATGTAGTAGTGGTAAGAGCATGTGATAAATGTAAGAAATTTGCTGAGAGACAGAAATATGCACCGTTTCCCCTGATTCCAGTGCATGTAGATGAACCATTCAAACAATGGGGTATTGATTTTATAGGTGAGATACATCCTCCATCAAGTGGTCAACATAAATGGATATTAACAACCACTGATTATTTCACTAAATGGGTGGAAGCCATACCTACAAGGAATACTACAGATACTGTGATCATAAAGTTCATGGAGGAAAACATCATATCCAGGTTTGGCTATCCTGCTAGGATAGTGACTGATAATGCACAAGCCTTCAAGTCTGCAAAATTTATGAATTTCTGCCAGCAATACAATATCATACTGAGCCACTCTACAGCTTACTATCCACAAGGAAATGGCTTGGCAGAGTCTTCAAATAAAACTCTAGTGAGGTCCTTGAAGAAGACTATCAATGAAAATTAGAAGAATTGGGATTCCCAATTGAAATTTTCTCTATGGGCCAATAGAATTACCAACAAGAGGGCAACTGGGAAATCTCCCTATGAATTGGTATATGGACGAGCATCAATTTTTCCTGTACAACTAGCTTTACCAGTGGCCCGCTTCAAGCAAGAAAGTTAGGAGGAACCTGATGATATGATCAGGAGAATCAATCAATTGGTGGAATTAGAAGAAGCACGGGACCAGGTGAATCAGAGGTTAATAGAATATCAAGAGAAAATGAAACATATTTTTGATTAGCATGCAAAAGACAGGAAGCTGCAGATTGGTGATTTGGTGCTCAGATGGGATATCCGGAGAGTTGCGAAGGGAAAACATGGTAAATTCGACCCCCTCTGGTTTGGTCCTTTCAAAATTGTGGAACAAGGGGGAAACAATACTTTCAGGTTGGAGAATTTACAGGGCGAATTGCTGGATGCCCCTGTAAATGGTTAATTTCTTAAACCCTATTTCCAGTTCTAATCCAGGAAGGGACAACCTGGTGTACTATACTGTATTTTAGTTTTTGTTTTACCTTTGTTCGAATAATGTTGGTGTTGTGATGAATTATAAAGTGAAAAATGGAGGTGCTGGGGAGCAGAGTCTGCGAACATGATGATCAGAGGCTCTGCGAGTTCTCGACACGTCCAGGGATGAACGTGTCGTCCCCAGGTGGAGCCAATTTTGAGCATAATCGGCTTCCTATAAAAATTCCATAGGAAAACTGGCTTATAATCCTGCAAAACCCCACTTTCAGCCTTAAAAAATCATTTCTATGCCTATCATTACCAATTCCACTCCCAAATTACACTGTAGAAGGCAGAAAACCCTCGTTTAAATATATTCAATGCTTAGCCCCTTCAGCCCTAGCCCCTCTGTATGTAACCTGGGCACTAGACCGAGTGCTAAAACTGGAGGCGCCTATCATGTATGTATATCGAGTGCGCCCTTGGCTGTTGATCTGTGTAGATCGAACGACATTCACGATCCTCCATTCATCACCCAAAACCGCATCTCAGCCATCCAATCAAACTGTGAAATCTACGGTTCGCAGCCCGCCGGTCAAGGTGGTCCTCGTGCCCAAAACACTATTCAAAAACCGATGGTTTATATCGCACCGATTTTCAGCGGCAGGCGATATTCTTCAAAACGGAGCGATTCCACTCATTCCTCGCCGCGTATCTCCATGTACAGCCTCGAAACCGCTCTCCATCGCGCATTATCGTTCGGTCGAAGTCACGCAGCGATATTCATCACAGCCGTCCGATCTGAGGGCCTTCATCCGACGACCATCGCGCTCTGAAGCTGCATGAGGTTTAACCGTAAGCAAATTACGTCCCTGGCCCACTGTCCATCGCCCCGATGCTCTTTCAACTTTCGATCTCCTCCTGAAAATCGGACGGCCAAGATTTCATCATCCCCGCTGTTGACCCGGTCTTCCTCCACGTCATCATCCCACGTGTTTATCGCATTTTTTCCCCTTCGCCATTTATACATTACATTCATATGTTATATTTTAAATGTCTCGCATTATAAACCTTGGCCAGCCCCTCCGCCATTATTTCCACTGCATCTTCTTCGTCACCACCCTGCATATTTCTGTCACTTCATCACGTCACTCTGTTACATAGTCGCTTCCATTGCATTGACGTCCCCCATGCATTTTTTTTCTTCACAACTTTGTGTGTTTTGCAGGTTTACAGTGAGAGGGAATTATCATCATTTGCAGCATCCATTACAAAAGCCAAGAACACGTCAAAGGACCAATTTTTCAGAGACAGAATTTATGAAGAAAGTCCTGGGTAGCTACTGTGACATGACATCCATTAAAGAAACAGGGTTACACTTTGGCAAGCTTCCCAGTGTCATTCAAGGCGCCGATTTCACATATGAGAACATTAATGGAACAACAAAGGAAGATCAGTGGATGGTGGAGGAATTCAGCGTTCGACGTTGAAGAATTTAAAGCTTAATTCAGGATTAGGAAGGCAGAAAGGTACAATGCACAAAAAACATTACCCTCTAGGTTTTATTTAGTAGATTTTTCTTGCAGAAAAGGACAGAATGTTTATGGGATCCTAATCGATTCCGTGTTCCTGAGGATATTTTTACCCAGTGCATTTACTTCAGAAAGCAGGCAGCAGAGTACAAACAGCACAACATAGTCATTCAACAGTATGGGTGTGAATGCTTCCACCATTTTGCCTTAATTTTGCAAATTAATTGTTCATCACCTACCTCTTTTACTTGGTTTTGGGTTTTCTCCTATAAAAACCATGAAGAAATACATTGTAAGGGTTCCAAATTTTATCAGAAAAATTATGCAGTGAAAGGATTTTTTCATACATTTTGTAAAATTCTTGTATGAAGGCTCAAAGCCCATAGGGTCTCAGTGAGGAAGAGTTCTATCTGTCAAAGAGGATTCTGGTCTTTGGTATTTCACAGTCTTTAACTCTCTTTATTTGTGTTATATTAATAGAACACTTCATTTCATCCATCTTTCTTGTATCATGTTTTTGAATGCGAGTGGCTCACTGATTTTTAGTATGGATTCATCCTAGTTGATGCCCATCTCGGATCAGTCAAGCGCTTTAAATATGGCTCATGCATGATATTTTGTTCCATTGTCATACTTCTGCTATATTGGTTGCTTTGGGAGGGTGCTTTTAAAATGCTATTATCATGTATGGATTCTTAGATTGGTAAGCCCATGCATGGTGGTATTGTATATTTGGGTATCAGTTTAGTGTTAACCAATATCTTCTTAATATTTCTTTCACTACATACACCTTCTAATAATTTATGTCTGTGAAGTATTTCTGAATCGACCCGCTTTGTAGTAAACTGTCTCTGAATTGTCTGTTGCTTTTGTATTAGATTTCTGCATCTTGCCTCTGCAGTATCTCTTTTCCTGTGTCAATTTCTGAGAGTTTGGTCCCATTCTATTTTATTTCCCTGTTTACAGGAGATAGCATGTGAGCTGAAGCTGACAACTTCATACATTATATTATATGCTCCTTGCTATGCTAAGATGTCTTAGGCACTGGTCTATCACAACTCTAGGTTGTCTCTAGGAGTGACAACAATGGGTATGACTATTAATACTGAGAAAACTAAAGTCGTGATAATTAAATCGAAAAATATCACATGTTATATTGTTATATATGAGAATAACCACTTGGGGGAAGTTCCTTCATACAAATATTTTGGAATCAATATCCATCAAAAACTCAACCAAAATTATAACATTGAGAAAAGGATAAATGGAGCATGAAAAGCTTATTATAGACTTGAAAATAATTGTAAGTCAAAAAATCTTTGAATATGGGATTAAAAAAAACAAAACTCTCTAAGACTCTCATCCCTTAGATGGATTTGATGTTTGGGGTTATAATTGATCCAGTGGCTGAGTAAAGTGCTTAAAATTCAAAGTCTCGTCGCCCTGACTCCAATGCAACTTGAATCGCTCAAAACCGATATCGTATGGTCGTGATATCACGTTCTGGTCGTTTTCCTAAACAACTAAATTTTTTGCAGTTGGGTTGTAGGTACGCTAACCATGCAGCTTGTACGATGATTGGGAAGGGTGATTGGGCATGTTGACTATGTTTTAAGAGCCAATGATAGGCTTCCAAGTTTCCTCGTCGTATTTGGTTGAAATCTCGTTATATTGTGGTTGGTTGATGTTGTGGTGAGGTGGTCCAATGGGTGGAGGCCGCATGGGCCAATGGATGGCTGCCATGTGGCCTCCCAAAGTCATACTAAAATTTGTTTATGGTCGAAAAGGGCCTTCTGGAGGTTTGAATGTGCAACCTGAGGAATAGAAACATGAAATCTTACCACTCTGCCACAAGTGGATCTTAATATACATAGTTGCGAAGTTGTATTTAAACTTTAACAATTGGGCGGTTGGTGGACAGGGTCGGGGTGAAGCCCTGGTCCATGGTCACCCCATACCCACGAGACCATAGGTCGGGCATTAGGGGCTAGGACCTAACCCTATCCGAAGCCACAGTTAAAAAATTGTCAGCACAATTGGCTCAGAGGTCAATGAAACTAGTTGTGGTGTATAAGCTAACCCACAAGCATGGATGTTACCATATTTCGAAGGTGACTTTTTCGTTGGCGCGTAAGTTTAAACCTAACCCATACCACAGTTCAACAATCGGAGCATGGTTGGTTTAGCTCGGAATTTTAAAAACTCAAACACAATTATAACGCAATCAAATCACGACTCAAATATTGGTTAACAGTTGGCGGGACCACTGAATCCTATGACAGAGGCTTAGCCACATGGCCCCATCGTATTCGCTCATGGGGGTCATTGGAAAATTAAAACTGGCAATAATTTGCACCCAATCCGGTGTGAATCTCATCGGCACGAGTGAATTTGTCGCTCATCGGTTCCCAAAAATGGAAAATTCGTTGGATGGATAGAAAAAGAGTGCACTTATAGAGAAGTTAGTAACAAATCTTCACCAGAGCATAACTTCTTCAGTTTTTAGCCAAATTGAGCTCAGAAAAAGCCCAACTATTTCACTGTTCTTGAGCCATTAGAGACATTATTTTTTCATTTTGAGCACTGTAAATCCATGTAAAAACATATTTGAGCACTTAATGAAATAGGTCCAACATTGGAAGCTCGACCAAGAGATGTATCCCTGGAGGGGTTAACTTCTTCATCATTTTGTTTTCTTGTGTTATTGTTTATGGTATTATTGTCTCTATTTTTATGCTACAAAAGTGAGTTTAAAAAAAGATATTTATGTTCCTTTTCTACTTTCCTAATTGAATTACATAAAATTTAACTTGAAAATTTCATCAAACCTTCAAGTTTTCAAATACAGATAAGTTTGGTATCAAAGTTTTTGGTTCTTTGGTTGTATTGAAGGTTTAATTATGTTGCAAGTGTTTTAGGAGAGGCAGTCTAAAAATAGCCTGGGACCTAAAAATATGAGTCTCATCTATTTTTACCAACATGTCGCATGCTTCAAGAATCTCCAACTGGAATCTCTGAATCATGCTCCGTATGTCTAAAAATAGACATAGTCTAAAAATAGACTTTGCGCCAGAATTTTCCTGCGGGCCCACTTAGTGAAGGCGACTTCATTTCAATAAGCTCCATCATCTTGCTACATTTTCAACACTCCCTCTCAGCAAGATATGGATTATCTGCAACCCCTATCCTGCCTCTGTGGAATTCGAACTTGCTCCTGGTGAGCGCCTTCGTCAGGATGTCGGCATCCTGATCCTCAGTGGGAACATATGAAAGCATCATGATCCTCCGCTGAACACAATCTCTGATGTGATGGTACCTGATGTCGATATGTTTGGACCTATCATGAAAAACTGGATTAGCCGAGAGCTTGATGCAGCTCTGGTTATCACAGTAGATCACTGTAGGCTCCAAATGCAACCTGAACAAACCTGCGAGGATCTTCCTCATCAAATAGCCTCACATGCAGCCAAGCTAGCTGCCATGTACTCGGCCTCTGCTGAACTGAGTGCCACGGATCTCTGCTTCCTGCTGTACCAGGAAACTGTTGTCGACCCAATGCTGAAAACTCCTCCAGAAGTGCTCTTCCGGTCCGTTGGGCTCCCTGCCCAATCTGCATCAGTGAAGCCAGAAAGCTTCACTCCATCCTCCTGTCTGTACCATAGACCATATCCCGATGTGCCTCTGATATAGCGCAATACATGCTTGCCCGCCTTCAAAAAGAGCTTGGTAGGCTTAACCATAGCTTGCGAAAGCTGGTTAACTGCATAGCATATATCGGGTCGAGTATTGACCAGATACATCAACGACCCCACCAACTGTCGATAGACAATGGCATCCACTACCTCCTCCGAAGTAGCATCTCCCTTCCTCCAACCACCAGGAAGAGGAGTGTCAACAGGCTTGCAGCCTTGCATGTTGAACCTCTCCAGAATCTCCCGAGCATACTTGCCCCGAGAAACAAACAGTCCTCCACTGCGCTGCCAAATCTCCAATCCCAGGAAATAATGAAGGATTCCCAGGTCCTTCATCTCAAACTCTCGTGCAAGATCCTCCTTGCATGAAAGTATCAACTGCTCGTCGCCAGTCAAAATCAGATCATCTACATACAGTACGATGATCAACAGCTTCCCCTCCACCACAATCTGGTACAGGTTTTGATCCGCCTCACTCTTGGAGAATCCAAGCCCGGTGAAGTAGCTGTCTATCCGAGTGTACCAAGCACGAGGTGCTTGCTTCAGCCCATACAGTGCTCTCTTGAGTCGGCACACATGCGACTCACTGCTGAAGATCTCAAAACCTTCAGGCTGCTCTATGTACACCTCTTTCTCAATAACTCCATTGAGGAACGCAGTCTTCACATCCATCTGATGAATGTGCCACCCCATCTGCGCTGAGAGAGCAAGGATCGTCCGTATGGAAGAGTACCTTGCGACAGGTGCAAAAGTCTCCTCATAGTCAATCCCCTCGATCTGTGAGTAGCCACGGGCGACAAATCTCGCCTTGTACTTCTCCACACTCCCGTCAGCCGCCTGCTTCACCTTGTAGATCCATCGCGAACCTACAACTGATTTCCCAACCGGTCTTGGGATAATCTCCCATGCACTGTTCCTGATGATCGAATCATATTCTTCGATCATGGCATCAACCCATGCGGGTTCCTCCACAGCTTCCTCAAAAGAGGATGGCTCCGTCACAACACATTGACTCACAAGAGCCATGTATCCAGTGTACCGATCCGGTGACTATCTCTGTCTGCACTGTGCTGTAGGTGGTCCTACAACCTTCTTTACATCCCGAGCCAGTCGCTCAGCTTTTGTAGTGCGCATGCGCCCTTTGATGGTTGGCGTTGCATGGGTGGTTTCTTCCACCTCCTGAACCTCCTCTTGTGGCTGATCCACATCCGGAAGCTCCTCCTTAGGAACTAACAGCTCCTCATCTGCATGCAAGTGTAGCTCCCTCTCAAGCGAACACTGCATGGCTTTCTCCTCCTGAAATTTTACATCCCGTCGCACAACAGTCTTGCGACTGTCTGACAAATACACCCGATAGTTGTGAGGTGTATCAGTGTAACCCACAAATATTCCAACTCAAAGAAACTTGATCCGCTCTCTCGCATCCTCTTCGCCACATGCATGCAGACAGGAGAACCAAAAATCCGCAAATGGAAATATCACAGGCCTCTTGCCGTAATAAGCCTCCTCCGGTGCATTTCCATGCTAAGAACCTTGTATATACCCGCTTCATTATACAACTGCTGGGCGGGGGCCACCATGCTAAATGTAGAAAATTTCATCATAACATCGCCATGCAAGACTTACGACGTTTCGTTTTTCCGCCACCCACCCTGCTTCTTTGTGGGTTATGGGGTGCGATGAGCGCTCCTTTCTCAATCCCCCCCCGCCGTTAACTCCTCTTGAAACTAAATTTCGAGATGAATTCACCACCGTTATCACTCCTTAGAGCAATCACCTTCTTCCCCGACTCCTTCTCGACCAGTGCTTTAAACTCACAGAACTTCGCGAATGTATCGCTCTTCTTCTGCATGAAGAAGATCCAACACTTTCAAGAGAAATCATCAACAAAGTTCACATAATACCTGTGCTTTGCTGTCGAAGCAACTGAGAAAGGACCACACACGTCTGTGTGAACTCTCTCAAGGATCGTCATGGCGCGACTATCCTTCTCGTGAAAGGTGGCTTTCACATACTTCCCTAAAGTACACCCCTTGCACTGATCTGACTGCGCAAGAGTGCCCTTAGGAAGTCCAGTAGAAATCTGCTGCAGAATATTCAAAGCTCCATGGTGAAGATGGCCCAATCTCCTGTGCCATAGTTCGCCCTCATCATCCCGGCTCACCACTTCTCCCGCCTTGCATGCCATAACTGCGCAGTCATCTACCTGCAACTGATAAAGGTTCTGAGTTCGAACCCCTATCTTCCGGGTCTCTCCAGTAGTCTTACTGCGCAGGAAGGCTTTTCCTTCGCTGAAGACCACATCATACCCCTTATCCTCCAACATCGCTACTGAAATCAGGTTCTTCTTCAATCCAGGTACTTGCATGACATCCTTTAAGACAAAGGGTTTACCAGACTCCCTCTGAAAGGATACGGTACCGATACCAGTCGCACTGTATCTACCATCATCGCCCATCTCGATGTGCACACCCAAATCTTTGTTCTCCAGATCTGAGAACAACTCCCGATCTCCCGTCATATGAAATGACGCACCGCTGTCCAAGAACCACACCGATCCAATCACACTTGAAACCAAGCATGCAATCAGTGAAAATTCAAGCTCGAACTGTGAAGCCAAAGCTTCTCCATCTGCAGATCTTCCCGCTTGCTTGTTCTTCTTCTTCTTTGGAAAATTGGTAGCATAATGTCCGTGATCATGGCAATGAAAACACTTCACTTTCGCCATATCCTGCTTCTTGCCCTTTGCACCAGAATGAGAGGTTTTCTTACCCTTCCCCTTCTTTGCTTTGGCCACCAAAGCGCAATTTTCTTCATCAGCTCCCTTTGATGAAGATCCATCTCGAGTAGTCCTCCTTATCTCCTCCTGCATGAGATCCGTCCAAAGGCGCTCCCATCCCGGCAGCTTCTCCCGACCATTGACACTATCTTGATATGAGTGCCAAGCCTTCGGAAGACCAAGGAGAGCCAGGTCGACCATGTCCTCTTCATTGACAGTCACCCCCACACTTCCCAGTTCATCTCTGCATTGAGTGAACTTCGTGAGGTATTTGGCGATACTGTCGCCCTTCTCCATCTTGATGTTCCTGAGCTTATCTTTGAGCGCCAGCTTCCTTTGGTCACTCTTACTATGGAATAGATCCGTCAAAGCTTTCCACATTAGAAATGGAGAAGCCTTTCCATGCAGGCTAGATACAATATGATCCTTGACGCCCTCCAACAGGATCCTTCGACATTTCGCCATCTTCTTTTTCCATACTTCGACTTCAGCAGGATCAGTGGGCTTTTGGACATCCGTATCTACGAACTCCTTCAGACCATTATCTTCTAATACTGCCTTCATGCGATCCTTCCATGCAACATAATTCGAACTGCCTTCAAGAGCATATTCGAGTCGCAAACCGTTGAAAGACATTTTCAACACTGGCACCAAGAAAACAAAGCTGCTGCAAAATTCAAATTCCAAACTCCAAGCTCTATCGCTTCCGATCTACACTTGAAAACAAATTATTTCCAAATCAGAGATTGACTGCAAGGGGATTTTACCAGACCTTTCACTTTCCGAAGAAAGATGAATCCGGAGGCTTCCTGGCCCGTATGCAGACTCTGTCCGAGGAAATAAGTTTGCAATCACCGTAATAGGTCTCGAAAATTAATCTTGCTCCGATACCATGTAGAAATTAGTTGAATAAATCACTTATTCAATGAAGATTAACCCGATCATACATCCATTTCGAATTGCATGCATAACACATAACCTTCTTCTACAATTAATTGTCACATGCGGAAAATATAGAAGCAATCTCACATCAAATCAATCACACATTAACTCAGTATGTATGGGGAAAGCCTATAGCTGAAAACCCCGCAGCTATTGTGTATATTATAATGGAGAAATCATGTAACAAAACAAGTACAATACTCCTCACAAGTACTCAGTACTTTCTCATAAAGTCACACACAATCTAGCTTAGTTTTGAACAGGTTACTGGTTCAAAACTCCCCGCCAATTGCCTTGCCTCTATTGCGCAATCATGGCCTATATATGTAGAGATCCAAGGTTCGAATCCCCTTGGCTTGACTGCGCAATTGTCATGGACAATTCCTCCAAGTGTAATGCAAATCCCATGCAAAACTGATCCTCCAAATGATAGCTTTACTCACCCTTTCATCTACCTCTTCCACTGGTCTCCACTGAACTGATCATGCACTGTAGTGAACTGAAGTGTTCTTGAGTTGACTAATGAGTTACTAATTAGTGAATTAAATAATATTTAATTCACTCCACTCATAACTAATTGATTAGCTAGTTAAAATAATCTCAACTAGTTCAACTAAAATAAACAGAACACAACTCCACTATCTGTCTCATTAACTCCTCCAAAACTTCTGCCACTGAAGTCCAACTGAAGTCAACCATGCAAGATGCCATCAAGCCCTAGGAACCACGTGATTCCTCTGTCAGTTGCATGAGCCACCTCCATGACTCGGGCGGGAGTGCTCGAAACCAAAGCTAGCTGACTATATTCAAAATATTATTAAGGGTAAATAATATTTGACTTCCATATTTTAGGAGAGCGATCTAAAATATGCAGGACCTAAAAATATGAGTCTCATCTATTTTTTACAGCATGTCGCATGGCAGAATCTCCAGCTAGATATTTGAATCATGCTACGTATGTCTAAAAATAGACATAGTCTAAAAATAGACTTTGCGCCGAAATTTGCCGGAGGCCCACTTAGTGAAGGCGACTTCATTTCACTAAGCTCCATCATCTTATTTGCATTCTCAACAACGAGAAAACCTCACTTCAGAAGACATTGTCAAAAAATTTAAATTGGAAACCATTCCTCATACTAAACATTATCCTTTAGGTTGGGTATGTGACAATGCAAAATCGCAAGTGATAAGAAAATTCATACTTATATTTTCCATCACTGCAAACATCATTGATGAGGTAGAACTTGATGTAGTCTCACTTGACATATGTGTTATTGTTTGGGAAGCCCATATCTATATGATAGGAGAGCCATTTTTCATCGCCATGAGAAAAATATCATTTTAAAAAAAATGGTATTCAGTACATTGTTAGATAACATAGCAATAAATTGAGTTTATCTCTTATGAATGCTGGACAAATGAAGATGTTTGTTAATGCTAGTCAGAATTTTGCATTGTTAATGATCAAACACAAAGATGTTGAGGAATCTAAAGCCTTTCAAGAATATGAAACAAGTTTTAAATATTATTTGATTTAGATTGCTAATCCATGTGATAATATGTTTCAGGAGTCTAACATGTTGCCTCCTAAAAGAGGAAAACAACATGAAGTGCAATTGCAACACGATGCATCATTGTTGAACATTGGTATGAAAAATATGCCAGTGTTAGAGAATGCAGGAATCAAAAAGAAGATGCAAAATATATTTTAAAAAAAGGACATTGGTTATAAGACATCTTCTTGTGGGTTTCATAATGTTTTGGATTTGAATAAGGATGGTGCATGGCGATGGCGATCACATTTGGTAAAGAGTCAATCCAAGTGCAAGGCTATACATGATAAACAACGTTATGAATACAAAATTTTCAAGGTGAAGTGAACTTGAAATTGTAGAAGTCTCCTTTGATTGAATATCAAGGAGAGAATGTTCAAATTCCTCCAAGGGCAAGTTTCTTTTATGAATATATTGAAAAATTACAGCAAGACATCATCCTTGACAGGAAAATAAGGACTTCAAAATGAGGGAACGTTGAGTACCTTCGTTTGGGGCTCAAAGCAAAAAATCTAAGAAAATAAAAATGGATTAAGTTTTGAAGGGTGAGGGAACTATACCCTCATCTTTTCGTTGACTGAAAATGATATTTTGGAGGTCCAAAATCTTCTAGTGGGGAGGAATGATCTAGTGGATTAGTAAAGTGATAAAAATTAAAAGTGTTCAAAAGTGCTCGAAACTAGTGCCAAAATTTAGATCTCGTCACCCTGAATCTAATGCAACTTGAATCGCTCAAAACCGATATCGTATGATCTTGATATCACGTTCTGATCATTTTCCTAAACAACAAATTTTTTTTTTTCACTTGGGTTGTAGGTACGCTGATTGTGCAGTTCATACGTTGACTGGGTAGGGTGACTCTGACATATTTGTGAAGTTTTATTTAAACTTTAACAGTTTGGCAGTTGGGGGATGGGGTCGGGGTTAAGCCCTGGTCCCCAGTCACCCCATACCCACGAGACCACAGGTCAGGCACCGGGGGCTAGGACCGAACCCCGATTCAAGCCATGGTTAAAAAAATGTTACCAAAGTTGGCTCAGAGGTCAATAAAATCGGCGATGGCATATAACCTAACCCACAAGCAAGTATGTTACCACGGTTCAGAGGTGTTTTTTCTGTTGGCGTGCAAGTTGAAACCCAACCCATAACGCAACCCAACCACGAAGACCATACCATGGTTCAACAATCGAAGCATGGTTGGTTTTTCACGAAGTTTTAAAAACTCAACCAAAATTATAATGAAACCAAATCATGACTCAGAACCTGGTTAACAGTTTGTGGGACCACTGAATCCTATGACATAGGCTTAGCCACTGGTCCCATCATATCCACTCATGAGGGTCATTGGGAAATTAAAAATGACGATAATTTGCACCCAATTCAACTCAAATCTCGCCGATGCAGCGCAAATTTGTCACTCGACAGTTCTCATAAATGGAAGATTCGTAGGATGGTTAGCACGAGAGTGCATTTTGTAGATCAATTAGTAACAAAAATTCACTAGGGCATAACTTCTTCAATTTCTAGCCAAATTGAGCTCAGAAAAAGAGAAACTAGGGGTTTTTGATTGTTTTGGAGCCATTGGAGACATTAGTTTTTCATTTTGAGCACTGCAAATAAATGTAAAAACATATTTGAGCACTTAATGAAAGAGGTCCAACATTAGAGCCTGAACTAGGAGATGCAGCCCAGGAGGGGTGAACTCCTTCATCATTTTCTTGTCTTGTGTTACTGTTTATGTTATTATTGTATTTGTTTTTATGCTACAAAAAGGTGTTTAAAAAACTTTATTTATGTGCCTTTTCTACTTTCCTAATTTCATGAAAGACATAAATTTTAACTTGCAAATTTCATCAAAGCTTCAAGTTTTCAAATACAAATCTGTAGTATTTCCAAAGTGTTGTGGAGGAAGATAAAATAGATATAAAATTATTTTTTAACCTATAATCTCAATATTAAATGGAAGACTCCATACCCTATCCCGTTAATTGAAACAAGTTTTTCCCCTATCGAATGCATGACTATGACTAGGTATCTTATGTATAAGAAAAATTTAAACATGGAATCCAAGAGGTTTCCTAAAATTGCTTCGAACTCTAGACAAAACCCCCACCTTTGACTTAAGTGGGGATGTGATAAGGATTCCCAGTCTTGGATAGAACTATCACACACCCAAACCCCTAATCCTTAAATCCTAATTCGGGTTATGGGGTGTCAAATTTTTTCCTATTTCTTTTGTGCTTTGCTAACAAAACAATTTGTTCTAATCTCAGGAGCATTCAATATACCCAACTTAGTGAATATATATATAATTATAGCGAATGAAGATATAAACATTATACCATATATACCACAAATACCTTGTCTCCTCCAAGTTTTAGGGTTTGAAACCTCAAGGACATATATTTATAGTGAAAGTGACCTACTTCAAGCTTGATTTCCGGAGCATTTAGGATACTCAACTTCCTCAGAGCATACCTTTGAAATTATAGCAAATCAAGAACTGCAAATTGAACCAGATGTTTAGAGAGATTTCCCTCACTATGATCAAGTTTCAGCCACTGAAGCATCCATATATATATATATATATATATATATATATATATATATATATATATATATATATATCTATAATTCTAGGATGACCTATTTACCCCATTAATCATATTTTGGCTTCCACCATTAAACTCCAAGAATTTCAACCCCAAAACTCTTCCTCAGATTCCTTTTCACACCTTAGATATCCTTAAATCAGTGGACAGATTTGATACTTATAACCATATATAAAATTAAAGAAAAACATAATGTAATTAACAGGGAAGGCATGAATTCACAACCCATCCATGAAATTGGAAATTTATTAATATGATCTCTACCAGGAAAAATGTTTTCTCAAATGAATTCAATTGTTTTACTCAGAGGTTAAGAAAAAAATTAAAAATTTTACCAACAACAAAATTCATCCCTTCACATGTTTATTTTTCATAAACATATCTCATTAAAAAAAACTTGTTGAGAATAAACAATTTCATACATATATTATTGCAATAATCAATTGCATTTACCAAGCACATAAGTACTTATTTGTTTCCAACAAAGTGAATCTAGAATTGAAGAAGGGTGATTCACTCTCCACTCAACCATAGGAAATACTGTGTTGTAGTTTTTCTTGCAGCCAACCACCCCTGAGCTATATTTTTGATTCCTTGAGAGCAAAGTAAACTTAGGGATTTAGCACACAGATTTCAGACCAAACTTAGCATAAAAGTGAAGGCCACTCTCCTTCAAACATAAGAAAAACTCAGTGTTCAACATTTCCATCTTTGAACAGGCACATAAAATCACAAAATACCATGCAAATATGTACAACACAAGGGTGTCCTTTGATCTCTACAGTCCCTAAGCCCTCCCCTCTTAAGTGCTCTATGTGCCACACACAAACCACAACATTCCTAGTCCTTAGAGCCATCTAGTCGAAAGAAAAAGTGTTACACCACATTCACTTGTTTTAACATAAGTTGTCACTAACAACTCTTAACCAATCAAAAGGTCTCAATATCTTTAGGTTCTTCACCAACTCTCTTGCCAATTCGAATTTCCAAGTGAGAGGGAAAATAATATATGAGAGAAAAAATGGAATATGCTAAAAATATAAAGGAAGAAGAACCTCTTGATTGATCCTCCCTCTTGTTTTTATAATCACACCTTGACCCTTCATCTTCCCAACCTATTGCTAGAAACTTATTGGGAAGATTAACCATCTCATCAGTAGGGAAAATTAAATCAAGGGAATTTTTCCTCTCAAGGAATTATAATCTATTGTCTATCCCCCTTCAATTCTATTTATTTATTTATTATTTTTTTGAATAAAAATAAACATGATATCACATCATAGATTTTTAACTCATAGTATCAATCCTAGTACCTCAACATTATAAGTTCGATTACAACACAAAATTTTGGAAAATAAAAGGTGTGTCATAACACCAATGGGGAAGGAGATCATTGCGTAGACAAAACATGATACTAAAAATTTTATTACTTTAAAATTTAAGGAGAAATTGTGGGATGATAAAGAGTTGGAGTAAAAAAGGAAACTAAGATATTATAAGGAAGTGATCAAACCTAATATGAAAAATAAAAAATATCTCTTTGTCTTAATTAACGTTTAGAAGAAAATAAACAATGCTAAAATAAGAAAAAAATCATGAGCTTCATAGCAAAACTATAAATTGGTTAATTCCCAAAATGCCATGGGATGAAGATTTTTCCACGTTTGCAACACTAATAGGGTTGAAGATGAAAATTAATTTCTCATAGCATCTTATACTCACATTAAATCTAATTTTCAAGATTTTTATCGCACTACCAACTTTCTTATCCTTTTAAGTCATCAAAACTATGATGACCTTGGAACCCTTTTGTAATGTCCCTAGAACTAGAAGCTAGCGCACACCCAATAAATGTGAGATATCACAAGTTTCTTCCAAATTCCCAAGGTTCTCAATCCATACAATATTCATTTTTAAGGTGCCATGTTGAGTTGGGACAAGTAAGTTGCAAGGCATGGGCATGCCTAAGAGAGAAATTGGGCCCTCATACGCGGTGTGGAACATCCAAATTTTGGGTTTTCACCACTGTGTGACATGAGTAGTTTATGTGACAAGCAGCTCGGTCGACACATTTCAGGGGTTGGCACAAAGGCAATGAAAAGGCGAACATGTCGGCCCGAATGACCAATGAACGAGTGCGGGACATTTTGGACTTTGCATTGATATTCCATTTTATTGAATATTTGAAATTTAAAAATATTATTTACAATGGACCATGACATTCTTGCCTTAAAAAATGATTTTAAATTATAATTTTTTAAATTTATATATTGATTTCTTTCATTTCACAATACTCATAAAAAATTTCTTATATGTTTTTTTAAGTTTACATATAATTAATATTTTGTAAGGTAATTAGCTCAACAAAAAACCATATTTCATATTATACCCCATGTGCCCCACAATCAACATTTCCTCGTTGACTTGCAACATAGAAGAAAACACATGTAAACTTTTATGAACTTTCTTTATTTTAGCTGGTTTCTTCTTTAACTCTTAATTAAAACATTTAAATATACATTAATTTAGATTTATTTTAATTTCAAATCTATTAAGCACTGAGAGGGATTAAATCTCTTTTCATTCTAAAAGAGGTTTGCATCTTAAGAGATACAATCTCTCTCCATATTTGATAGATGAAAATTTGAGATGAATCTAGGTTGATTTAATTATTAAATATAACTAATTATAAATATAATTATCGAGTTGTCTTTAGTGAGGCTTTTTGGAAGCTTTTCCAGTGGATTTTTCTAATCTAATTTCTCTAAAATCCAAGAGAAATTTATTGAAATCACAAGCTTGATGGGTAACCCCTGCACAATCGAAGTGCCTTAGGGTTTTTTTCAGGTTGTTGAATCCATATATACAATAAAAAAACCAGTTTAAATAACAAAAATCAAGATTTCACCTCAAATGTTTTTGTTGGATTCTGACACCAGAAAGTCCAAAAAGTCGCACTAAAGACAACTCCTATAATTATAATTATAATAATTAATTTTATGTTTTTTAATTTTCTTTGACCCCGCCATAATTTTTTATTGGCAATTTAATTATTAATTTATGTTTATTATTATTATTATTATTTTATTTGAATTTTATTTTTATGTAATTTGACTGAGTCAAAATGTTTAAGAGGACGTTATGTTATGTGCTAAACAAACTTTTAGGAGTTAAAAATAATCAATGATTAATAAATTAGAGAATTGTTTTATTTAAAGGTAATAAAACATAATTCTCTATAAGAGAAATCTATTAATCAATTAATATTTTTTCTCTATGTGGTTAATAGATCCCGGAGATCGGTGACTGCTACCTCCATAGAATTCTTTTACCAGGAAAATCCATCCGTGTTTTTATTAGGCAAATCCATGGATCACTTCCTATCATCTCGACCATGAAGCTTAACCTCGAGAGTGTCGAGAGAATTAAACCTGTGACCTCTCAATAGCAAATATACTTTAGCAACGAGAGCTCAACCAATTGAACTAACATTTGAGACTTAATCAATTGATATTAATAATATGATAGAAGAAGAAATAATCAAAATAAAAAAAATTAATGCATATTAATATATGTGTCAATGATTTTTTTTATAAGAAAAATATAGTCTAAGGCACACACAATTGCTAACGGTTTAAGAAAGGGCACATACATACATAAATTTGACCATCAACTATATTGTTTCATTTTGAAAATGAGCACATATGTTCACATCATGAACACTTAAATTATTACACATGGCCTTCTAGAAGGGACATATACTTTTCCAGAAATAAATAATCTTAATTTAAAAAACAACTGAGGGTAAAAATATAAATCCATTAGATTGAGCGGAAAGAAACCATCTAAGATTCATTCTAACATTTTCAATTAAAAAGCCAAAAACTACAAAGTGATTTATATCAAAGCATAATAAAGTAATTGGATATCAAGGTTAAACGAGATACACAATTTAATAAGTCTACATCACACATGGCATGCGTGCCAAATAAAAGTATACTTAAAGAGTATATACTAGAAATTACACTGAGATTTGCAACGGAACATTGATAGGAGGAGTGGGAGGAATGTGAAATAAAAATCTCGCCTTGCATGACATGTCAGGTTACAACATCAATGTCACATTATGGGGTGCACAATGCCATGTTGATGGGAAAAAATTTGTTGACCTTTGAACCTTAGGAACCACTCCAGTTCCTACAATCACAGGGGGTCATGTTGCCGAGTTCAATGGAAGGACTATTGGAAATATCCTCGCCACTTAACTTCTCATAAACCCAGATATTGTTGAAACACACCAACTCCAATAATGTTTTTAGGAAATAGGTTTCAATGCATCCTTTCTTTCATTGAGTTGAAAGTACACACGTGTCTCTAGTAGGTCCCTCAAAAAAAAACAAAAAAATATTTGAACTTGTTGCAATGTCTCGCTTTGAGAAAGATCCTTGAGTTTTCATATGTGCTAATGCTACAACAATTAACATGGAGTATTTTACTTCCTTGAAGGCATGTATGGGCCCAGGAATACAAAATTACATGCCTATTCAATTCAAAAATATGTGGTATGGGCATACCAATGCAAGATGTGAGCTAAAGGGAAAGAAAATTATGTGGGACTTATTTCCTAACAATATGGGTTTCTAAAACAACATTGAGTTGGAATTAGCTAACTTGGATCTCAATGAACCCATGCTACAACCAATCACTTTTAATGTTGGTGATAGTCATGAGGGGTCATCCTCCACACCATTAGATGCAAGTATTGGATAAGATGTACAAGGGGGCGGAGGATGGAGTAGAGATAAATAGAAATTGTGGTGATCTTGATGATTTTGAAATCGAGGAGAACAACAAATGAATTTGGATATTTTTCAATCTATGGTTCTAGTATCTACCCTATTTTGTATTTTCCATTGGAATTTCCATCTATAGTATTAGAAGAATCTACGCCATACATTTTTATTTCATGACATCAATTAACTCAATGAGAAAATTGCAAATTATGGTTTTATGTTATAACCTCTATTTTACGTGTAATGAATATTCTAATTTCTTATGTGTTTAATATGGTAATTATTTGTATCAATATTTTATGGATGCTTTAAAAATTTTGGATCTTTATTTCTATATTTTTTTTTTGTATTTTCAACATTTCAATTATATATAACATGTTCCTTAGGTCGCATTCCAAGGGTCAAAGTGTCCCAGGATGGACACTCATAGCCACATTTCTTGTGTACCTTATATCCTAGACTCACGTCACTTAATTGATGACATGCTAACTTTATGAGACATTTTGAAGGGGAGGATAATGTAATTAGTCTTGTTGGAATAAATAACATGGGTGCTTTAGTTGGTAAGGCAATGGAATTTTCGATCCCCTTCCCTAGACTCACATGTTAAAGAAAAATGTTGCTAACTTAATTGATCATGTTTCTCTTGATTCTATTATATTTACAGAGACACACACATCCTATTCTTGAAGAAAATTATTTGTAACCCAGGGAACTCCTAAGCTCCAATAACTTATCATATTGGAGGGGTGATTGGAAGTACAAGGTTGGGGTCCCCTTATTCATTATCAAATTGGTCCTTGTATAATGGTGCAATGGTAATATTTTCCTTCATATCACCATGAGTCCAAATCTATGGTTTCAAACTAGTAGAGTTGTGACAAATTGTTCAACACACTTGGGGATTCTTCCATTTGATTAACTACACTATTACCAGGAAACTAGGACATAACTAGAATTTGGTCATGTTATTACAAGACACTGGTTTGAACTCCCTCGTGGTTAATTATCCAAACGCATTGACAAGAACTGAACATGTTAGTTGACAAATGCACCATATTTAATGTGAATATGGATATTTCAAGGGGAAGATATGTTTAACTACAATGCTACCAGAAAAGCTAGGGATTAGCTGTAATCGACTCATACTTCTTCCATACATTCATTTGAACACCCTAGCATTAAAATATCAAACTCATTAATGGTAACATAATATATTGGTTATAAATTGAACTATCATGCATTTTGATATGGACCACCTAAGGGCCATTGAAAACCAGTCAAACCATGATAAGAATGTAGGGGATTAAGAAGTATGGAGTTGTGTTTGAGCCAACTCCCTCATATTCACTAGCTCAAAATAAAAAATCAGAATGAGCTATAGAAATATTATCTAATTGTATAAGGCTAAGCAAAGATCTGAAACATATCTGGGATTATTTTTTCCCAAAGTTGAGATTTCAAATAATATATTTCTCAATACCATGATTTGATTTGTTTTATTGAAGCATCAACAATGATGAGGAAGGAATATGCTGAATTTCCTCTCAAAAGTGTTATTCGCCCTATGACATATTTTGGATTCCCACATCATTTACCTCTAGGGATGGATGAATTGGATGATGTTGATTAGGAGTGTCTGGTATGAAAATATGATTTTATTCTTCTTCATCATCCATAGGGTTTTCTGTGCTTCCCTCTTGCTTCATCAACTCAAGTAGATGTTCAAATATTACTTGCTTCTTCTTACCACACAGAGGATGATTTTGTTGTTTTAACTAGAACAAACAACTTCCAAAGTGCCAACAACACAAATGGCACATCTTTTAAATCTGTAGAGAGAGCATATTGTTTATTTAATAAAATTGTTTTACAATATTAATTAATTCATAAATCTCTAGCATAAGCACCATGAATATAGCCCACTGTTGAATGCATGTGCATAAGGTCTTCCAAGCTCTTTAATGAAAGTGCCACGAGGCGAGCCCATTTATCACAACCTACGTATGAGCACAAACTGTTGATAGACCTTGTCCTAGGTGTGTCACACTTAACTATTTGTGTTTTCTCTACCACATGGTGTCGCTAGTCCTAAATTTCTTCCAGGGCATGATATCAATCTTTGTCGAGGTCCTAAAGCCTAGAGACTCATTCCTCAGGCCACACAATGGGTCCTCCTGTGAAATTCCACTTGCCTAGTCAACATTACTTTAGGAATGAGGCTAATGTTCTTATTACAATAAAATCACAAAAATTTGGATTATGAAGATCAACCTTCTACTTCAATGGTTGCTTACTTGCTGATGGAAATTTGTCGTTGCAACATTTAGTTATTCCCAGAGTAATATGACTAATGGGAAATTACGCAGGTAAATAACTAAATGGCCAAAGAATTTATACTATTCCTTATTTAATACTTTGAATATTGAGGAAATTGCTAGTTTATTATGTTTCCATGCTAGGAAGGGAAAATTGTGAAGACAAAGTAGATCAATTTTCACATTGTTGCTTTTAATTGTAAGATTAATACAACTTAGAAGACAACTTCAAAGAGAGACAAAAAAATGACCAAGCGGAGAGTCGTAGAAGTTTTTCTTAGTGTCTACATCCCCATTTTCACATGCTCAACATAAAATTTCATTGTATGACTCAATGGGTTGTTCCCATATTCCCTTTTCACATTTTAGCATATGTGCACTGGCTCTTAATTTTGTTATTACATACTTTTCATGTGATGGAATGCACAGCTTCATGCAGTGTCACACTCCAATATCTTCCTCTCCATTAATGTTTTCTATGTTATATATTTTGTTTGATTCATCATGTTTTCTCCATTTTCACTTCTTATAACATAAACATATAGATGGATTTTCACAACCTTTTACTTGTTTTACACTTTTCCCTTCTATATCCAACTCTTCAAATTATTTTATGAACAATTTCTCCCATGTTTATTCCTCATGTTTAGCTCATATTGGTTAATTTTCATTAGAATCTTGTCATTTCCATGGCCGCCATTTTTTGTCTATACAAAATAATCTTCCTAAATGCCTTTACTTCTATTGGGTGAACTCTTGTTTTATTAGAGGTTTTTGCATGCATTTAACTCGATCTCTTATATTTCTATACATGCATGGATATCACTCTTCACATCCATAAGGGAGCATTTAGGCTATGAGAATTTGAAAGAGAGCACACCATTGCACAGTGACAAACCACTTTTGTCTTGCATCAATTTTGAAAAAAAAAAAATCCTTTCAATTCTCCCTGTATTGCTTGCTTTGTGAGTGCATCCCAACTTAGTTTGCCACTAAAATTTGGTCCCCAATATTTTTAGTCTTGGGTTAATGTATTGGCTCACGTCAAAGTTTTTTGTGGTTAGTTTATTTTTTGTTTTTAGTCAAAATACTATTATATTAGTTTTTATCATGATCACGTTAATTTTAACCTATATGCAAAAGGACTCCAATGCTCTTCGATGACTGTGTAGGTTGTATAGTGTCTTATATGTTATTTTCACATAATTTCCAGAAAAAAGATATTTATTATAATCCTATATGTATTTTCCCCTCCCTCACCTTACATGTTTATCCATTTCTCTAGCATATCTATAAAAATCCATGTCATGTGGGGGAGAAGGGGCTTGACCTTGTTACACCCTGATGCCATTGTTTAATCTCTCTAAAATACCCTAGGTGGTTCTAATTTTAGGCTTTTCAGGTGCATATAGCCAGTGCATTACAACTACTTACAACCATTTTGGAACACCATTTCAATAAATGTCTATTGTAGTTTCTCCCTCAAGATGGAATTGAAAGTTGCTATGAGCTCGACAAAAAATCCCCATAGTTATTTAGCTTCAATGTCCTAATTATTTTCTATGTGTGTATGTGTATGTGTGTGTGCCCAAGTGTGAGGTGATGGAGAACTTTGTAACGAAAAAAATTTCCTTTCAAGCTCTTTAGTCCTTTTTAGCTTTTTATTTGCTCATTTTTTTTTGTTTAATTTGTAATCCCTATTATGAGTTTCGCAAACATTGGGGTGATGATGATAGTTTTGTAGTTCCTTGGAATGTTTTGATTTCATCTTTTAAATATGTAAATACCCATATAAACATAAAATATCTTACATGTTGAAATACTATCTTCCACATACTATATATGCTTCCCATGCATCAATTATATTCTCTCAAATTTTCCTTTCTTTGTTGGAGGGATGAATGATTTTGTTTGTGTAATCCATGGTACCAAACCATGAACCTAATGCCTTATTGATCAATAGAAAATACACCCTAAATTAATTTTTATTTGAAAAATTGTATTTGTTAATGTGTAGTGTGGTGGGTGATAATGCTTACTGCAAACTTTGTTGAAATAATGTGCGAACCATATATGTAAAAAATGAGTAGCCATTCTTATCTATGAAATATTCTTAGTGGTGAGCTCATCACTCTACATGTTCTCTCTTCATAGTGGACACTAGTTTATTTAGTAATGATATGTTTGCAGTTGATGATGACAAAAGACCTTGAATTCAATGGTATTTGAGATGTTTTATGTGGGATAGCATGACAACGATGGGGAGAGAAACACCAACAAAGGAAACACATAAATGTTCCACATATGGTTACAATTTAGACTTGTGTAACCACATAGCTCTTCTATAACTTAGGTCTGCATACATGTTTTTCTTACTAATTGAGTATATAAACACTAGAATACCTCCTTGTTATATATTACAAATGCACATTATATCTTCAATAAAGTTGTTAGAAGAATTCTATTTCTTCTCTATTGAATCTTATTGAACCTATGCTGAGTTTACTTATGATCGGTATAATATTTGTCATTCGATTAAATTATATTTTTCTCTCCATTTCTAATTTTGTAGCTCATCATGTCATTTGGTAAGTTTTTGTTGTTTTGATTAGTTGTTATTCTCTGTCTGATGTCTATCATCAAGTCTAATGGAATCCAACACAAGAGATCATATTTCAAATATGAAGAAAAATATAAAAATGATCAATTTATATTTAAAAAGGAGAGAGGTTGGAAAAAAGTAGATGCATAAGCAGGCTAGGTCATAGTTATTCCATTCTTCAGGGAGAGGACTTCAAGAACTACATTTCCAATGAAAAAAATGAACTCAATAATATCAAGATGGATTCCCACTATAGATACTAGATAAAGAAGGGGATAGACATCGAGTAGAATAAAATGATTCATTGTCTAAAGAAACAATGGATTTATAAGGACGAGGTCTCTTTTCTAGGGGAGGAAGAGACTCAATTTCAGGATTTCATTTAAGAAATCGATCTTCAATCTATTCACCATTGGGCATGCTGAATTTTATATTGGGTTTGGGGGTTTCTTCCATGATTTTGTTGTGGGTATGAAAATTTTCCATGTAAGTATCTTCATCCCCATTAGAAGTCCTATTTATGAAAGGCTCAAGTGTGCCTAGATATAGAACATTTGATCCACCATTGGTAGTGACCTTGGTCACGGGACCAGGCTCCTGGAAAAACCTGGGATTGCTCGAAGTCCCAAAATTTGTATGTGGCATGTCATCCACGAAGTTGTCTAAATCCCATATATCTTTATCACGTCATTTATGCAAGGCAAATAAGAATACACACAAAGCAAAAATTACAGAGAGACGCGCTAGAGTGTTGAAAATGGAAACAAGAAATCCTGTAAATGGCATCAATAAATATTTTAATTTAATTTTCCCTTGAATTAAATTACAATAAAAATGCAATTCCACATCACAAGACAAATTGTACGAGTTAACTAAGTTAGGATGAATTAGTTGGTTCATTTGATTCTATTTGAGGGTCTAACTTGAGTCATGTAGAGTGTCTCTTAAAAAATAGGAGCCCTAGTTGAGTTTATTTTGAGTTGTAATTAATTAACTTAATTTATCTGAGTTAAAATTGGTTTAACTAGTTCTAACTAATGGAGGAACTAGTGATAGGTCAAAGAGCGAAACTTGGACTTGAACCACATCTAGTGATAAATCACATAACTGATAATTCGATCATAAATAACTCATTCATGCCAGTACTGAGAAAGACCCAGTTGAGATTGTAGTTCAAGGGAAATGTATTGTCAGTTCTATAATCATCCAAATTCTAAAGGTGGTGCATGAAGTTAGATGAAGGCCCCTAATGGATTGCGCAATACGGATTGGGAAATTTCCTAATTAATAGGGCATAATTACCCAAGGAAATATGGATCTTGGAGGGTATAAAATTGGTTAAGTATTGAACCAGGCTTGTCTAAGAATCAATGAGAAAGACAAAGATAGTGCAAAGGTTTCTGAACTTGGAGAAAAGCATTGTAATATTCTCATATTTTCTGACTTATGCCATATACCTATAGTAGGGTTTTTAGCTGAGGATTTCCCCAGGAAATCTTTGTGTAATGTGTGATTAAAATTATTTATCTTTCATGTTTTGTGATTTCACGATCTAAATTGGTTTCTACAATTCGTAGAGTAGATTCAATTATATTGTTTTATCATATTATAATTATTAGTTTGAATATGTGTGGATTTTATACATGGTATCAAAGAAGGAATCACTATAGAAGAGAAGAATACAAGTTTTTTTGTGCAGGTGAATCAACTTTCGAGATCTACTCTTCGTAGGATCAGGATGTATTTCTCTGGATTGAGACTCGAATATTCCCTTGAGGGTATTTTGAATTACATAGCTTGGAGGGACATGATGGAGAAGTGTTGGAAGAAAAAAAGATGAAGGATTTTATAGGTAGTGATATTCCTAAGCCCGCAACATCAAATTCTCAGGACTTGGTGACCTGGAAGAAGAATGTAGCAAAGGAAAGAAGGATTCTATTGGAAGGTGTTCGAGATCATATTTTCTCAGACCTCCATGGAAAGGAAAATTCATATGCTATGTGGAAGGCCTTAACTAATTTGTTTTAGAACAAAAACAAGAACAAGAAGCCGTCACTGAAGGAAAATCTCAAAAAAATCAAGATGGAGAAGGGTGACACAATAACAAAGTACTGGAACAAGTTCAACCAATGTCGGGATGAGCTTGAAAGTGTTGGTGTTACAGTTTCCAAAGATGATCTAGTGAGCCTAGAACTTCTAGGCCTTCCCAAGAGCTATCAAAACTACCAGGATTCGATAAATAGGAGGGAGAAGCTACCAGGGTGGGAGCGTTTGTGGTCCAACTTGGTGCAAGAAGAAATAAGGCAAAACACCATAGATGGGACCTCATCCAAAGAAGTGGAAGGGGATTTTTCATTAATAAAAAAAAGAAAATAAAGCCAAGGGAAATAAGTCCCAAGGTGAAGAGGGAAAGAAGAAAGACTTGTCCAACATCAAGTGCTTTCATTGTCACAAGTTCGAGCACTGTGCCACGGAATTTCCAGAGAAGAAGGAAAGAAATAAGGAGTCTGCAGTAGCAACATCAGTTGAACCTCTAGCTTCATAGTTCAAACATGATTTCAATGTCATCGCATGCATGGAAATAATTGTAATGGGATAAATGTGGTATCTCGACAGTGGTGCCTCGTTCCATATGATGGGGAGTAGAGATAATGTCAGTGACTTGGAGGAGAAAGACCTCAAGCAGAACATAGAGTTTGGAGATGACAAGAGGTATAACACGACCAATATCGGTACAATTACTTTTCAGATGGAGTCTGGATCCCCTCTCAGACTCACATATGTGTTGTTTGTTCCAGGACTAAATAAGAATCTTATTGTCGTCTTGGTATTGGAAGACCATGGCTATGATATGATATTTAGCAAAGGAAAGGTTTTCCTTAGATACATCGCCATGGTACATGTGAAAAAATTCAGTGTGCCAGTAAAGAACCTGTATGAAATTGAGGTCAAATATGCATGCAAAGCCTTAACAAGCAAGGAAAAGGTTAGAGACTTGGTGGTTGAGAGGGAGCGTAGATTACCTCTCAAAATGCAGCCTCAGAAGAAGCCTCAAAAAATTGTGGAGCAGCTACAATTAGAGAAGAAGAGAGGAGGCCAAGTGGAGACATCCACTCAAGAAGAGACCTCTAGTAGGGGGGGTTTTGAGCCAAGTGGGCAGAGGGAGCACATGTAGCCATACCTCTAGGTGAGAGTTGGGGCAATGTGAAGACATAGTCCCAAGAGTGTAGAAATTTGGGTAGGGTCCATTAAGGTGTTTTTGCCTCATGGATCATTACCCTTTCTACATAGGCTTGCAATAATAGATAGCAGGAGGATCGGTGTCAGTCAGACACTGAGGAGTGCAGAGTAGTGTTGACAATAGAGAAGGAGGATCAGTAATAGAGTCATCAACAACATAATTTTTCCCAGTAGATAGTTGGAGACACAGTTGATTCAATTTATTTTATTTTATTTATTTTTGGATGCTTTTCAGTTGCATATGTTGCAGTCGCAACATCAACAAAGAGAAGTGTTGCATGAAAAAAATTCTGACGTTACCATATCATGATAGAGTTGAATTCCTTTCTTGTTGAGAGGGGGAGTGTTGAAAATGGCATCAAGAAAGATTTTAATTTAATACCTTGTATTAAATTAGAATAAAATTGTAATTCTACACCATAAGAAAATGTGTACGAGTTAAATAAGTTAGGATGACTTAGTTGGTTTAGTTAATTTGAGTTGAGGGTCTAACTTGAGTCATGTAGAGTGTCTCCTACAAAATAGAAGCCCTAGTTGAGTTTATTTTGAGTTTTAATTAATTAACTCAGTTTATCTGAGTTATAATTAGTTTAACTAGTTCTAACTGACGGAGTGATAATTCACTCATAAATAACTCATGTATGTTATTTCTGAGAAAGACCCATTTGAGATTGGAGTTCAAGGGTAGTGTAATATATGTTGTATAATCATCCAAATTGTACTAGTGGTGCATGAAGTCATAGGAAGGCCCCTAATGGATTACATAGTATGGATTGGGAAATTCCCTAATTAATAGGGCCTAATTACCCAAGGAAACAACACAAGGAAATAGGGATCCTAGAGGGAAAATAATTGGTTAAGTATTGAACCCAAATTGTCTAGGAATCAGTGAGACAAACAGAGATAGTGCAACCATTTCTCATCTTGAAGAAAAACATTTTAATATTCTCATATTTTCTGACTTATGAAATATACAGATAGCGGGGTTTTTAGTTGACGCTTTCACCAGGAAATATTTGTAATGCGTGATTAAAATTATTTCTCTTTCATGTTTTGTGATTTTTTGATCTAAATTGGTTTCTGCAATTGGTAGAGTAGATTCAAGTATATTGTTTTAGCATATTACAAATATCAGTTTGAATCTACGTGGATTTTATACATAGAGTTCCTATCACAATTTTCTTGGATCTATTGCTTATGTCACATACATGAGGAGGCCCTACATTGGTTAGAATACTCATTTTAGAGGGCAGACTCAATAGTGAGAAGGAGGGTGATGTTGGAAAAAACGTCTAGTTGGTGAACGAAATTCTAGGTCCATTTTCCAGTGCTCGTGGAGACTCGAACAAGGGGTTGGAGGCAGATTACCTAGGAAACTATGCTCGTACAAAAACCCTTTGTAAGTGATAGATTTTGATCGCTGCAAGAAGGATGAAAATGAAGGCATGTGATTGGTTGAGGAATAGTATTTTCCCACCCAACCCCCTAAAGGAATTTCTATCAACATAATTAAAGAATTATATTATAAAGTGTATATTAAGAAAGTATTTTATGCCTTTTAAATATAAACCCTTAATATCCCTTACTTTTTGAAAGGATCTCTAGATGATTCGTGGAATGAAATGCGCATTAGAAAATTCTTTTAATAATTTTAGGAATATTTTTAATGGTTTTTATTACATGATAAGTTTTATATACTTTTTTATTTTTAAAATTTGGAAAGGCCATTCCATGATTATGAAAGAAATGTCATGTATATAATTGTTAGTATACAAAGTGTTTTTATAATGTAAGTAACTGTTTAATATTTAATTTAGGCCAGTAAATATAGATTTGGGAAAAGACATAATATCATGCAGGATTCTATTAAAGTGATACAAAATTAAATTAAAAAATTAAAAGAATGGAGAGGGTCCACTCAGCACGCTGCATGAAGATGTAACCTGTACAAGGGGCTTGTAGGAAATGGACGTGTACATTAAATGCAATACCAATTAATACACAAATGTTAGACATACCTCTATTTGGTTTATATGCATCTTAAAACATCATTAAAATTACAGGTGAACAACTACAATGTATCTATGTCTCCTTGAATCTGAAGAGAGTGCATCAGTTCGAGATACATTTTAGGGTTGGCACACACTTAAATCTAACATCAACCCCTACATAGTTTACTCGCATAACATTTCATGGGTATAGTAAGAAATATATGTTTTTTTAGATTTTCTTGGTATATAAGTTTCTTAACATCATGGAAACTTGTGCACATAGTTTTCCATTAACCATTCAATATGAAGCTTCACACGTGACATAAAACTTACCTTTACCCTTTGTTGTTTTACGATAGTCTTATGATTGCATCAGAATCAGGAGGCGAGAATAATAAATTTCAAAATAATGATTTTTTTTTCAGAGCTCCTTCAGGCACACACCAATTTTCCCCCAAGTATGCAACATTTTTAAAATATTGCTTAATCCAACCATTCTTATATTAAATTAATGTATATCTTGAAGAAAATACAAACACATATCGAAATGTTCATGGGTAGTAAGAGACAAAAACACCATAATGAAAAATGCAGATGCAGGAAAAAGTAAAAGTGTGTAAGATACAGTATCACATTGAAAAATTAAAACCAAATTGAATTTATTAAAAAAAATAAAACTGACTGCATCAGGTTAGGCCATCACATTGTTGCAAGACACACCAAATTGATATAGATATTTGAGGTTGATAATGATCACTATTTTTTCATTAGTGGTTTTAATGATTGCGAGTGTATACCTTAATTTCTCTTGGTAATACACATGGTGGCATGGATACTATTAATTTTTGTGTGTTGTGTTTTCCAAATATGGAAGTTGGCACATAATATGCTAACTAGTTTCATTTCTGTATATTAATAGTTGAGAATTTTAGTCTCAAATCAAAATATGATGTCACTGTTTTCATTTCCAAATATGTGGAACTAAGAATTTCTTCCTAAACCATTGTACAGATCAATATGGCGCATTTGTATAGGGGATAAAAGTTAGCTAGCATATCTTTAAATTTTATTGTAAATAAGGGTTCTGAAAGGTTCATGCACATGTACATAAGAAAATGGGTGCATGGTTAGATGGAGGCTTTTGGTCCATTTACCCAGCCCACACTGATTATTTTTAAAACATAGAATTAGTCCTATGCACCTATAAGTCACTGAGATGACTATATTGATGCAAAAGCTACTTTAGATATATAATAATGCATGTGTAGACTGAAAAGATGTCAAATTTAACCACAAATGATAGAGGTCAAATTATAAGTGTCACATGAATGTGCATATGGAAGCGTAACTTTGTGCAGTTTTTTAATATATCAATGTGTTTTGATATACACTTTATATACTAAAAATATATGCACATTTATTTGATTGCTTACAAGGGAGTCCAAAAAAAGGAGTAGTAAAGGATCTCCCATGAAGCAGTCCATATAAAACAAATTGAGTCCAAAAAATGACTTAGTGAAGGATCTCTCATGAAGCCGTCCATATAAAACAAATTGAGGTCATAAATGGCCTAGTAAAGAATCACCCATGAAGCAGTCCATATAAAATAAATTACTCTCAATTAAAAAAAGTTTAATAAAACAAATTGTTTCCCAAAACAAAACTAAATAGGGACAAAAGAGAGGACACCCCACACAAGGGCACATTCACATGCAAGTACGAATTACAATGAATAGGAGGGCACATTCACATGCAAGTATGAAGTACAATGAACGGTATACAAGGGAAGTTATTTTCAACACCCCTTAAAAAATCCAAAGAGCATTTGATAGCCAATAAAAGGCCTAAAATATTTATTTCTCAAGTACTACACAACTTGAGGAAATTTGATATACAAGCAAAAATAATAAATACTTGAAAATGCTAAGAAGGTCATAACGTATGTAGAATGGATTGTTGGGAATTATGGTACCTACTCTAAAAGCTGAAATAGTTCATTTCTAATAGTATGAAATAAATTATGCAAAACCATAGTTACACCAATTTCTTTCTTCATCCATCTTCCAAAAGTACTACCACTGGTTGCATTCCTTTCACGAGTATTTTGGTGTGAAGAAGAAGGCACAACTATTTATTGTTGTAAATGTTCGTGGTGGAATTTTTTTTTTTAGTTAGAGCACCAGTCAACTTTGAACCAAGGGATGACAATTGATTGTTTTCACATTACCATAGATGATGTAGTTTCTTGTGGCATATAGATGCAAAGGGCCAAGCAAAAGGTTGACTGTGCATGACTAGTAGCTTGAACCTCATCCATTTTTTTTTTGTTATGATGGTTTGACTCTTTACTATTTAAATGATGGTATGTGTGATACAATGATTATATGATGCATCATTGTATTTCATTTTTACTTTGATAAATATTTTAGATAAAATGATTTGTTTAATTATTAATATCAATAATAGATGTACATGACATTCTATGCCAAAAAGGGATTGTTGAAGAAACCACTTCAAGCATGATTAAAATTCTGTGTGTTTGCAACAAAAAAATTCCCAAAATTTGAGGTTGATTATGATGATTATTCCTTTACTAGTGGTCTTAATGATTACCAATGTATAACTTAATTTCTCTTGGTAACATAGAATGGTTGCATGCATACTACTAATTTTTGTGTGTTGTGTTTTCCATATACAGAAGTTGGCCCATAATATGCTCAAGTCTAAATTTGTTGTCACTATTTTAATTTCCAAATACTAACACAAGAATTAATGTCTTGAGTCAAAATATGTTGTCATTATTTTGATTTCCAGATATGTAGAATTAAGAATTTCTACCCAAACCATTGTAGGGATCAACATGATGCATTTTTCTAGGGAATAAAAGCTAGGTAGCATATCTTTAAATTTGATTCTAAATAAGGGTTATGAAACGTTCATGCATATGTAAGAAACAAAATGGGTGTGTGGCCAGATGGAGGCTTTTGGTCCATTTACCCAATCCACAACATTGAGCTTTTTTAAAACACAAAATTAGTCTTATGTGTCTGCAAGTCATTGAGAAGACCATATTGATGCATAAACTACTTCATATATATAATAATGTTTATTTTAAATATCTGTGTGCATAGACTGAAAGAGTATATACATTTTCATATGTCAATTTTAAAGACAAAGCCTGACCTAGTCACTCAGTTTTTTAGTGCCAAAATTTGTCTGCTTCTTGATATTTAGCTTGAAATTTTTTAGAATACCTTTAGAACTTGTAACAATAGAACTCTTCATGCATTCCCTAAAATCCATTTATATGCAAAAATGTCATTGACATTAGCCATCATACTCTGTGATCTTGGAAAGTTGGATCTCTTGGCATAGACACAGATCCACTTAGGCAAGTTAGATGAGATGTGACAAGATGATAAAACAAAAGTGCAGCTACATGTTGAAAGGGAGTGTGAGGAGATGAAATCAAAAGATGAATCACATTTGTAATAAATAAGGATAAAAAGGATGACTCTTCTAGAGATAGAGAAACAATGGAGGGTTGATTCCAAGGAGAGGATGGCACATTCTATTAAATATCAGATGTTGCAAGAAGATAGAGATAAAGAGTGTATGGAAACACATTAGGCAACAATGTGTCAAAGAGTAGCAGTTGCAGAAGAGAAGCATTTGGGTATTTTAGAAGCTACATTTGAAGCTTCACACATGACATGAAACTTACCTTTACTCTTGATTGTTTTATGATAGTCTTATACTTGCATTAGAATCAAGAGGCGAGAAGCTTGCAAGAAATAACAAATTTCAAAATAATGAGTTTTTCAGAGCTCCCTCAGGAACACACTAATTTTCCCTTCAGTATGCAAAATTTTTAAAAGATTGCTTGATCCAACCATTCATACAGTAAATTAATGTCTATATTGAAGAAAATACAAATGCATATTGAAATGTTCATGGGTTAGTAAGAGAAAAAAAATATTCTAATGAAAAATGCAGAAGCGGAAAAATAAAAAGTTTGAAAGATGAAGCTTCACACTAAACAATTAAAAACCAAATTGAATTTATTAAATAAAATAAAAGTCATTGCACCATATTGGGCTATTACATTGTTGCAAAAGGTCAAAAGGAATTTTCTTTGATCCAACATTGCAGAATGCATGTATCTCTACCATCACCCATCGATTAAATCTTGATGGCTATGGGAGTCAGTTTCCTTATGTTTTCCTGGTGCCATTATAGGAAGGATCACTTTTTTAGGTGAACAACATGGAAAATGAGATTCAACTAGGATTTATGTTTGTAGACCTTCATCATGAAGCATTTATGCATCCAAAATAATTATTTTCTCAACCATATCTAAGCATATGAATAAAGATGCACCTCTTAGGTTGTCAATAAGTTTGAAGTTGTGTAAAAGAATTAAGCCTTTATTTATTCTTGCATCTTCAGCCTGGGAAATACTGCCATGAAGCTCCTTCTAGAGAAATATGCAAGCACATAACATTCTAACCTCCACGCTTCCTCAACCCTATTCAATCATGTACATCATCTTTGTTGCCTACTCTGTATTATATATGAAACACCACCAAAGCCTTATATTTGATAAGACATGCATGCGACTATTCTCTCCCCATTGAAGTTAGGAAATGCTATAACATTGAAGTAAGGTTAGGCTATTACATTATTGTAAAAGTTAAAAGGAACTTACTTGGATCAAACATTCCATAATGCATGTATCTCTTCCACCCATCGATTAAATATTGTTGGCTATGGGAGTCAGTTTCCTTATGTTGTCTTGGTGCCATTATAGGAAGGATCACTTTTTTAGGTGAAATGCATGGAAAATGAGATTCAAAAAGGATTTAAGTTTGTAGACCTTTATGCATCCAAAATCATTATTTTCTTAGCCATATCTAAGCATATGAAGAAATATGCACCTCTTAGGTTTTCAATTAGGTTAAAGTTATGTAAAAGACTTAAGCCTTTATTTCCTCTTGCATCTTCAGCCTAGGCATAAATTCCATGAAGCTCCGTCTAGATAAATATGCAGGCACATAATATTCTAACCTCCACCCGCCATTGGCCCTCTTCAATCTCGTACATCATCCTTGGATGATTGCTCTATATTATATATGAGACACCCATCAAAGCCTTAGATTAGATAAGATTGGCTGAAAACTATTATTTCCATATTTAAGTGTTCGTTCCAGGTAGAATTTTTCGGTGCCTCCCATTTGGCCATGAAAATATTCCTCCTTAAGGGGAGTTTCTTAAACATATTAGGAAACCATTACTCACAGAAGCACAAGGGTGGTTTATCTAGGATATCAAAGGGTTTTTTGTCACAACTAAAATAAATACTTGAAGCAGCTTGATATGGACTTCTCAAAAAGGTTGAACATTTAATACTCACCTTTTGGTGTATATTTGGACTCTTGTCAGTTTCTTATTCAACAAGATAATCATTAGTTCTCTTGTCACCTGTAAAAAATATTTGAGACAGGGATTTCTACAATGTTAAACAGGTGAAAGTTTTAGTATGTTATAATCGACGGTTATGAGGTCCTATTCAGTAACATGCAAGACATATAAATTTCAAAATAAATAATAACAGATAATTATCACTTACAATGAGATTTGGGTTTCCAACATCCTTTGCACCAATTTTTTTAGTTGAACTGAAATATGGAGCTTCGATATCTATCTTTACACTAGATATTGACATTTTTTTATCATTTTATACTAGAAAAGATTGGTCACTGTGATTGTTGTTTACTTTCATTTATGGAATTAGACGCTTGTTTGCCAACCAACATACCCTTACATTTTTGGTGAAAATGAAAGGGCACCCATTATAAATTTTGAAAAAATTTCCCTTTATTGCATTTTATTGGTCCACAATTTCCCGTTTATTCATTATATGGTTTTGATGCTTGCTTTTTTGAGATTTTGATCATGTATTTTCTTATTATCCTTGGAGTTGCCACGTAGGCTAATTAATTAAGAGAAATTTTTTATTTTGATTTTGATTGTTGCCCCGCTTTTCAGACAACTTCCCAATGAATGAAGTTTTTATGTACCTCACTCGCGATTTGAAAGTTTAACCTCTCTTACCATTGTGACACCTTGCTTCAATGAGTTCCTTCTTTAAGTTGCTTTGATGTTGGTTTAAGTTTTGACTTCACATGGCATTCCCATGACCTAAAACAAACATGTAACATAATTGCACTGAAAGGTTCCCTCCAACCCAGTATGGAAGAGATGTTTTCATGTCCTATTATGTTATGTAAACATTTTGACTCGGTCAAATTACACAAAAAATAAAATAAAATAAAATAAAATAAAATAAAATTTAAAATAAAATAAAATAGTTGTAATTAATAACTAAAATGAGTGGTTTAATGTTGTTCAGAGATGTCAATACCATGTTTTATTTCCTATCTTTAAATAAAATTTTAATTTTGATTTCATATTTCCATATTTACAGGGAATGACACACAAAGGCATCTAGTAGATCAGAGGAATTTTAAATGGAATGTCCCAGGAGTATCTACATCAGACTTTCATCTCTTGATAATTTATCTCTGGTCATTCTCACATGATGATTTTTTTATAGGACTCTTCTTTCTGACAATTTTTGTACTGTTATTTACTATCGTATAACTTAGGTTGCTCGTTTAGTTTATAACTATATGATACTAGTCATTTTTATGATGAACTCAACTACTTGCTAATGCCTTAGTACAAAGGGTTTTGTTCTCCATAAGGAGAGGCTCGTTTTTGTCTTGTTCTTTTGGATCATATTCAGAATTATATGTTTCAAGAACAATAATGCTTCGACATCTGCATATGTAACTTTTTATTTCCTTAATAAAAAATTCATTTTTTCTTCGGAAAAGAAAAAAAACTAAACCAACATAGATTCATCTTAACCTAGGATCTAGCAAGCATTGATAGGAATCAAATCCCTTGAGGTAAAAACCCAGTTTAGAGTGAAAGGATATTTGATCCCTCTTTGCGCTTGGTAGATCCAGAGTTAAAATGGATATGTGTTAGTGTGTAAATGAATCACATATTTGTACATTATAAGAATGGAACATATTATATAACATAATCAAAGGCACAAAAAAATGTTATATATTCCATACATACTATAAATATTATATATTAAGATATAACTTAAATTACATAAACAAAAGTTTAAATAAATATTACATACGTTATGTATATTATAAAACTACATCATACTACATATAATAATTGTATACAACCTAAAACCACGGGGGATTCACTGACAAAGCAATATCATATCATGTGCATTCATACCAGGGCATAAAAAAATGAGAAAAGGTAAAATAAAATATTGAGCATATAATAGAGGGGTAAAGGGTTTTTATATGTTGTATAGATATATTTGTATCATAAGGTATTGTTTATACAGTACATTGGCCATCGAGAGAAATAATGTGCATCTACAATGTATATCAAAAGAAGAAAGGTGCATTGTAGAATGCACGTGGAGTCATAGGAGGGGCATCATGTCACTGTACTAGCGATATAAATATAAAGGGGTATACAAAATGTTAATGAAAAAATAGATACCTACAATATCTAATGAAAATAGGGTTTTTTAAAATTGGGAAGGTGTATCGGGTTCATATTGGTAGGGGGTTAAATAAAGTGATTTTTAGAGGCATTTTCCGATATTTAGTCAAATTTAGGGTATTGTTTAGAATGCCATGAAGGCATGTGCTATGTTACAGGTTCATTGAGTGAAACCCTCATGCCTAAAACATGAAAATAAATACATTTTATATATAATAAAGTCATAATATAATATAACAAGAACCACGAGTATGTAGTATAATAAAAGTTTTGTAATTATTTAAAATATGTCTATAAGTAATATATCTCACGGTGGTGTCATCTTTAAATCACATTATATCATTAATTTCATGGGAACAATTATAAAAGAAAATACTGATATACGAAAGGGGAGAATAAAACATGCAAAGGATGGTAATATAGTAAATGAAATTGGGGTGGCAGGAGGGGGAGGTGTTCTCACAAATCCTAATGGAAACATTGAAGACATTTATGGTTAGAGTCTAGGTAGGAGAACAAAAAATCAAGCTGAGCCGTATGAGTTACTCCTTGGAATGAATCTGGCCATCAAAAAAGGCATTAAGGAGCTCCAAATTCTTGGAGATTCCATGATAATAATAAATCATATGAGGAATAATACCCCTTATCAAAAAATTAGTTTTAATCAAGTCATAAAGAGGGCCCAAGGAATGACCCCTCTCTTTAAAAATTAACTTTCTACCATATTATCAGAGGAAATAACAAAAAGGCTGACAAACAAGCCAGCTTGGCTTGTAGGATCAAAGAAGAAGCAACTATGGTGAATGAAATTGAAGACAATCTATGTATACCATAACTATGACTAAGAAACCTAAAGTGTAGTTACTCTTTGACCAAGCAGATGGGAATAAGACTTGCAACTTAGAAATCTTGGGGGTGGAAGATTGCCTATTAATCCCATTCCCTCCTTAATCTGATGCACCCCCTCTTCCTCCCCCCATTCTTGGTGACTTGGTCCGCCCCCCCCTCATCCCACCCTTGGCCTCAATGTTGGTCCTCCCACTTCCCCCTACCTCATCCCTCGCTCCCTTATCTTTCCCTTCCCACCTCGCCCCCTCCCTCCTCCTTCCTCTCTTCTCTCCCAGAATGCCTGACTGTCACATTCTATCGCCCTCCAATATGTGGCCACGTCTATGCAGACTTCCATATTTAATTAAAACCCTTAGTATAATCGGAATTTACTCCCCTCTACTTGCTCAAACCACCTATGGAAAGCCATATAGTGCGATCACTTTGCAGTGTGGTGTCATGCACCATGATTGCCCTCCACTTGGTACCTCTTGCTTCTCCAATGTGTGTTTACAAAGATCCTATGTCGAACTCACTTGCAGATGCAAGAAATTTTGTACTTGGATCATGGGAATGGTGAGTTTGTGGGGAATGCATTTACTCCCCAGGCTTCGGAGGATGAAGGTTGAGCGTGGGAAGAAGTTGGAGAGGGATTTACGAGAAGCAAAGAAGGGAAGAGGAATTATGGATCAACATTGGAATGCAAACAGTGAGAGTATTGTGACGTCATTCTACTTACACTGGCATACTTTTAGAGGTTGTAAAAGGAATAATGGTCTGTGTAGAAGCATGAAGCCTCAGGCAGTGGTGGCTAAGGAAACCTCGGATTTGTTCCTGTGGCTGAGGCTGGTGTTTAAGTGCAATGGCAACACTCTACCAGTCTGGGGTGTCGGTAGGTCTTTTGTTTTGTGAGAAGTGCTCTGGTGGCTCATTGTTTTGCTCGGTGGGCTATGTGTTCAGTCGACCAGGAAGAGGAATAGGGGAATTTGTCTTGAAGGTTAGGAAAATTACCTATCTTCAGGGTTGGTGGTTGCTTGGGAGGCTCTGAGTATCGGCTTGGGTGTGTATTTGGTCTGCTCCTGGTTTTTTGGGTCCGGTGGGCATCCTGAGTTTTTCTATAATCTTGTGTCTGCTTGAATTCCTAGGGAACACCCCGTGTCTGTCAATATGGGTGGGAAAGGTAGCTTTGTCACTGATAGAACTAGCTCAGGTTCCTGGGATCTCTGCAGACCCAGATCGGGGAATGCTAGTGCAAATTGGGCTCGAGGAAGTTGCAAAAACAAGATAAATTGTGAGGTATATGCACTGGAGCATGGCGAATTCCGGAATGGTATAGTTATTTGCAAATGTGTTTGCAACAAGACCATAAGGATGCTATTAACATGGAAGAGAGTCAATTGTAGAAAAAATAGAGAATTCAAAGGTTGGAGGATGAAGTTGAAGCCCTCAGGCAGGATATTGATGGACAAAAGCTCAAGCTGTCTAACAGTAGCAAGAAGGTGGATGAGGAGCCAAAGTCATTGGACCTTAAAACTCCAGCCCCAATGGAGGAATATACACCCCTTCTACTCATATTAATTTTGTTATATGTCGAATATCAATGTATATATCTGTTATTCTAGTTCTGTAATGTTTATAGCAGTAGGAAAATAGTGATAAATTTTGACCGTGGGAATGCTGTAAAAAAAACTCGAATAAGAGTTAGTCTAAAGGTATCATCTGGGAAAGACACTGAATTTTGTTGTAAACATATCGCATTTTGCTTGCGAGCAGGTGCGATTTAATATATAAAATATATACTCTTTATGGTAAAAAAAATATAGTAAATGAAATTAAAATATGAATCCTTGTCATTGTTCGACATTTGAATGGGACGCAAGTTCGTTGCTTACAAAAATATTTTGTTTGAAACTTTAAAAACATAAAAACATCATGTGTCATTGAAGCAATCATGAAGAAATCAAATTCTCTATATGTTGTTTAACTATATTCGGTTATGTCCATTCATCCCTGGCAAAGCCACGTTGGACTTCTCATGGATCAATATATTGCAATTCACACCCCATCCACTTATCGAATAAGCAAGCTACATAAATTTTATTACAGTGTGGTTCATTTTCTATATGTAGGTTGAAAAATATTCTTTGAGAAACTTTAATGAAAATATGAGAACCATGTGTTATCGAACTTTGTTTCCATCGCAAACTGGGTGCTCAACTTATTCTAAAATTTTAATCCGTTGCTGTTGTTTCCATCGCAAACTGGGTGCTCAACTTATTCTAAAATTTTTATCCATGCACAGCAATGAATCAATGTATACCGTGATTCACTTATGTAAATGAACACTGCTCTCAACTCAAACTTCCATGAATGTATCCCATTGAACCGTTTTATCTGGTGGCCATAATTATTAATAGGACAATCTCCCAAGATGATTAAATATTTCACCAAGTGATATTGTCTTTGATTTTTCAGTGAGGTAACTGTTAAAAGGTTGGGTCAACTCATCACCAATTTGAGTAAGAAAAGGTTTGAATTATAAAAGGCAAAAAACAAGGAAGTTGGGGTCTCATAGACTATTTTTAGTCTCATGAACTTAAAATATCATTCATTCATATAAAAAATTAATGACATACCATCGAATTAAAAGCATCTGATGGCAAAAATAGAGAACAAACCGTGCAAAATATTCCAGAGATCAAGAGCATGTTCTCATATCGACATGCAAAAGATGCATTTTCCATATTAAGAGACAATCAAGGGCATTTTATATATTAAGAAACAAACAATGGCATTTTATATATTAAGAGACAATTAATAGGGAACTTGAATCAATCAAAGGTATGTTTCCAACATGAATCCACAAATTTTGAAGGATTGATATTTCATATATCATGTAATCTCTCATGCATTTTTTCGTTTTGAATCAGTCCTGATCCATTTTTGTTTTGATTTTGTTTTGTTGGTTGGCTTGGCCTCTTGAAACGATAAAAAAGGAATGTTGTGGCCTTTGATCTTGCGATATCCCAACGCTCTTCCCATTTTATCATCACAATTATCATGCCAAATAAACATTGCAAACACTATGATTCAACCTTTAACTATTGTTGTAGGAAAACAATTGCAATAAAATATTTTGCACAACATTAGTTATGGCCTGAATGGGAAACGAAGTCAATTCGTTCTGATAAGTAGAACCAGCCTCTCATATTTAAATGACTAGGCCACCTACGCAATATCCATTTGTTATATGATTTGGTTGTTAAAACAATACGCCCAATCTTCGGATAGGGTGTTAGCTTGTGGGTTGAATCCCAGGTTTTTCCCCCTCTCTCTATATATATATATGAGTGATCACAAGTAGAGAGAGGGGTTATCGATATCTATATTATTGGACAACATTTTTTTAAAGGGCCCGAAGGATGTAGGATATAGGGAAAGAGGGAGGAAGGCTATTGGAAAATCATGGTGACCGTGGAACTCGTCACATTCAGTTTTTTTCTAAGTGTTTTGGTTTGGAATATTCCAAATGAATAATGCTAATACATATCTTATTTTTACTTCCATGGTTGTTTTCATTACTGTCTCTAATTTTTTATAACCTTGTTTTTGGAAATTCTAGAGACATAACATTGTTATTTTCATGACTTTATCTGTGAATAAAGATGAATTAATTACATCCTTCCTATATTGTGTCAGTTATTTTTATATACATACTTGATTGTTGTGTCTTAAGGTTAATTTCTTCAATATTTCCTGAAAATTTTCTTTATATGTGAAATGAAATAATGCTTGTACCATGACAATTTTTGTATTCAAATAGTGTTTAAGTGCTTTCCTACTAAACTATTTTGGGGCTTAAGTGTCTAAGCATTTTCTGTGATATGGGAATTATTATGGTTATTCATTTTACTTCCTTGACCGAGAACAATAATTAGATCATATTAGATAGTTTTTTAGTTATTTGCGTTTATGTTAATTCTTGATGTGAAACATTAAAATGAGAACAACCTGTTTTGTGTTCGTTTAAAAGAGTATAAGATTGCACTACTATATTTTTGTGTCTTTTGTACACATCACATTAAGAATCATCAATATTCTAAGTTATAAATGCATTTATAATTTAGATCTGACATTTAGTCCGCACTTCAATATTAAGCATTGCAAAAAGTGAACATCATCATTCATTATTATAATTATTTCCAATTACATCGGTTTCTGGTTTCTCTTCTTTGTATCATATTACTTGTACAATTTCTATACCATTTATTATATCATAGTATTAATACCCAATAACTAACTATTTCTGCATTATATTATATTAACTATTAGATTATGCATGTATTAACATAAAGCATAGTTTAGAATTCATGAACACATATAATAATTAGATAACTTTAGGATTCCTTGTGTTCTTTTATTTGTAAGAGGAAGAGAACAACAAGCTAAAAAAGCCTTTAAACTTGTCTAGAGTGGCTAATTTAAACAACTTGGGCTATCTAAAAAGCCTTTGTCAGGCAACATCCCCTTTGTTGACAAAGGTCCAAAATCCCGCATCAACAAAATGGTGCTAAAGGAGGGCCCGAGGTAAAATAAATTATTAAATCATTAATCCCTCAACCTCTTATTTTTCCAGATTTAATCCTTCTTCTTTTTGTCATTTAGCATGCACCATAAGGTAGGTTAGAGGAAAAGTAACCTAATCAGAGTCACGTTCTTTATCATCACATATGAACAATGGCTCCTTCCCACATCAATGTATTAGAACATGCTTTAAATTTTCAACTACTCAAGATTTCCAACAAGACAATTTTCTTCTTGTTAAACTCACCTTTGACGGTGAAGGGAGCACATCTACATAAGATCATATTTATAAATTTTTTGCTAAGTGTTTAATACATAATATTACTAATCTTAATGTTCTTTGTAGATTATTTTCTCTCACATTTCGAGGTCAAGTCAAGTATTGGTTTGAATATTTTCTGGTTAATTATGTTCATTCTTGGTCATAGTTTGTAGTGTATTTCAACATTATTGATTATGATTATTTAGAGGATGATTTTAATTATTTAAGGAAACAAAATGATGAATCATTAGAATATTTCACAATTAGGCTCATACATCATTGTACTAGATTTCCTTTGGAAGAAATGCCTCCTATCAATGAATGGTTTCAATATCTCATTTCTCTTTCTGACGAGTTCACCATCAATTAATTTCTAACCAATCTAAATTAGACATTGATACTCATTTTCTGATTGGTTTGAAACTTCATGATGATATTGAAGATTTAATTTTTGTAGAAACACCACATTTTTTTCAACTTCTTTCATTTTGTTAGATCATGAGCAACATAATACTCTAGAAGATACAATTATTTCTCCTGAGAATTCCTTTTCATTGATGTCTTCTTCTAATAAGAAAGAAAATTTAAATGAATATAGTCGTCATTCTCTCCAAGATGCTACAACTATTTTAAAAGTGAAAAAGAATGAATCTGAATCTTGTAATTATGTTATCAATAAATCTTCTCCTAGTATATTTGGACAAGTTAAAGATAAACTATCAAGAGATGCCATCATTAGTCAATATTTATTCCCCATTGTTAACCGGATCATCTTGTGATAATGAACATGACTTGGTCTTAGATAATATTTCATGTTCATATTTTTAAAGGAGTACACAATGGTAGTTGATCAGTTTATGCAAGGAGAGGAAACAAACTCATAATTGGAATCATTTGATCCCACCATTTCAAGATATGCATTTCATCTTATTTATTCTTCTACATAGTATTCATTGTACCCTGAGATATTTGATTATTTTATGTAGTTGCACACTTTAGATTATTGTGAAATTAATTATGCATTGTTAAATTATAATCATGAACATAATGTAGAAGATAAAGAGAATAATATTTCACCTCGTGAACCTATTACTTATTTTTTTGATCGATTATCAGTAGGGGGACTAATAAATTATTCACATGTGTCTCAAATTGCATCTTCTATTGATTTAGATCAATTTTTGTTCAAGGAAGAATATTTTTTTTATCATAATAAATTATTTGAGATTGAAGGTGATAATCAATCAAATATGGTTACTGGTTCCCATCACAATATTAGTCACAAAACTTATATATCAAGTGATGGTGGTTCAAAAATATTGGATAATCAAGTTTCTTGGCCTTAAATGATTAATTTTGAAATGTGTGAGCTCAATAAGAATCATCAAGAAAATGGGACACTTATTTTTCAATTAAAAACTACTATAACATCTCATTGTCTTGGTGTAATTTATGAAATGAATCCTATTAATAATACCAATATCCTTTTTCATGATTCTTTTACAATTCTCACTAGGAACCTTTTTCATCTGCAAATTCTTTTAAACAATTCCATGTTAGTACATATCAGGATATGATTGGAGATTGGCTTGAGTAGTCTTATGGAATAAAGTTCCTGAAGAATGGTAAGGTTATAATTTCTTTGTTTATTAATGAAGATCATGAAAGTATGTATGACTTATTTCATTTTCATTTTGAAATACTCCAATTTGTTTTACTAATTGGGGAATTTTTTTACAATTGTAGGATTGGAGTTGATTCAGTGGTTACACTAGAAATATGACTTCACTTAATGTTGTGACCACTGAATAATTTAGAAATAGGTTAGTTAGGTTATTTTTTTGTTTTGGCAGATTAGTTTTCTTTTGCTTGACTAAATAATACAAGTATGAAAAACATGAGCTGAAGATGAACCATCGTCACGACACAATTAGGGAATTTTACTTAACTTTGTTTATGTCACCTTTATTATCGTTCGTTATCAAACATATAATAATCATTAAAAAAGAATACTTAAATAAAATCAGTCATTCATTAAGCTTATCTCACAAAATTTGATTAAGCTCTCATTCGCTTTGAAATTAACATCATAACTACAAATTGGTTTTATTTAGCATTTGGTTTCTTTGGTCTGTACTAAGAGGCCCAATTTACAAACACCTTGCATAATTTTAAATGAAAAATTTAAAGTCAAGTACATGTTTTCATCACTAAAATATTAAAGGGATAAAATGTGAATTTAAAAAATTATCTTATCCCTATAATTTCACCCTTTTTATCATTCTTGACTTACGATTTGATATTGTCAAATGTCGTTTCTTTTTGGCCTATTTTTACTTTGTTTTAGCATTTGTAGGTTCCCATGATCCTTACCCATATTTTGAATAAATGGTTTATTTTATCTTTATGGGGATTTTATTGATATGCTCATTGGGTGAATAATAGTTTCCATGCCACGTGAAACTAAAATCTTATCTTTAAGGAAGTATTTATAAGAATATTTCTCTTGTGTTAACACTCAAATCCATGATTAGTTAAGTCCTTATGTTTGCAAAAAAATTTGTCCAAATTGTTCCATCATTGTTCGAAAACCTTGTCTCTAACCCAATAAAATATATTTATAATACAAATTATTTTAAGGTCATGATATTTTGGGAAAATATGACTAACTAGTAAAAATTAGTTATTGAAAACTTTTTACACCATCACTTGCCCTTAAGGAGCAGATTTTCCTCCCCATTTATTAAGTATTCTCTTGCAGATTAATTATAATCATATTTGGTCTTAACACAAATAAGTTAACTAAAGGATAGGAGGTCTCATCACGAGTCATCCTACCATGATCATGGGCTCTAACAAGGTGACATTACCACTATTGGTCATGAAGCTAGGGTAATCGATTTTGGTCGCAAGACTAAAAGACAAGAGGTATGATCATGAGTAGGCTCTCTCACTTTTGTTAGTTTTTGTGAATGGCATTTTGATTAGTTAGTTGATTTCTAAAAAAAGACATAAGTAAAGTATATGATCTGAAAAAATTTGAATCTATATCTAATAGATGGGATCAATGAATCTCATTAGGGTTGAAAGGAATCCTTGTTGAGGATATGGACGCTTGTTGGTAGTAGTGGCCATGCCCGTGGTATTGAAGTTAAATTAAAACTATTAGATTTACTTGGTTTATTTGTTTTTCCCTAAAGTAATTTCCAATGAAGTTTACTAATTAAAATTGAACTTGATACGATAAAAAATTATGGGTTTATATTTTAACAGGTTTTTAAATAAGGATGGATATGATTAAGGCATGTTGATAAGTTCCAAATTTTAACCAAACAAGTTAGGGATGAAGCTTTTAGGTTATTTGAAGACTAAAATCTTGAAGCATCTCAATTTTATTTCCTTGAATATTGTATATTTTTTGTCATCAACTAGAGATAACTAGTTCCCCAATGAGTCGCCATTTTTTGACCAGTTAAGTGTTAGCCTATTTCATAAAGGCAATTATAAATCCAAAAGAACATAAATTGAATAATGTAAAGTTAGGATAAATATATTTATTAAATTAGAATATTTAATAAATATTAGAGATATTTAGAAATAGAAATTTGTTAATAAAAATTAGGACTCTAGAAAAGAGTCGTTTCCTAGGATCTAAGTTAGGAGTGAAGTTAGTAGAGTGGTTAGAAACTCATTTATCGTAAATGGACACTTGTTGATTTTCCAAGTGATCCATAACTAGATTAAGTTAGAACATAGAGCTTATAAATAGGATTGTTTCCTATTTCATTGTGTAATGTGAGTGTAGTGTGAGAATGAGAGTTTACGTCTGTAAACTTCTGCAATTTGTAATGTAATATTTTTCCATGATTAATAAAGTATGTGTCTGAGGACACTTCTGCATCTACATGTGGTATCAGAGCCACGGTAACGCTGTGAGGAGGAGATTCCAGCGCTGTCAGATCGTGGAAAACTCAACTCCGTTGAAGTGATTGGCAAAAGATTGGTATGAAATTTGCAAATTTTTTTTTGTTGATTTTAGATCTGCAAATTCTAAAATCATTAAAAAAAAAAACAACAAATGCAAATCTGTGTGACTTTTCAAATTGTTTGAGTGAATAAAAACAAAAAAAAGGGACAACGCTGTATATTTTATTTTATTTTAAAAGTCCTTTCATAAAAAAATCGATTCTGCAAATCGATTTAGAGGACCATTAATGAAAATATATGAAATTCATGTGGATTCTGCAAATCGATTTAGAGGGTTCTGCAAATCGATTTAAAATATTTTGAAGCGTTCAAACAGCGCTTCCAACATTTTAATAACTAGCGTTCAGTCCAGCAATAATCAGCGTTGATATCTGCATTGATTAATAACCAGCGTTTGGCATGGATTTCTGTTGATTAATAACAGCGTTCTAAACAACGTTTTTTTCTAAAGGTCCATCTTCTGCACTTTCATTTTCTGCATTTGACATCGATTCATATCAATTCTGCAATAGCACCGTTGAAACATCGACTCTATATTTGGCATCGATCTGTGACATCGATTCTGAAAATCGATCAACAATAAAAACAACGTTCCAAGCGTTGTAATCTACATCGATTCAACTTCTATCCTTCAAACAGCGTTTTTGATTGAACCAGCGTTTTTGTCTTCCATTTTGCATCGATTCTGGCATGAATTCTGGAAAATTGATTCTGCAAATAATAGAACCAGCATTGAGCATTCTGGCATCGGTTCAGCGTTCTGCATAGCTTTTTGAGCCAGCGTTTATGCACAAATTGAGCCAGCGTTTTAAGATTGAGCCAGCCTTCTGCATTTATCATGTTTTCTTCTGACTCATAAAGGTCGCCAATCTCCTTGCAATGCTTTGCAGCCATTTATAATCTTCCTATCTCCATTGCTTTGTCCATGTTTTGGGCCTTTATAAACGTCATTCACAATGGCAAAAGCAGGAGGCGGTGGATAAAAGGAGGCTTAACGCGACTTTTTTTTCCCGAGAGTTGGTTGTTTCACGTGTTTTTGTTGAATTCGAGAAGTTCGAACGAAACAGACAGGTTGAAGCAAATATCCTCGTCAAAGAGGAGACGTCCGAAGTGCGTATGTAGACTTTGAGGTGACGTGTTCAAATCAGTTAAAGAACATTTTCTGATCCAACGTTAAAAGAATTTTGGGAAATAGCCGTTGGAGCAGATGGAATGTTGTGCCGTAATGTTGTATAATATTCGGAGGTTTGATCAGTCTTCAAAAATTTCTGTTCATTTATAACCTACCTTTCTGCCACGCGCCCGAGTCTTCACATTTCAGATCTTAACATGGTTTAAAGTTTTCAGGTGGAGCACAATTTGTGGAGGAGTCAGCGCTGTAGATTGTGTGTGGAACCCAATGAAATGAATGGTATGCATACATTTTTGTTTTTTATGCATTAAAAAGGTGAAACGTTGAAGGTGGAGTGGAAAGCTTAAGTGGAGTCATTTTTTAATGCAAATTGGAAAAAACACTTTGAGCAAGCATAAATTAAAGTTAAATGGTGAAAATTACTTTTATAAAATTGCAAATAAATGTGAGTTCACTTTTTATAAAGTGATATCATAAAGGGGTTTGATTTATTTTTACATTCATATTTGAAAAGGAAACTCACTTTTTTTCATAACGTGATTTTATCCAAAAAGGGAATTTTTTTTTTTTTTTTTTGTTTAAAAGAGGGATAAGGTGGATTAAAGTTTTTTAATGAGTGATTTTTGGAAAGATAAGTGTGCTTCAAAGAAATAAGGTGCATACTTTGTAAATTTGGAGTGATAAGGGAAAGTCATTGTTGTAATTCAAAGTATTGTTTTACTTTGAGAGAGATCGTGTCACTATCCAGTCAGATTTTGAAGGCACATTGTTTCAAAGGGTTGTCAGCTTGGCATTATCATTGCTTCAGATGTACTCAGTGATTAATAAAGATATCATTTTTTTGGTGTTGATGTGTCTTAGATCCGCCAGAAATTGAATAAGGGGATCTTAGGTACACCATGTGTGTTTGATGGCGCATGTTTTTTATGGCTTCATGACAGTTGCTTCTTGATCTGTGTCTAGTTGTGACACATTAATAATTTCATACATAAAGCAAGCACAACACTTATAACAAAATAGTTGCAAGATCAACACATGCATCTGCACAACTTCAACACATAATCAACGATTTTCTACATCAGCATTCTACATCAAACAAAAAATTCACTTAATCAAGTTCATGTACTTGCACACTCAAAAGTCTACATCAGCGTTGTTATACATTCTTTTCAGAACTTGTAATCAAATTCACTATGTTATGTTAATCATTAAAAATTCATTGTTAATGAATTTTTAAGAAGACAAGTGAATTAATTATTTTAAAGTGAATCATTGTAAGCTTTCTTGGGTACATTGTCGACAGTGTTCGACACCGTTCCTTTACACAAAATCAATTGAGCTCATCTCCAAGCGAGCGTGATTTCAAGAAATTTGCATCAAGACAGTACAAAGATCGAACCATCAAGCAAGCCAGAGTGCAGTTTATTGCAGCGACCATCAAAAGAAACCAAACAAGTTCAACTCTGACATCAATCAACCAAGTTGACATCGACATCAAGCGAGCGTGGTTATTCATTGAAGTGAGCGTAAAATCATCAAGTAAGTCAAGTGAAGCGTTCAAGCACACGCAATCGTCATCAAGCGAGCATGAATTCCAAAGTTTCAACAAGACAATTTTACAACTCTAGCAAGTGCAATCAGCAACAAATCAAGTGAGCGTGCCATTCAAGTCACATTCAAGCAAGCATGACATTCAAGTGAAATAGTTCAAAGTACGACACCTACAACAAGAGAGCCTGATTTCAAATGCGCAAGTTCAGATGGCACAACATATTCAGTTGTTAAACATTCTTCACAGTTTGATCATCTCCAGCGATGAAGACATGGTGCACGTCAGCAAAGAAACTCTTGCTGATCTTTCACGGCATCTACAACAAACACATGAAACTATTGAGTTTCTTCAGCTCGAGTCACAACTTCAAAGGATTGAATTGCAAGAAAAGAATGATACTTTCAAGTCTTTGAACCATCCAGATGATAAGTCTTTGCACAATCCAGATGATAAGTCATTCATTCAGCCAACTTCAAGTGTCGCAGCTGTTCTAGATCCAATTTCTTCCAAGCCCATCATCAGGCCCTGGGAAGACATTTAGAATAACAAGAATCGACGAGGCTTAGGATATGTCTAAGATGACGCCAACTTACATATTCCCGATTATTCCAAGCCCATTCAGTTCGTCAGTGCGAGATTTCTTGAACAGATCCCCTCAGCACATTCAGAGACAGTTGCAGACAACCAGCAGTGCATGCAACCCAAAGTTGCCGAAAAAGAGAATTCCACACAACCTGCAGTTGACGACAAACCAAAATGTTCTCATTGTCAGAGAACCGGTCATCTAGAAGATCAGTGTTTTGATCTCCATCCCTGTCACCATTGTGGCAAGTGCAATCATTCCTCAGAAAAATGTCGCAATCAACACAAATCAGAGAGATTGAAGATACATTATGAATGGATTGACCCTTGGGAATGGTCATCCACAGTTAAAAGATTGCTTCAGTTCTACAACCGCATATGATCACACATTGTGTAGCCCACACTGAAAAGATGATGGTACTCTCATGCAGTTGAATGGGGGAGTATAGCAGTGTAAAACTCCTACACCTGAAGGGGGGGGGGAGTTCAGGAATATTTTCCAGAGAAGTGTCTCTCCTTTCAGCTGACAAAGGGGGGAAAATGTCAATGAGATTGACAGTGGTTGTCAGACTGAAAGTCTCGACACAACCAGCAAAAGTAGCCAGTGGGCATCTTCAACAACCAGTGGGCTTTGATGCTGATTTCATGCAAAGGATAGATGGATCCTTTTGCAACTTGGCACCTGATGGCGTTGTCAAGCAACATTCAGAGATGAATCAGACATACAGTTGATTCATGTTCTCTTGAGATTGAAGATTTTTTTTCAGCATCAACTTGAGAACTTGGAAGATGGTTCCTCGTTCTTCTTTTGGATTTATCCTTGAAGGGGGGAATGTTAGCCTATTTCATAAAGACAATTATAAATCCAAAAGAACATAAATTGAATAATGTAAAGTTAGGATAAATATATTTATTAAATTAGAATATTTAATAAATATTAGAGATATTTAGAAATAGAAATTTGTTAATAAAAATTAGGACTCTAGAAAAGAGTCGTTTCATAGGCTCTAAGTTAGGAGTGAAGTTAGTAGAGTGGTTAGAAACTCATTTATTGTAAATGGACACTTGTTGATTTTCCAAGTGATCCATAACTAGATTAAGTTAGAACATAGAGCTTATAAATAGGATTGTTTCCTATTTCATTGTGTAATGTGAGAATGAGAGTTTACATCTGTAAACTTCTGCAATTTGTAATGTAATATTTTTCCATGATTAATAAAGTATGTGTCTGAGGACACTTCTGCATCTACATTAAGAGTACCCCTACATTTTTGGTCAAAATGAAGGGGACCCCATTATAAATTTTGAAAAATTCACCCTTCATTGCACTTGATTGGTCCATGGTTTCCCCTTTATTCATTATTAGGTTTTCACGCTTCTTTATTTTTTGAGAGTTTGATCATTTGTTGTATTATGATCCTTGGAGTTGTCACCTTGGTTGATTAATCACGAACAATTTTGTATTTTGATTTTGATTTTTGCTCCGCTTTCTTTTCAGACGACTTCCCAATGAATTAAGTTTTGTTATACCTCACTCGTGATTTGAAATTTTTATCAATCTTACTATTGTGACAGGTTTCTTTGATGATTTCATTCTTTAAGTCACTTTGATCTTGGTTTAAACTTTGTCTTCACGTAGCATTCCCATGACCAAAAAAAATATGCAACATAATGAATCAAATATTTTTACATTATAATAATGAAACATATTATATAACATAATCACAAGCTAAAAACAATGTAACATATACAATACATATTATAAATATTATATACAATACATATTATAAATATTATATTCTATCTTATAGCTTACAACACAAACAAAAGTTAAAATAAATATTACATACGCCATGCATATTATAAACCTACATCATGCCAAATATAAAAAAATGTATACAACCTAAAACATGAAAATAAAGCATATATATATATATATATATATATATATATATATATATATATATAAAGCCACCATATAATCTTACAAGAACCACAAGTATGTAGTATAATAAATTTGTTGTAATTATATAAATTGTGTTTATAAGTAATATATCTCACGATGGAGTCATCCTTAATGCACATTATATCATTAATTTCGCGGGAACAATTAGAAAAGAAAATACCCAGATACTTGAGGGGAAAATAAAATACACAAAGGAGGGTAATATTGTAAATTAAATCAACAATATCAATACTTGTCATTGTTCGGTGTTTGAATGGGACACAGGTTCTTTGCTTACAAAAATGTTTCATTTTAAACTTAAACAAGGAGAGATGCACGGAAGCAAGTCCCTGCCGTTAGAAAGAGCTTGAATTCGTACATGTTCTTTCCATGAGATTGATGAGTAGTCGTACATGTGCTTATAAAAATAGCATTGTTTCATGTTATTACAAAAATGGATCAAATATGTCACCAACGGCTAATAGACTTTATTGTATACCTAGAGACTTTTAACAAAGGAAAACTATGTTGTTGTGCTAATCTAAATAACCATTGTGCTAATCAAAATGATTGTGAGAATGTACACTAAAATCGTAAGTAATTCCTGCTTAACCTTGATCTCCTTGGCCCAAGAAATAAGTCAAGAAGCAAGCCAAAACTATATAGATAATTAACGAAAATGAATGTCAAACAATGTCCCTTGCTGATCATATATAATGCAGTATCCGAGCGAGTGTACACGATGGTCCACCTCTGTCAGATTGATTGGATCTCCCTCACCCTACCTGTTGAGATTGCAACAAGATGATGAGCTTAGTGGAAAGGCGTCGCCTTCACTAAGTGGGCCCGCGGGGTATTTTTGGCGCAAAGTATATTTTTAGACTATGTCTATTTTTAGACATATGGATCATGTTCTATGAGTTGCAGGATGCTATTTGTGGATGGTTGTTCAAGTCGAGAAAAATAGATGGACTTCTATTTTTAGACATACTGGGCATAATCTATTTTTAGGATTGCCTATTGCCACTAAAAATAGATATGTCGAATATTATTAGCCCTTAATAATATTTGGACTCTAAACATTATCTTATTCTCTTGGAGCACTTCAGTTAAGTGCACAGATGTGGCACAGGAGCTGACAGAAGGAATTACGCTATTCCTGAGGGTTTAGTGGAGCTACTGCATGGAGGACTTCAGTTAGAACTCATGTGACAGAGTTTGGTGGAGTTGTAGAAGTAGTTGGTGGAGTTGTGTTCAGTTTAACTCAGTTAGACACAGTTGAGCTAGTTGTATCTAGTCTAACTGATCGATACACTAGTGAGAGTGGTGTGAATTAATTAATAATTAATTCAATAAATGTTAACTCATTAATCAACTAAAGAATACATCAGTTAACTTCAGTGCATGGACAGTTTCAGTGGAGACCAGTGAAGAGGTAGGTGAAAGAGCAGTGTGACTATCAGTTGTGACTATACTGGTGCATGAGTTTGCACCACACAATGATGGAGATGCCAATGAGGATTGTGCAGTACATACCAGAGGGATTTGAACTCAGGATGAGCAATTATTCATCTTGGATTATGCAGTAGAGGCAGGCTAACAGGTGGAGAAGATTGGAGCACGTGTTTTGTATGATCTGAGCTTGTGTAGTGTGTAACAATTGGAGATTGCACTGAGAGCTTGTGAGGAGTTTGTACAATGATTGTTACATGATCTCTATCATTATAATATACAGATAGTTGGGGGTTTTCAGCTTTAAGCTTTCCCATAAATACCGTGTTTATATGTGTGATTGTTTATGGTTTTAATGTGCGCATGCGATTGTTTATATTTCTGCAAATTGATGATCCAATAGTAGAAGAGGTTATGTATTATGCATGAAGCTCAAATAGTGTGTGATCAGGATAATCTCAGTGAATAATTTAACAGTTATTCAAATTTCTACATGGTATCGGAGCGATATTGATCATTGGAGCAATTGCGAAACATTGGAGCGGTTGAGTTTTGTGCTGGTGGAATTCGAATTTGCAGCATTTTTTTCTTGGTGTCGAAGTTGAGATGTCTTTCAACGGATTGCGATTGAAGTATACCCTTGAGGGCAGCTCGAATTATATTGCATGGAAGGACAGGATGGAGGCAGTGCTAGATGACAATGGGTTGAAGGAGTTCATAGATGCTGAAGTCCCAAAGCCTACTTCTACTGATGCTGCCATACTTGGCGCATGGAAAAAGAAGACATCAAAGTGTCGAAGGATTCTGTTGGAGGGCGTGAAGGATCACATAGTATCCAGCCTTCATGGTAAGGCTTCTCCATTCTTGATGTGGAAAGCCTTGACAGATTTATTCCAAATCAAGAGCGACCAGAGGAAGTTGGCGCTCAAGGATAGACTCAGAAACATAAAGATGGAGAAAGGCGACAGTATGCCCAAGTACCTCACGAAGTTCATCCAATGCAGGGATGAGCTGGAAAGTGTGGGGGTGACTGTTGATGATGAGGACTTGGTGAGCTTGGCTCTCCTAGGGCTTCTGAAGAGTTGGCACTCCTATCAAGACTCTCTCAATGGTCGGGAGAAATTTCTAGGATGGGAGTGACTTTGGTCGGATCTTGTGCAAGAGGAGATAAGGCAGAGTACCAGGGACAGATCTTCATCAAGGAACTCTGATGAAGAGAATTTCACTTTGGCTGCCAAAGCAAAGAAGGGGAAGAGCAAGAAAGCTTCTCATTCCAGTGCGAAAGGCAAGAAGCGGGACATGTCCAAGGTGAAGTGCTTTCACTGTCACTAACAAAGACATTATGCCACAAATTGTCCGCAGAATAAGAAAAATAAGCAGGCTGCTGGATCTGCAGCTGGAGAGGCCTTAGCCTCACATTTTGAGCTGGATTTTTTGTTGATCACATGCTTGGTTTCAAGTGTGATGGGTTCAGTGTGGTTTCTGGAAAGTGGTGCATCTTTTCACATGACAGGAGATCGAGATTTGTTTACTGATCTGGATGAGAAAGATCTTGGAGTGCACATCGAGATGGGCGATGATGGTAGATATAGTGCGACGGACGGCACCATTTCCTTGGAGAGGAGTCTGGTAAACCCTTCGTATTGAAGGAAGTGATGCATGTTCCAGGATTGAAGAAGAATCTTATCTCTGTGGCGATGTTAGAAGACAAGGGATATGATGTTGTCTTTAGCGAGGGAAAGGCTTTCTTGCGTAGTAAGGAAACTTGTGAGACCCGGAGGATAGGGGTTCGAGTTAAGAACCTTTATCAATTGCAGGTAGATGGCTGTGCAGCATTGGCAGGCAAGGCATAAGGAGTGGTGACCCGGGATGATGGCGAGTTGTGGCACCGAAGATTGGGCCACCTTCACCATGGAGCTTTGAAGATACTGCAGCAGATTTCTACTGGGCTTCCTAAGGGTACTCTTGCGCAGTCAAATCAGTGCAAGGGGTGTAACTTGGGAAAATTTGTGAAAGCCACCTTTCACGAGAAGGATAGTCGCGCCACGACGATCCTTGAGAGAATTCACACAGACGTGTGTGGACCTTTCTCAGTAGCTTCAACAGAAAATCACAGGTATTATGTGATATTTTTTGATGATTTTTCTCGTAAGTGCTGGATCTTCTTCACGTAGAAGAAGAGAGAGACATACTCAAAGTTCTGTGAGTTCAAGGCACTAGTTGAGAAATAATCGGGGAAGTAGGTGAAGGCTCTTAGGAGCGAAAATGGTGGTGAATTCATCTCTGGCGAATTCAAGGACTTTTGCAGCGCAGAAGGAATTCGAAGAGAGCTCATAGCACCTCATAACCCACAACAGAATGGGGTTGCTGAGCGGAAGAACAGAACGATCGTGGGTGCTACATGGGCGATGTTGCATGATCAGGGCCTACCCATACACTTGTGGGTGGAGGTATGAAATACTGCAGTATATGTGCAGAACTGTTGTCCTCACAGGATACTTGGCATGAGTACACCCGAGGAGGCGTTTTCTGGTAAGAGGCCTGATATTTCCCATTTGAGGATTTTTGGTTCACCTGTTTACATTCAAGTGACGAAGGATGCCAGGAAGAAGCTGGAGCCGACTGCAGAGGTCGGGATATTTGTGGGGTACACTGATACACCCCACAACTATCGTGTGTATTTTCCAGACAGTCACAAGACTGTTGTGTGACGGGATATCAAATTTCATGAGGAGAAAGCCATGAAGTGTTCGCTTGAGAGGGAGCCACACTTGCATGCAGATGAGGAGCTATTGGTTCCTAAGGATGAGCCTCAGGATGTGGATCAGCCACAAGAGGAGGTTCATGGAGTGGAAGAAACCACTCATGCAATGCCAACCATCAGAGGGCAGAAGCGCACTACAGAAGCTGAGCAACTGGCTCAAGATGTATAGAAGGTTGTAGGAGCAACTCTATATGACGTCACAGCATGCAGAAAGTCGCACCTGACTATTAACGGATACGTGGCTCTATGAGAAAGTGCATCGTACGGAGCCATCCTCTTCAAGAGCTGTGGAGGACCCCCGCATGGGTAGATGCCATGGTGGAAGAGTAAGGATTCGACTGTCGAAATAAGGCATGTTTATATTGTCCTTACACTGTAAGGATTTTTAATGGTGGGTTCAAGATGGATTCAGCAAAGGAAGCAGTAGCCGATGAGAGTGTGTGAGAAGTACAAGGAAAGATTTCTTGGTTCAGGTTTTTCGTGCGTATTTGAGGGATCGATTATGAGGAAACCTTTTGCACTGTTTATGGTATTCTTCCACACTGACGATTCTTTTTTTCTCTCATGGGCACATCACCCATGATATCTCCTTTCGTTCAATGATTCATTGAGGAGGAGGTGTACATAGAGCAGCCTTAAGGTTTCGAGATCTTCAGCAGTGAGTCGCATGTGTGCCAACTCAAGAGAGCACTGTACGGGCTGAAGCAAGCACCTCGTGCTTGGTACACACCGTTGTGTAACCAGCTCCAAAGAGAGAAGAAAAGAGATATTCACGGCTTAGAAATGAGCCACTTCGAGGGGGCAACCTCCAATACATTACATGAATGAACAATTCTTGGATGATTCAATTTACAAAACCTCCTTTCTATATATAGGAGTCCATGGCGCCATAATGTAATCATAGTGGGCCACAATGTAATCCTAGCCGACCTAACAATAATAATTTAAGGGCACAATAATAACAAAATGGGGGTTACAAGGGTACAATAATAACAATAAGGGGGTTACACTAACAACAATAAAGGACTATACTAGTAATATAGGGACCTAACATGCCCCTCTCCTTCAAAAAAGTGTTGTCCTCAACGCTTGAGTAGCTTTGGGTGCTTTTGTATAAAATTCTCATCCTCCCATGTAGAATCTTCATTGGGTAAGTTCTTCCACTTGATGAGATACTCTGAAATTGATCGATTCCGTAGTTGTCGAGTTCTTGTTTCCGTGACCGCTTCAGGTTCCAATATGATTTTTACTTCCTCATCAAGTTCTGGTAATATTGTTTGAACTGGAAGATTTTCACCGATAACCTTCTTTAAGCATGAAACATGGAAAATTGGATGTACTCGCGAAGAAGCAGGAAGCTCCAATTTGTATGCCATAGTACCAATCTTTTGCCACACCTTGTAAGGACCATAGTACTTTGGCGATAATTTATTATCCTTCTTAGCTTGCTTGAGGGACATTTGTTTGTATGGTTGTAGCCGTAAAAATACCCAATCTCCTACATCAAAACTTCTCTCGTTGTGATGTTGATATGCCTGTTGTTTCATTCGATTTTGTGCCAAATTCAGGTTATCCTTTAAGAGTTGGAGAACTTCTTGCTGATGCTCGATGTGATCTTCCACTTCTTGAACCTTCAAATTTTCCCTTAAAGATGATGTGATGGATGGTGGATGATATCCATAAAGTGCCATAAATGGGGTCATTTTTGCTGCGGTATGGAAGGAAGTGTTATACCACCATTCAGCAAGAGGTAACCACTTGACCCATTGTGTTTGTTTATCAGATACAAAACAATGAAGATATCCTTCCAAACATTTATTTACTATCTCAGTTTGACCATCGGATTGAGGATGATAAGATGAGCTATGAGCTAATTGAGTACCTAACCAAGAAAATAAATCCGTCCAAAAATTTCCAGTAAAAATGGGATCTTTGTCGCTCACAATAACCCTTGGGTTTCCATGTAGCTTTTGAATTGTGTCCATAAATGTAGTAGCAATTGTGCTTGCTTTAAATGGATGAGATAATGCACAAAAGTGTGCATACTTGGTAAGTCTATCAACTACCACCATGATGACACTCTTTCCTTCGGACTTAGGAAAACCTGTGATAAAATCCATTGAAATCTCCTCCCAACGTTGACTTGGAATGGATAAAGGTTGTAGAAGTCCTGGGGTCTTAATTGTTTCCACTTTATTCTGCTGGCAAACCAAACATTCCGCCACAAACTTTCGAATATCAGATTTAAGGCCATCACAAAAAAATTCTTTCTTCACCCTGTGGTAAGTTTTTAAAAATCCTGAGTGTCCTCCTAAAGGAGAAGTGTGCAATTCCAGAAGAATCTTTTGTTTTAGTTGGGAATTCTTACAAAGATATAAGCGATCTTTGTACCATAAGGAATCATTTTCCAACTACATGTATCAGATGTACTAGGATCTTGCTGCAACTTTTGAATGAGTGTCCATACATCTTTGTCCTTCTTCCATTCATCTCTTGCTTCGGTTATCCAATCTGGTTGGATAATATAAATGGCACAAAGCAATACTTCCACCTCTTCATTCTTTCTTGAGAGTGCATCTGCAACAACATTAAGCTTTCCTTTTTTGTAGATTATTTCAAAGTCATAACCCAACATCTTTGTGACCCATTTTTGCTGCTCTTCTGAAGATAGTCTTTGTTCCAAAAAGTGCTTAAGACTATCATGATCAGTTTTTACCTTGAAGTGTCTTCCCATTAGGTAAGTTCGCTATTTCTTTAGTGCATGCAGTATTGCTAACATTTCCTTCTCATAAATAGGTTTCTGTAAATACTTTCCTTTGATTGGACGACTTTCAAAAGAAATGGGTCTTTCTTCCTGCATTAAAACAACACCAATTCCATTTCCTGAGGCATCACATTTCACAATAAAGGTTTTTGTGAAGTCTGGCGTAGCTAAGACCGGTGCTAGGCACATTGCCTCTTTAAGATGTTCAAAGGCCTTAGTTGCTTCAGGAGTCCATGAAAATGCATCTTTCTTCAACAATGTTGTTAGAGGTGCTGCTATTCTCCCATAATTCTTAACAAACTTGCGATAATAGCCTGTTAACCCGAGAAATCCTCGCAACTGCTTTATTGTCTTGGGGACTTTCCATTCCTTAATGGCTTTAATTTTGTTAGGGTCTGCTTTAACACCCTCGTGAGATATAATATGACCCAGATATTCCACCTCTTGTACTCCAAAGAAACATTTGGATGTTTTTGCATATAATTGTTTCTCCTGCAATAGTTTGAGCACCCTGTCAACATGTTCAACATGATCCTTCCAAGACCTACTATAGATTAGTATATCATCAAAAAATACTAGCACAAATTTTCTAAGGAGGGTTTGAAAATGGAATTCATCAACCCTTGAAATGTAGAAGGTGCATTGGTAAGGCCAAAAGGCATGACCAAAAATTCATAATGACCCTCATGAGTTAGAAATGCTATTTTTGGAATATCTTCAGTCTTCATTCTAATTTGATGATATCCTGAATGAAGATCCAACTTGGTAAAATAAATTGCTCCATGTAATTCATCCAATAATTCATCAATCACGAGAATGGGAAATTTATCTTTAATGGTGAGCTTATTGAGCTCCCTATAATCCAAAAACATTCGCCATGATCCATCCTTCTTGTGTACCAATACTACAGGAGCAGAGAAAGAACTTTGACTAGGTTGAATTATACCCGCCTCTAACATTTCTGCAATCATACGTTCAATTTCGCTCTTTTGGAAGTAAGGATATCTGTAAGGCCTGATGTTTGGAGGAACACTTCCTGGAATCAAATGAATAGCATGATCATGATCATGAATAGGTGGGAGTCCTTTGGGAGTTTCAAACACCTTGGAATGATTGTCCAAGACTTGGTGGAGATCTGCAGAAATAGATGATTTTGATGTCGGAACTTCTAGTGAGCATAATTGTGCAATTACACCTCGTTGTTGTTTCTTTAGAAGCTTTGTCATGACATTAGAGCTTATTATCCTTCCCGACTTCCCTTCAATACCTCGCAATTCGACTTCTTTTCCTTCTGAAAAAAATTTCAAGAAAAGTTCTTGAAAATTAAAAGCTACCGTCCCCAAAGATTGTAACCATTGTACTCCTAGTACAACATCAGCACCTCCCATATGAATGGAAAGAATTGGACTAGTCAATACATATTCCCCATGGTTAGCTTGATATTATGGCATTTTCCAGAGAAATTTATAGTTCCTCCATTTGCAACCATCACTTGACATTCTGGTGCTGGGTATAGGAAACAATTTAATTCCTTGGCTACCTTACAATGAATAAAATTATGGGTGCTACCTGAATCAATCAACACTATTACCTTTTTCTTCTTGATTTGTCCTTCTATCTTGAGAGTTTGGGGAGTTGTAATTCCTGCCAGTGCATTACACGATATGGTCGAATTCATTTCTTCTTCTTCTAGGGCTGGTTCCTGGTGTATATCCTCTTCTTGTTCATTTTCATCTTCCTCTTCACAATCTATGTAAAATAATTTCTTCTCAGCACACTTATGACCTTTAGTGTATTTTCTATCACAATTGTAGCAAAACCATTTTGCTCTTTTTTCTTCCAATTGTTTTGGTGTCAACCTTGTAGGTTGTGGAAATCTAGGTGTAGCAACATTTCCTTCTTTATAGAATTGAGTGGTAGGCTTCCTTGTCACCGTTATTTTACATTCAAATCTTCTTTCCAACCTAAATGCCTTCTCCGATGAATCTGGTTCCAAAACACGAACTTCATGTTGGATATTATCCTTTAAAGTGCTTATGAAGAGATCGATCCTGTGTTCCTCTGGAATATCAGTTACCCTTATATTCAATTTTTGGAATTCCTCAATGTGCTACCCCACTAAACCCTTTTGTTTGAGATTTATCAATTGGCTAGAGAAGGTGTTGCTCTTTGTATCCTCATAATGTGCAATCATTTCTTCCATAAAAATTGACCAAGTGAAAATTTTTTTACGGGAGCGAAGCCATCGATACCATAAAAATCTATTTTGTTCTAAATGTAAAGTTGCAATGCGTACCTTTTGTGTGTTTTGCATGTTATGGAGATCAAAATATTGCTCCATCTGTAGTATCCATGTTACAGGATCCTTTCCATCAAACTTCCTCATATCCAATTTTGGAATATGGTGGTTCTTCCCGCCAACATTAGAGTTTATGAAATCACGATTAACATTTATTTTGTTCTCATCATGAGGTTCTTCTACTATCTTTTCACCATTAGGAAACATTTCTTGTATCAACTTTGTCAAACCTTCGATGTATGTTTTTAGATCATTCTTCATGTTTTCCATCTTAGCTTCCATGCCAGCTTCCATGCCATCCATCTTAGCTTCCACGCCTTTCTTCAAACCATCCATCTTCTCTTCCATGCCTTTCTTCAAAACTTCCATTTCATTTTTTGTTGCTCTTTGCGAGAGTGAAATTTGTTGCACTTGCTCTTGTAATTTTTATAGATCATGTTGCAATTCTTCATCTTCATGAGTCATAGTAGAGCCTTCTGAAGGCTTAATGGGTGTTGAATTATTTTTACGGGGCATATTTTAGAACCCAATACTGATATATATTCTACAATATGCCCTTGGAATCAATTCAAATTGATTCTTCTAACAAGACTTATGCAATTCGAAAAAAAAAATACACACTTTTTTCTTGCTTTTAAGGAGCTCGATATTGAAATTGGATTATATTTTTGATTGCAGCACTTAAATATTTTATTTTCATTACCAACGTAGCCCAGTAAATTATCTTTCAAATTCCATAGGTCTGACCTGATTTGGATTCTCCAAGACAAAGTTGTGTCCAATCTCCCACAATGACCTAATTATGGACTGGTTCAGTAGAGCGAACTTGTACGACTTGCCACATGTCACTGTTTCATCCTTCGTCTCTAAAATTGATAGCCAAGAAACTAAATTCCGTGTACTTGTGATCACTTTTTACGGCACTCCAATCCGATGCCCAGAGAGAGAGTTATTGAACTTTTCCCACGATCACCTCTTTGAGATGAAATTCAGGAGCTTGAAAAAGCACTACCTTCCACAGATCATATCTCCAAAAATATTGCGAACCAAAATCTAAATTTTTTTGACGAATTTCTTCAGGATTTCAACTTTGTACCATAGGAATTTCAGATTCTGACCCTTCGTAGAAAAAAATTTATAGTGCAAATTCCACGATGACCTGTTTAGGAGCCTGAAAAAAGACCTAACTTCCATAGATCATATATCCGAAAATATTACGAACCAAGCTCTGAAATTTTTAGACAATCTTCCTCAGGATTTCGGCTTCGCACCCTAAAAATTTCAGCTTCTGAAACATCGTAGAAACAAAGTTATAGCGAAAATTCCACGATGACCTGTTTGGAGCAGCGAAACCCTAGAATCTAAAGCTCTGATACCAAATGTTGTGTAACCAGCTCCAAAAAGAGAAGAAAAGAGATATCAACGCCTTAGAAATGAGCCACTTTGAGGGGGAAACCTCCAATACATTACATAAATGAACAATTCTTGGATGATACAATTCACAAAACCTCCTTTCTATATATAAGTCTGTGGGGCCATAATGTAATCCTAGTGGTACAGTGTAGTCTCTTTGACCTAACAATAATAATTTAAGGCACAATAATAACAAAATGAAGTTACAAGGTACAATAATAAAAATAAGGGAGTTACACTAACAACAATAAGGACTATACTAGTAATATGGGGCCTAACACACGGATAAACAATTATTTCATGGGACTTGGTTCAAGAGTGAGGCGGATCCGAACCTATACCAGATTGTGGTGGAGAGTAAGTTGCTGATCATTGTACTTTATGTAGATGATTTGATTTTGACAGGTGATGAGCTGGTGATACTCTCATGCAAGGAGGATCTTGCAAAAGAGTTTGAGATGAAGGACTTGGGCCTCCTTCATTATTTCCTGGGATTGGAAATTTGGCAGCGCAGTGATGGATTGTTTGTTTCTCAGGGTAAGTATGCCCGGGAGATACTGGAGAAGTTCAACATGCATGGCTGCAAGCCTATTGATACTCCTCTTCCTGGTGGTTGGAGGAAGGAGGATGCTACTTCAGCGGAGGTAGTGGATGCCACTGTTTATCGACAGTTGGTGGGGTTGCTTATGTATCTGGTCAATACATGACCCGACATATGCTATGCTGTTAACTAGCTTTCACAAGCTATGGTTAAGCCAACCACGCTCTTCTAGAAGGCAGGCAAGCATGTATTGAGATATCTCAGAGGCACATCGGGATATGGATTATGGTACAGACAGTCGGATGAGGTGAAGCTATGTGGCTTCATGGATGCAGATTGGGCAGGGAGCCCAACGGACAGAAAGAGCACATCTGGAGGGATTTTCAGTATCGGGTCGACAACAGTTTCTTGGTACAGCAGGAAGCAGAGATCCGTGGCACTCAATTCAGCAGAGGCCGAGTATATGGCAGCGATTTTGGCTGCATGTGAGGCTATATGGATGAGGAAGATCCTAGTCGGGTTGTTCGGTTCACACTTAGAGCCTATTGTGATTTATTGTGATAATCAGAGTTGCATCAAACTCTCGGTTAATCCAGTATTTCATGATAGATCTAAACACATTGACATCCAGTATCATCATATCAGAGATTGTGTGCAGCGGAAGGTCATGTTACTTTCATACATTCCTACGAAGGATCAGGATGCTGATATCTTGACGAAGGCGCTCACCAGGAGCAAATTCGAATACCACAGGGGCAGGATAGGGGTTGCAGATAATCCATATCTTGTTGAGAGGGAGTGTTGAGATTGCAACAAGATGATGAGCTTAGTGGAAAAGAGTCGCCTTCACTAAGTGGGCCCGCAGGCTATTTTTGGCGCAAAGTCTATTTTTAGACTATGTCTATTTTTAGACATATGGATCATGTTCTATGAGTTGCAGGATGCTATTTGTGGATGGTTGGTCAAGTCGGAAAAAATAGATGGACTTCTATTTTTAGACATATTGGGCGGAATCTATTTTTAGATTGCCGGTCTAAAAATAGATATGTCGAATATTATTAGCTCTTAATAATATTTAGACTCTAAACATTATCTTATTCTCTTGGAGCACTTCAGTTAAGTGCACAGAAGTGGCACATGCAGCTGACAGAAGGAATTACGCTATTCCTAGGGTTTAGTGGAGCTATTGCATGTTGACTTCAGTTAGAACTCATGTGACAGAGTTTGGTGGAGTTGATTGAGGAAGTTAGTGAAGTTGTATTCAGTTTAACTGATTTAAACATAGTTGAGCTAGTTGTATCTAGTCTAACTGATTGATACACTAGTGAGAGTGGTGTGAATTAATTATTAATTAATTCACTAATTATTAACTCATAAATCAACTAAAGAATACATCAATTAACTTCAGTGCATGGATAGTTTCAGTGGAGACCAGTGAAGAGGTAGGTGAAAGAGCAGTGTGACTATCAGTTGTGATTATACCGGTGCATGAGTTTGCACCACACAATGATGGAGATGCCAATGAGGATTGCGCAGTACATACCAGAGGGATTTGAACTCAGGATGAGCAATTATTCATCTTGGATTGCGCAGTAGAGGCAGGCTAACAAGTGGAGCAGATTGGAGCATGTGTTTTGTATGATCTGAGCTTGTGTAGTGTGTAAAAATTTGAGATTGTACTGAGAGCTTGTGAGGAGTTTGTACAATGATTGTTACATGATCTCTATCATTATAATATACAGATATTTGGGGGTTTTCAGCTTTAAGCTTTCCCATAAATATTGTGTTTATATGTGTGATTGTTTATGGTTTTAATGTGAGCATGCGATTGTTTATATTTCTACAAATTGATGATCAATAGTAGAAGAGGTTGTGTATTATGCATGAAGCTCAAATAGTGTGTGATCAGGATAATCTCAGTGAATAATTTAACATTTATTCAAATTTCTACACTACCAATGTTATGTATTCCTACACCCAGACAATATATAAGTCTAGGTTCTAAAATGTCAATATTAATGTCTCAAAGATGCGGGAGAATGTAACTTTCGCTGAATGTAACTCAATTTGGGGTACTTCTTGGACATATCATATGCAAGGAAGAATTTTTAGTGTTCCCCGCAAAGATTGCATTGACTGTAAATATACCACCTCCCGAGAATGTTCCAATGACGCAGTCTACTCTAGGACACACTGAATATTGAATATGCACTGGCATATGCAATTATGTCAATCTGACAATGCATATTGAAGAGCTTCTACGGACGGATGTTCAATTCGTTTGGATTGAACATTGTGAAAATGATTTTGTAGAACTTAAATAGAAAATGGTCATTGCACCAATCTTAGTTCTTCCAGATTCAGACATTAACTCATTTAACCAAAAAAAAATGAAAATTTCAATATATTGAAAACTATCGCTTGTTGGCTTGTCAATTAAAATTTCATTTACAAAATACACCGTCTCGGGATAACCGCATGTATAGGTTGTTCCAATGGTGCATGGTGTCCATGTGTTTGAATGTGGAAACGTTTGATCATTGGCTATGCATTTAGTGCTTGCATGCAACCCACCTAACGTCTTTATAACATTCATATTTCCAACTTACATCAGTTTAAAACATGTTTACTGTGCTTCTTTTTCACTCCTTTTTCTCGTTTCCTGCATGCTGAGCGACCTTGAGCAACCTTCATCATTGTAAAACATGTTTACTGTACTCCTTTTCCTGGTTTCCTGTATGCTAAGCCTACTTTCAACAACATTAGTGACTGGGATGCTGGCACATGTAATACTAACACCAGCTCTGTTCAAACTTTTTTTATTGGCCTTTGGTTGCATTTGTACATGGTTTTCAACGGAAAAAAGCACCAGTTAGTTATGCAGGTGATTACTTGCATTTGTACATGGTATTCACCGCACAAAAACACCATTTAATTATGTAGGTGCTTCAGGAGTTGGTTCACTAGGCTAGCCCTAAAGAAAACATACTCTAGTCATGCATCCTTCAGTGAAATGTGAAGGAGAAACGAATGGAATAGTTTGATTGACATTAAGTAACTGAAGGCTTTAATACCATAATTAATAATAGATAAAAGACTCACACTTGAGACCCAAGTTAGCTAGCCAGCCGAGCTGGCTACCCAGCAGCTAAGAGAGTAATACCGAGTCTAGTAAGAGACAAAACTGAAAACACCTGAGATTAGCCTCACTTAGAATAAAAAATCTCTATTAATTTTTTATATAACGACAGATAATCAGTTTGTAGGAAGTGGATTCCATGTCCTAATAACTTAATTTTCTTTAATGAGAAAATTGTTGTAGTAGAAAACATGATGAGGGTGATGGCCTTGTCAATAGTTATGCTGATATTTATGAACCACCCAAGTTGACAAAGAATCAGACACATTATAATACTCTCTGTGTAATATTGGGGCTAGAAATGAGACAAACCAATTGTAACCTTTAAACTATTAAATAGTGAGAAAAATCCTCACCTGGAAAGAAAACGTGTTAGCTTGTGAATTATCTGCAATTGATACGATGGTAAGACAGTAATAAAATTTAGGGTAGGGTTATGCATTTATGTGAAGGAGACCTTTTCACAAGAAACCGTTACCTCCCATACCCTGCAAACCTATGAATAAGGAAATAGTTAATAAGCATTTAGAACTGGGTTTTATGAATTCAAAGTACACTTGAACCTTCCAATCCGTGGATGGTGTGCCGAGTGCTTATGGTGCAGCTCTTAGGAACTGTGTTCCATACAGGGTATGATCTCTATTGAATTGCGTAGTTGGTTTCCCTTCTTTTCCCTTTCTTTAAAATCCAGACTAACATAATGTAGTTGGTTTCCCTTCTCTGCCCTTTTTTCATTGCCCTTCCTTTAAAATCCAGACTACCATAATTGTATGTATTTATTCCCTGTAGAATAGGCTAACATAATTTGTGTTTGTTTCAGTTTGTTTCATATATCTCAGACCGCAATATGCAAGAGTATGCATTGTTTGAACAAGTCGCAATATTCAGGAGTATGCAATGTTTGAAGATAGGAGAAATGGAAGCCAAGGTAGACAATATGCAGGAGTATGCAGTATTTGAAGACAAGTAGCAATGGAAGCCAAGGTAGATATAAATTGAAGTGAAATTGAAGCCTAGCCAACTGAAAATTGAAGAGAAGAACACACAACCACTTTGGGAAACTCGGCAGCCACGTGTAGCAGTGGACTCAGGTTATTTGGGAAGCTGGGTAGCCACGTGTAGCGGTGGGCTCTCATGATATTGGAAGCCTTGGTCACATACCAATAATAATGTTAAAGAGCAAAGCCTTGGTCACAATACCAATACTAATGTTAAAGAGCAAACAAACAAATAACGTTAATAGCCAATGCTAATGTTAAAGAGCAAACAAACAAATAATGTTAATAGCCAATTTGGAGAAAATTTTGCGAATTTTTTTATCACATGATGTAATTTACCCTAACTATTGTGCCTCTTTGCCTCCAAAAGAGGCCATTAAAATGAAAAAGTTATTAATTAACTAACAAAAGGCAATGTGAACATTTGTGAAGATTTAATAGGGTGTAATAAGATGATTTTTTTTTTAATCATAATATTTGGTTAAAAATTTAGGTTTCACGTTTTGATTACTATGCGATGAATAATACTAACTCACAGAACCTATTACTATAGTCCCTGCCATCCCTGAGGGCTGGGACTAAAACCATAAATACTTCATGTGGCATTGAAGCAGTCAAATTCTCTATATGTTGTTTAACTATATTTGGTCATGTCCATTCAACCATGGTTGGGAGATATTTGTTGACCAATCCAAAGCCTCGTTGAACTTCTCATGGATCAATATAACACAATTTTCACCCCATCCACTCACCGAAAAACAATTCCTCCATGCTATAAATTTGACCAGAATGAATAAGCAAACTACTTAAATTTTATTATAGTGAGATTTGTCCATAGTTCATTTTCTATATGTAGGTTGAAATTTATTCTTTGTGAAATGTTAATGAAAATATGAGAACCACGTGTTATCAAACTGTGTTTCCCCTATAGACTGGGAACACAACTTATTCTAAAATTTAAATCCACGTATAATAGCGAATTGATGTATACTGAGATCCATGTATTTAAATGAACACTTCTCTCAACTCAAACTTCCACGAATGTATCACATTAAACTGTTTTATTCGATGGCCATAATTATTAATAGCACAATCCCACAAGATGCTTAAATATTTCACGAGGTCATATAAACAATTAATGGAATACCATCAAATTAAAAGCATCTGGTGACCAAAATAGTGAACAAATGGTGCAAAATATTCCACAAATCAAGGGCACATTCTCATATAAACATGAAAAATATGGCTTTGATGTATTGAGAGACAATTGGTTACTTAAGTTTTTTACGAATTAATAGGGCATTTGAATCAATCAAACATATGTTTCCAACATGAATCCACTATTTTTGAAAGATTTTCATTTCATATATCATGTAATATTTGGTGCATTATTTTGTTTTGACTCACTCTTGATCCATTTTTGTTATGATTTTGTTTTGCAGGCTGAGCTTGGAATTTCAAAATGATAAATAAAGGAAATTTGTGTGCTTTAATCCTACGATCCTCCAATGCATTTCCTATTTTATCATTGCAATTATCACTCCAAATAAACATTGCAAACACTATGATTAGACCATCAACTAGTGTTGTAGGAAAACAACTGGAATAAAATATTTTGCACAATATCATTTATGGCCTGAATGGGCCACAAAATCGATTTATTTTGATCAGCATAACTAACCTCATTTGTATGACTGGGCCACATATGCAATATCTAGTTGTTATATGATTTGGTTTTTAAAACAATGCGCCCAATCTTGGGATAGGGCCAAAACCCGTGGGTTGAATTCTAGGTTTGTCTAATATCTATAATTATATATATGAGTGATCCAAAGTAGAAAGAGGGGGTATTGATATCTAGATTATGGTGCAACATTTTTGTAAAGGGCCCGAAGGTTGTAGGTTGTAGAGAAAGACGGAGGAATGCTATTGGAAAATCATTGTGACTTGTTGATGGTGCTGGAAATCCGTCAATGAAGGGGTATCCCCGATGTGAAGTCCTAATTAGACCTCACACCGTTTGGAATAGGAGCCCCATTTGGAGTATTGACCTGGTTGCCATTTTTTGGCTCTAACTGTTAGCAAGAGAGAGGAATGCGTATGTGCTTTTGAAAAGAAAGTAAGTGTGCCTAGTGAGTGTTCGGTTGCAAGTGTGTCAAAGTTCTTCTACTATGGAGGGAAAGAGAAAAGAGAGCCTCTAAGAAAAAGGTAATAGTACCACCCAAGTAGAGACACATTAAAACAAGAAGGATCCCTCTAAAATCCAACAGAATAGTCGACAAAAGATGTGACGATAATTACAACCAGTCAATGAGAAATATTTGTCTAATATCCTACAGAATAGTCCACAAGGATGTGATAGTGATAACAACCATTAAAACACATTATCAATAAGATAAGTGGTAAAATAACTGAAATAGTTCAACTAATTTAGCATAGATGAAATCAAACATGAAATATAAGCATCCACATAGTAATATTACAAATATTCATAATCCACACACAAAGAACAAGTTGTACTTGAAGGATTTTGTTATTAAGTAAAATTTCCAAGACTCATGTATGTAATGAACATTACTAGCTCCAATAGTGGAGCATTGGAGCCACTCCATGCTCCCCAAAAGAACTAGTTTGTCTCTCTAAAGCCTTGCAGGAGGAGCCAAGGTGAAAAATTCCTTTTCTCATGCAGTGAGGGTGTATATATAATCAAGAGGTGATGCTTCACCTTGTGACTCTTTGACTACCCTCATGATTGTTTTACTTCCTATGAATTTTTAGCTTTACATGACCCTTCATATTTTGAATATGTCCATTGTACTTCCACTTTACAATACATTTTGAATAGGTAGCTACATAATCCAAAATAATGATGAGGAATATGATGAATTTGTCACATGACTTGACATGCACTACATGATGATGTGACAGTGCCAATTTTTCCTTCTTGCTGAGTCTTTCCTTGTGTCTTGTTGAAAATATGATACATGTTCTTCTTCTTCCTCCTCCTTATGACTTGAAGACTAGGAGACTTCCATGTGATATTCATCTTCATCTTCTGTAATAGTCTGGTTTCCCTTCGTATTCTCTCCTGATGATCAACTTGTCTCTTCAGCTCCATATGTGTCTTCTAGCATGTCCTCATTCTCCATCTCCTTATTAATCATCCTGCCATAACATGATAAAGTACCTACATCTGCAATCCACTCATGACAAGAAAACATAAGTACGATAAAACCCTAATATACGATGGTGCATATTGATCCACTGATTGAGCCAAAACCAGGTGACAGGCTGGGAAAGAGGCTCAGTGACTATGCAGTTGTGTAGTTCAGGAAATCAGGGGTGACGCTTGAGCTTTGAGACTACGAAATGTGAAGTTCATGATGGAATGAGGGATAAAACTATGCAATCTAGGAGATGAGTGTGACAGGCTAAGGGCATGGGCACTAGATCATCATATTGTGTATTTTAAGAGATCAGAGTTGAGGTTTGAGCCTTGAGGCTGTGCAATGCAAAGTACTGACTGGGAAGTAGAGAGAAATTGCGCAGTTTTAAGAGTCAGTGAGTCAGGCTAAGGGATTTTACATTGTTTCAGCCAATTGCACAGTTCTGGTAGGTAGAGAAGGCCTGGTGATTCCGCAGTTTCACAGTTCAATAGATCAGGGTTTGAGCTTGAGCTCAAAGATTGTGTAATGCGCAGTTGGGGTTAGGCTGGAGTGTTAGGTAAACATGACTCGGGGTAGAGTAAATGTTGACTAGGGTAAACAGTAGTGGTTTTGGGGCACATGGTTTTGTGCACCCATGGTTTTGGCCCATGGTATTACATGTAATGGAGCCTATAAGAGGCTGGGAATACTTCATTGTAAGGTAGGCCTGGAGGTGAGTGGTGAAGGCTCACTTGGCCGGATTGGTCAGGGTTTTGGCCAATGGTTAATGAAATTTCATTGGTTGGGTTTTTCCCCAGAGTTTGGGGTTTTCCCGATAAAATATTTGTGTTAATGTTTATGATTTGTTGCTGGTTGTTTTTCATGACTATTATTCCTCTCGGTAAATTTATTATTTCTCCTGTAAATTTCTAACAAATGGTATCAGAGCCATATTTGGCTTCAAAGGGACGCTTTTGTAGTCAAGGGTTTTATTGGCCTATGAATGGAGAAATCAATGCAGCCTTTTGCAGATCTGGCCATACGGAGCATGGTGTTTCTAGGAAATAGGAAATATCCAATTGACTGATTCCATGGGGAATTCCATGGAGGGTTCTCAATGGATAAAGAGAACAATGGTGCTGCCACAGCTCAGATCTGGTGACTAGCAGTTATAAGAAGTTGGTTCAAGAAATTCAGAGATGAGAGGATGTTTGCATGTGGATTAATTAATTGATGAACCATGTATCTAAAGAGAACTCCTAGAGGACTAGCGGTTACAGAGGCTGGTGACCCATGTAATCCGGTAGATGGGTTCTTTTTATATGGACATTGATTTCATATGTACAAAGAGCAACAATGAAACAAAAAAAATATTATTATAATGGAGTTAATTTTTTACATGTAAATGGGCATACTGCTGTAAGACCTGGTATGGCATGCGTACCCCTAGTTAATCACTGGTAAATTCTGAGTTAGACCTAGGTGATAGGGGGGATGTCAAGTTTACAATTACTCTGGGTAAAAATTTGAGGGGGCAAGAGCTAGAGTGAGCGGGGTTGTCTCACTTAGTAAGTTTGGCTGGATTTAGTCAATAATCCCCAAGTCAATTTTAAGGGGGGAATTGTTAGGTAAACATGACTCGGGGTAGAGTAAATGTTGACTAGGGTAAACAGTAGTGGTTTTGGGGCACATGGTTTTGTGCACCCATGGTTTTGGCCCATGGTACTACATGTAATGGGGCCTATAAGAGGCTGGGAATACTTCATTGTAAGGTAGGCCTGGAGGTGAGTGGTGAAGGCTCACTTGGCTAGATTGGCCAGGGTTTTGGCTAATGTTTAATGAAATTTCATTGGTTGGGTTTTTCCCCAGAGTTTGGGGTTTTCCCGGTAAAATATTTGTGTTAATGTTTATGATTTTTTGCTGGTTGTTTTTCATGATTATTATTCCTCTCGGTAAATTTATTATTTCTCCGGTTAACATGGAGGGCTAAATTGCGCAATTTTGGAGGCCAAGGCTCAGAATTGAGCACTGAAATTGCATAGTGCACAGTCCAAGGAGGCAAGAAATATGAATTTCATAGGGTTAAGATGAAAGGTCGCAACTTGAGGGTTGGGACTACGCAATGCGTAGTTTAGGAAGGCTGGATGACACTAAGTTGTTGGAAATTTTCAGAAATTTGGCTAAGTGTGGGGTCAATGAAATTTATGTGAACAGTGATAGGACTTGACTATGATTATACAATTATATATTTTACGACATAACATAGATCATCTGGAACAAATGAACACACACTTCCCTTAGTGTGACAACCTTTGCGACAACTTATGACAAGTGTGAAACTAAAGATATACTTTGTGATGACCATGACGATACTTGTGCGATAGTTCTTAAAAATTTGGAAATGAGTATGATGGATGTCTACATGGTAAGATAAACTAATTTTAACAAATATAACCTCTTGAAACTACCAAAACAATCTTGTGTACATCGTACGACACTCAACATGCAAAAAGACAATGATTTCTACAGTGGAAACGACACTTGCGATATGTAAACGACAATGAAATTAACACATGCCGGAGCAAAGATAACATGAAAGCAACACTAATTAGAGTGAAACAAAGTGAAAGATACAACCAAAAACATGAAATCGACACTTGCAAAAACAAAGGTGCGCAAAAGCGACAATTTTCAAAACTGACCGAAATGGAAGTACAAACATAGATAGAATGTGAGAATTTTTTTTTGTTAGTGCACACTAACTATATACATGGATTGGACATCACGCAAGAAAATTCTTGATTGAACATGCTATGCTTGTCCAAGATTGCGTAGAATAATGCGCTCATGCACTTGTTACATACTGAGCTTCTGTGAGAAAGTGACTTTGACACTTCTAATCCAAGGAGGGTGCTCAAAATAATAAACTAACCAAGAAGTGATTATGGAATGACAGATCACAAGATCCATAGTAGGCTCCAAAATTGGAGTGTATGCAAAATTTTGGAGGGTGTTTGTTGATGCGACAAAACTTGGCGACACACCAATAGAACTCCAACTCCTCTGCCTTGGTAAATTATTTCATGTAGGGTTTACTTCTTCAGGGAGTACCATGGCTTCCCCACTTACCCTGTACATAAACATAGTCTCCTTCATTCCTTTACTTGGTTAAACACAAACATAAGACCAACAACCACACAATGTTTCGAATCAGGATAGGGTAATGAAATTCACAAGCTTTAGATTTTCAGAGTATAATTTTTAATATTTGGTGTTGGTCCGCTACCAGAATGCATGGATAGTACCCCAAAAAAGTCACTATAGGAACACAAACATTTCTCCGCTTCCAATGAGCCTAAATAGTACCTCGATGGATTTTCTTACTTCACCTCTTCACGTAGAAAGCCTTTCTCTTCTTTCACCTTTATTTATTTTATATAATAATGTGCATATGCACTTATTTATTTCATGAGTGGAAGAGGGATCCAAAATTATTGAGAGTAGGAGAGGTTGTCCCTTCATAGAAGCATATATAAGAACTATGATATTGGTTTACTCATTTATATTTTCCCCTTTTCCTTCTCTACTTAATTGGATTAGCCTAAAAACATTGAAAATTAAAAACCTGAGTGTAGGCATGAGGTTTCCAGAATAGAAATGAAGATCATGGTTCAACACAAGGATTTCTTAACGCAAGGATCATATTTTCCATCAGAACATCATCGACCAAAGGGCATAACAAAAAAAGGAAGAAGTACAGAGAGTTAGTCCAATGTTGTAGTGTCACAAGTCCTTTTCTATTTTTCCACATTCAATTTGGGCAAACAAAGCATATCCATGCAAGGTTTCATAAAATTAAAGGAAAGACAACACACAACAAGGAAACAAAACCAGAAGACAAGACAAAAAATGTCTAAACCAAAACATGTGTGAAACCAAAACTAGGAAACACAAGACAAACCATAGGAAATAAATGTAGGATGAATGTGAAGGTAAACTAAAATGCAACTAGACCTACTCCTAACCTAACTGGCTAGAACATTGGGGTCACATATAATGGAATTTCCAATGTAGCCACCATAATTTTTCCTGACCCACAATCACATAGATGCGATCAATTAAAAAAATATAAATTGATGTGCACTTGAATAGATAAGAACTTGAATAGCTTGCACAAAAATTTGAAGGTATTTCCTGTGAGAAGAAATATAGGACATAACCACCACTTCTATCCAGTTTATATTCTTACCTTTTTTATGAGAACCATTATTTATAAAACCTCTAAAGCTTCCCATGAATGTGTCTTCATCTACACCAAACTACTTAGCAAGCGTGAGGATATATTGAAACTTGTTATTTGTGATGGAGCTTTTCAGGTAAGATTGTTCCAACCATTCAACGATTGAATCGTAAAATTCATGATAATCCTCTTGAAACCCAATAAATATTTGAAAATATGAATTTCCAATTATAGGCACAATATTACGATGATAATCTCATGAGGATAAAAATATCTAATCATTTTCAGTAGGCATGTCAAAACAGTGAGGAATGCGGAAGTGCCTCAACCACTTGACAAGTACTTGGATAGTGAGATGTTAAACCATAAAATCAAAGGATGTAAAGCATCTATCATTGGATGTATTGATGGGAAAATAGTAAGTAGAATGATAGTCATCAAAAACAAAATCATGATCAGATGGGATAATTAAAAAATCAGATTACAAGTTTGGAATTAGCAAACATAAATCAATTTGAACTGTTTCGAAAATGCTCTGCAAAATAGGATCATTTTCCTCACATGATGGGTGTAACAAACCATTTTCTTGTGGTTGGTTACACACTGCACTAACATCGTAATTGTCGAAATAAGTGAAAAGGAATGCTACTATAACAAACATATGAAACCAGTCAGGGTAAAACAAGTGAAGAAGAATTTGATTCATTAAATAATCCATGCATTCGTTGATGCTCAAGAGGATTTTAGGTGCGATGAAGAAAATGATTAGCATTATAATATTGACAAGAAGGATCAAGAGCTTATTTTTTTCAAAAGAGTGACAGTATGACTCCTTTGGCCAAATATAATCTTTAGAATAAATTTTTATTTCCATTATTCTATGAGAGGTTTGCATTCCAAAACCGTGTTTGATACATGATACTTGCATGAATATGAATCATCTTGAATCCGATCAGAAATAGAATCTTGAAAGTTCGAAAGATCATATCTACAATGCCAAATATATTTTAAGAAATAATTTACATCAAGTGAAACCATGAAGAAAGAATATTTTTGCAAAGAAAACCGAACCTGAATTAGTTCAGGGGTCTTACCAGAGTTACGATATTTTGACATGACCATCAAAAAAATTTGAAGTACCTTGATTCTCTGGAAAGTACCGAAACTTTCAAGGATTGTAAAATCACATCCCGAAGAATGAACCATATCGTGCATGGTGTGAGGATAACTTCTACCACCAGTTTTAATAAGACCACTTCTCCGTGGATGTGTTAGAGCTCAAATCTACCTCAGGCTAAAATGAGGTAAAACTCAAGGCCACATCAAACCACGCTCAGCCTCGTAGCTAGCCCTACGAGGACAGGAGAGGGCTCTCTCCGGGTCAATCTCAATAAAATGAACAATAGGGTGCGAGATGACTTTAAAAGGGAACTGATTTTAGGCTAGTAAAGAGATAGGTGTGATTGATTTTGATTTTTGGGTTTTCATTGGAGAAATGGGAAAAACAAATTTTGGGTCCGGGGATAAGGTCAGACCTTTGCAGAATTCAAGTTGGGGCGAGGTAGGTGAATGTCTTGATGCTTTAGATTGGATATGTGGATGGATCAGAATGAATAGGAGCTAAAAAGGGCAAGGATGAACATGGATCCTTTTCAAACAGTGGAAAACATGAAAAACTAAATGAATTCAAAGGCAGAGCACTGTGAATAATGGATTCAACCTCATCTACTCATTCATTTAATTTAAGAAGCATGAGTGAGAAATGGCATACATTAAACATCAAGAACTTACAGTAAATAGAGAGAAAACACCATCAAGAACAGAACACCACAAGAATCCCAACAGGTGCCGCAAAACCTCTGATCTTTCCTTAGCCAAAATATGAAAAAATATGTACAATGGTGCCAAAAGTTTCCCAAGAGTCCAACCTTTCCAACCTCTGAAAATGATTGAGAAATTAAAATATATAGGGCATCCTAACCCCTTCCCATGCATCTAGGGGTCGAATTCCTTCTTCAAGGATCAGTTTCAACCAAATTCTAATCAAGGAACTAAAATCTAGGAAGCTAACAACTTGCCTCTAAAAGAGTGGAAACTGATTCATTTACATGATTTTCACCTTTTTAAGAGTGAATCTTCTAGAATAGGTAGAAATGAACCAAAGTTACATGCCAAACATAAATTTACATCATAATAACTCAAAAATTTCATCCCCAAGCAAAACTGGTCCAATCTGGCTGAAATTCTGAGCTGGAAGTTGAAAATTCAGCCAAAAATTTAAGTGGGTCTCACCCCTGAAACAAGTGAGTCGCGCGCCTTTCAACATGATTTTGAGGTACTTCCTGGCATCCAAATTGAGCTCATGATAGCTCGTTGGAAAGCTCTGGATGTTGGATATCCAACCCAAGTGGAATTTCCCAATTTGGAGCTCATTTGACCCTCCAAAATTTCATTCTCCCAGAAGTACTTCCTGCTGGTGCAAAAGGTGGCAGAGTGATTTTCATGGTGTTTTTGGGCCTTTTGACCATCCAGAACCTGATGAAATTCTTCAGAAATGATTTGAGCATGCATAAATTTCCATGAAAAATCCAAAAATATAAATTTTTCCTCCAGCAAGTGTCCCAATCATATGGGTCGCGCCCCTGAGCTAAGTGGGTCGCGTGCCTTTCAGCCTGATTTTGAAGTACTTACCGGCATCCAAATTGAGATCATGATAGCTCGTTGGAAATATCTAGATGTTGGCTATCCAACCCAAGTGGAATTTCTCAATTTGGAGCTCATTTTCCCTGTAAAAAATTAAATCTCCCAACACTACTTCCAGCAGGTGCATCAATTCCCTTGAGGCAACGATATTTTTGACATTTCTATAAACAAATGACACCTGTGTAAAACGTGAAAGAGGTTTTTCTTCCTTGGCATGTTTTGAACAAAAACCTCTCTCATTTTTCCAAAATTAATCTTTTATTGCTCTGAAACATCTTTTGAGTGAAACTTATCCCGATGTGTGAAGCAAGGAACTTTGTCGAAATGAAGCGAAATGAAGGGGATAAGGGGCTTATAAATTCTTGGGTAAATTTTTGGAAGTAGGGAGGGATGTTAGGAAGCAGGGAAAAGTGGAATCACAGAGATTGAGTGAGGGGAAGGGGTCCAAAAGGGAAAAACACAGGCCTAGCCTAGAAAATTGCCAAGTTGTGGCAAGAAACTAGGGTTTGTGGAAAAATGAGGAATTTTGGGGATCTCAGTAATGAGAAGTGTTTAATAAGGTATATTAAGGATAGGGGAAGGTGTTTGAACATCAGGATACAAGTTTTTCCGATGATTTGACCATCCAAGAGAAATTACCTCCAAAACCCTAGGAGAGGGAAATGGACCTTACCAAGGCACAACTGAAGCATGAAAAAGATGTAAAATGACCCAATGGAACCTGAAATGATGATGAAAATCATCTGAATGATGGTACACTCAGCTGAATGGTGACATGGACCGACACTTGGACAACTTTGAAAAGAGTGAAAACAAACCCTTAGACCTAATGCCTAGTGACCAAATTTTGCTTGAAGACTCTTTGAAATGACAAAATTTGACCTTGACACCTTAAAATCACTTTGTAAGAGCATGTTTGATCACTGGAGGAAGGCTGCAAAGGCTGACACTAACAGGATGGAAACCATCTTTTTCATTGACTTGATTAGATTTCACAACTTTGAAAATCAGGTTACTCAAGCCGAAAGATTATTTTGATTACAAATCTAGAGATGGAGAAATTTCATGAGCAAGGTGATTTGAGGAGTTGTCTTCATGAAAAAAAGAGATGATACACGATATAAAGGATACTTAATGATTTGATTATTTTCATTTTCATAATGGATAATCTCACCAACTTGTGTTAATTGAGAAGTTAACTCCTCAGATGAAGAACTTGGAGAGAGTGGAGTATTTCGATCATAAGAAGTTATAGTGAGATGAAGAGGAAGTTTTGATAAGGACATTTTCTTCGGCTGGATCAAATTCAAGATCTAATTTGGTTAGATCAACATCTTATCGAGGAATTGAAAAATCAGATGATGTACCTGGTCATTCTTGATCTCATACATAAACAGCACCATCAGAATCTGAATTATTGTTTCTCAAGGCTACGGATTGATCAAAATAATTGACTGCATTTGATTTACTGTCGAGATTAGCAGATTGAAAATGATCGAAGAATGGAAGGGCATCGTCTTCACATGGAGGATATTGAAAAAAAATATGAAATATTGAAAGCATCTTCATCTTCATGCTCCTCTTCCTATGTAATGTGACTGCCTTATTTCTGATCACAATTTCAACAAACAACTCAAAAATAAAGAGAGTTTGAAAATCTAGCTGGTGGAGCAGTTTGATCGGGAATATCACATTGCAAAGAGTCATGTCATGTAGATGATAGAGGATAATAAAAATATAGATCAGATTCAAGGCTAGAGTTATTATAATAACATCGTCTTGCGGAAGGGGAAGTTAGTCTTCACCATGGGCTTCATGATCCATTCTCGGATTTCCTCCATTTAATCTTAGTCATGAGAAATGGAAGAAGAATGAGAAGATGGATTGGGAATTTTATTTGTAGATTTTCCACCTTTATTACTATCGCACGAAGGCATCCTCATTGGAACTGAAAAAGGAGGAGGAAAACAAAAAGAACCAGTAAAATTCTCCTATTAAATTAGAGGTGTCTCATGATTCACAAAAGTTGAGTAAAAGAGTAAAATTAGGGGGTTCAGGTTCACCATGTAAATAGATAAGAACCAAGTGCTCAAACTCTTGTTTCAAGAAATCCCAATCCATATATTTTTTAGGAAATTCATAACAAAGGTGAAGGAATCGATCAGAAAAATCCTCAACTGATTCATTAGGCTTCATTATTAAGTGATTGATTCTTTTACAAACATCTCGATAATTATACATATGAAAGGCTTGATGAAGCTACACAAGTAAATGATGAAGGGAATGGATGGAAGTAGGTGACAAGGTATGGCAACATTGATTACATGACCTTCAAGGGTGAGGGAAAAAAACAAACAAGCAAACTCTTCATCATCGATTTCATAAGATTCACAAAATTTAAGAAAATCATAAATGTGTTCGGTTATGGATGTTACATCATCACCATCAAACTTTAACTGATACAAGTGATAGAGAGGCTCATCGGGGATTGAAAATTGACAAATGGATAAATTAGAGAAAAAACTATGAGTAATATTTAAGGATGATCCATTTTAGATAAGAGGTTCAAAACATATTCAATGGGCACAACTTGTCATATGGCCCTCCTTCTAGCACCATTGTTGATGGTGCTGGAAATTTGTCAACCAAGAGGTCTCCCCAATGTGAAGTCCCACTTAGACCTCACACCATTTGGAATAGGATCCCCATCTGAAGTATCAACCTGGTTTCCATGCATTCTTTTGGATTTTCCTTGGTTCTAACTATCAACAAGAGAGGAGAACATGTATGTGCCTTCGAAAAGAAAGTAAGTGTGCATGATGAGTGTTCTATTGCAAGTGTATCAAAATTATTCTACTACGGAGGTAAATAGAAAAGTGAGCTCTAAGAGATAGGTAATAGTACCACCTAAGTAGAGACACACACAAATAATAAGGATCCAACTAACATCCGGTGGAATAGTCCACAAAAGATGCTGCAACCATTAATACTAGTCAATGAGAAAGATTTGTCTAGTATCCTGCATAATAATCCACAAGGATGGGACAATGATAACAACCATTAAAACACATTCTAAACAAGATAAGTACTAAAATAACCTAAATAGTTCAACTACTTTATCCTTTATGAAAGCAAACATGAAATACAAACATCCACAGAATAGTCTTACAAATATTCATAATCCATGCATGGAGAACATGCTGGCCTTGAAGGCTTCTATTATTAAGTAAAAGTTCCAAGACACATGTATATAATGAACATAACTAGCTCCAATAGTGGAGAATTGGAGCTACTCCTTGCTCCCCAAAAGAACTAGTTTGTCTCTCTAATTCCTTGCGAGAGGAGCCAAGGTGAAAATTTCCTTTTCTCATATAATGAGGGTGTATATATAACCAGGAGATGACACTTCACTTTCCTTGTGACTCTTTGAATACCCTCATGAATGTTTGACTTCCTATGAATTTTTGAATTTACATGACCCTTCATATTCTAAATGTGTCCTTTGGACTTCCACTTTACAATACATTTTGAATAGGTAGTTACATAATCCAAAATAATGATGTGGCATATGATGAATTTGCAACAAGACATGACATGACACCGATGGCATGGATTTCATGATGATGTGATAGTGCCAAGCTATCCTTCTTGTTTCTTCTTTCTTTGTGTCTTCTTGAAAATATGGTACATGTTCTTCTTCTTCGTTCTCTTTATGACTTGAATATGAGGAGTCTTCCATGTGATCTTGATTTTGATATTATGTTATAGTCTAGTGTTCCTTTGTCTTCTTGCCTAATGATCATAATATCTATTCAACGCCATATGTGCCTTCTGTCATGTCCTCCTTCTCCATCTCCTTCTTCATCATCTTGCCATAGCATGATAGAATACCTACATCTGCAATCCACTCATGACGAGACAACATCAGTTTGATAAACCATTAATCTAACATGGTGCATTTGATCCAATGATTGAGACAAAACCAGGTTATAGGTTGGAAAATAGGCTTATTAATTGTGTAGTTGTGCAACTCAAGCAGTCAGGGGTGAAGCTTGAGCTTTGAGACTATGGAATGCACAGTTCAAGCTGGACTGAGTGAGAAAAATATGCAATATGGGAGTTGAATGTGACAAGTTGATGGGATGGGAACTGGATCAACATATTGCGCATTTATAGAGGAAAGAGGATCCCAGGTGATTGTGCAATTGTGCAGTTTAGGATCTCAGGGCTGAGTTTGAGCCTTGAGACTACACAAAGCGCAATACCGACTTGGTAAGAGAGAGAAAATTGTGCATTTTTAGGAGTCAGTGAGCCAAGATAAGGGATTTTTCATTGCTTTATCCAATTGCATAATTATGGGAGGAAAATAAGGATAGGTGATTGTGTAGTTTCTTAGTTAAAGACCTCAGGGTTTGAGCTTGAGCTCAGATATTGTGTAATGCTCAATTGGGTCTAGGCTGGAGGGATGAATTGCACAATTTTGGATGCCAAGGCTCGGGATTGATCACTAAAAATTCACAGTGCATGGTGCTAGGAGGCGGTAACAACACTTTTCATAGTTTCAAGAGGAAATGTTGCAACTTGAGGGCTGAGGTTGCGCAATGCGTAGTTCAGGAAGGGCGAATGAGGCTAAGTTACTGGGAATTTTCAGAAATTTGGATAAGTGTAGGATCAATGAAACTGATGTGAACAGTGATAGGAATTAATTGTGATCGCACACTTAGACACTTGATGACATAACATAGATCATTTGGAACACATGAACACATACTTACCTTAGTGTGACAACTTACGACGAGTGCCACACTAAAGATACACTTTGCGACGACCGTGACGACACTTGTGTGACAATGTTTAAAACTTTGGAAATGAGTGTGATGGATGTCTACAGGGTAATATCAACTCATTTTCACAAATATAACCTCTTGCAACTACCAAAAAAATATTATCTACATCGTGTGACACTTAAAATGTGAAAATACGATGATTTCTACAGTTTGAACGACACTTTCTATATGTGAACAACATTAAAAGTAGCACATGCTAGAGCAAATATAACATGAAAAGGACACTAATTAGAGTGAAAGAAAGCAAAAGAGACAACCGAAAACATGAAATCTACACTTGAAAAAATAAAGCTGCGTGGAAGCGACAGTTTTAAAAACTCACTGAAATGGAAGTACAAACATAGCTAGAATGTTTGAAACTGTCATTGTCAGTGTGCACTAACTGTCAACATCGATCAAAAATTGCACAGGCACAATATTGATTGAACGTACAATGCTTGTCCAAGATTGTGTAAAATAATGCGATCATGCACTTGTTACTGACTAAAAATGTGTGAGAAAAAGACTTCGACACTTCTAATCCAAGGAGGGAGATCAAAAGCAGCAGCTGACTAAGAAGTGACTATGAAATGACTAATCACAAGATCCACAATAGGCTCCAAAATTCGAGTGTAAACAAAATTTTGGAGGGTGTTTGTCGCAACGACAACATGACTATGGAACTCATTACATTCATATTTTTCATAAGTGGTTTGGTTTGGACTATTCCAACTAAATAATGCTTATACATATCACATTTTAATTTCCATGGTCATTGTCATTACTATCTCTTTAATATTTTATAACCTTGTTTTTGGAAAATTCTAGAGAGATAACATTGTTATTTTCGTGACCTTAATCTATGAATAATAATGACTTAATTACATTATTCTTGCATTGTGTTAGTTATCTTTATATACATACTCAATCGTAATTATCATTCAGTGACCTGTGTCCTAAGGATAATGTTGGTTTTCACATCATTAGAATATGGGTTTCTATGAACTATTTTGGGTGAATTAGATTGCAAGAAGATGTTGTTTACATGTGAAATGAACTAATGTGTGTACAATGACAATTTATGTATTTATATGGTCTTTAAATGCTTTCCTACTGAACTATTTTGGGGCTTAAGTGGTGAAGGACTTTTTGTGTCATGGAAATTGTTATGGTTATTCATTTTATTGCCTTGGACAATAATAGTAATTAGGTAGTATTAGATAGTTCTTTAGTTATCTACTTTCATGTTAATTCTTGATGTGAAATATTAAAATGATTATAGACTATATAGTGTTGGTTTAAAAGAGTAGAATCTTTCACTACTGTAGTTTTCTATCTTTTATATACACCACATTAAGAATCATCAATATTCTAAATTATAATTGCATTTATAATTTAGATATGACATTTAGTCCGCATATTAAATATTTAACATTGCACGAAGAGAACATCATCATTCATTATTATTATTTCCAGATACATCAATTTATGGTTTCTCTTCTTTCTATCATATTACTTGTACAATTTCTATACCATTTATTGTATCATAACATTAGTACCCAATTACTTACTATATTTGTGTATTATATTATATGAACTATTAGATTAGGCATATTAACATAAAACATAGTTTATGATTCATATACATATAATAATTATATAACTTTAGGATTCCTTAGGTTCTTTTATTCGTAAGAGGAAGAGAAAAAAGGCCAACAAATAATTTAAACCCGTCAGGAGTGGCTACTTTAAATAGCTTGGGATATCTAAAGAGCCTCGTTCCGGGCCAAATCCCCTTTGTTGACAAAGGTCTAAAAACCTGCATCAACACTGCTCTTCATATAATGCTACACAAGATGTTAATGAAGTTGAAATCACCATATGAGGCATACCATTAGGCAATGTGTTGGGTATGTGTTATACCCTTTGCATGGCTAGCCCTCCCTATCGAGGGTTTTGGGGAAGTGGCCACATTTTTTCATTTTGGGAAGCTCCTATCGTTTTTGTGCATAGTTTTATGCATGATGGTTTTTCCCATGATATTTTGTAGATCTGGTCAAGGGAACTATGATTATGTTCTAATCCATAGTTAACAGATTGGGATTTTATGAATTATTCGACATGTATATAATGTATTGTAACATTGTATTAGAATATAATGAAAAACCTATCTGGTTTTCCTAGTTTTGGGTTCTAGGAGAGAAATATCTATGTATATTTCTTGTTCTCTCCATTGTATATTTCCTATTTTTAGAATTCATTTGTAGGTAATTTATGTACATGGTTATAACCTTCATTTAGTATCATATCATTTTTGGCTTCAAGGTGATACCTTTGTGGTTGTGTTAGGTCCCTATATCACTAGTATAGTCCCTTATTATTGTTAGTGTAACCCCCTTATTTTTATTATTGTACCCTTGTAACCCCCATTTTGTTATTATTGTGCCCTTAAATTATTATTGTTAGGTCGGCTAGGATCACATTGTGGCCCACTAGGATTACATTATGGCCCCATGGACTCCTATATATAGAAAGGAGGTTTTGTAAATTGTATCATCCAAGAATTGTTCATTTATGTAATGTATTGGAGGTTGCCCCCTCGAAGTGGCTTATTTCTAAGGCGTTGATATCTATTTTATTCTATTTTTGAAGCTGGTTACACAACATTTGGTATCAGAGCTTTGGATTCTAGGATTTCGCTGCTCCAAACAGGTCATCGTGGAATTTTCGCTATAATTTTTTTTCTACGAAGTTTCAAAAGCTGAAATTTTTAGGGTGCGAAGCTAAAATCCTGAGGAAGATTGTCTAAAAATTTCAAAGCTTGGTTCGTAATATTTTCGGATATATGATCTGTGGAAGTTAGGTATTTTTTCAGGCTCCTAAACAGGTCATCATGGCATTTGCGCTATAAATTGTTTTCTACGAAGGTTCAGAATCTGCAATTCATATGGTGCGAAGCTGAAATCTTGAGAAAATTCGTCAAAAAATTTCAGAGCTTGGTTCGAAATAATTTTGGAGATATGATTTGTGGAAGGTAGTGCTTTTTTAGGCTCCTGAATTGCATCTCAAAGAGGTGATCGTGGGAAAAGTTCAATAACTCTCTCTCTGGGCATCGGATTGGAGTTCCGTAAAAATTGGTCACAAGTAAACCGAATTTAGCTTCTTCTCTATCAATTTCAGAGACAAAGGACGAAACAGTGATACGTGGCAAGTCGTACAAGTTCGCTCTACTGAACCAGTCCATAATTAGGTCATTGTGGGAGATCGGACACAACTTTGTCTTGGAGAATCCAAATTAGGTCAAAACTGTGGAATTCGAAAGATAATTCAGAGGGCTACATTGGTACCAAAATTTAGATATTGAAGTGCTGCAATCACAGAGATAATCCAATTTCAATATCGAGCTCCTCAAAAGCAAGAAAATGGTGTGTATTTTTTTTCCGAATTGCATAAGTCTTGTTTGAAGAATCAATTTTAATTGATTCCAAGGGCATATTGTAGAATAGATATTAGTATTGGGTTCTAAAATATGCCTCGTAAAAATAATTCAACACGCATTAAGCCTTCAGAAGGTTCTACTATGACTCATGAAGATGAAGAATTGCAACATGATCTATCAAAATTACAAGAGCAAGTGCAACAAATTTCACTCTCACAAAGAGCAAAAAAAAATGAAATGGAAGTTTTGAAGAAAGGTGTGGAAGCGAAGATGGATGGCATGGAAGCTGGCATGGAAGTTAAGATGGAAAACATGAAGAATGATCTAAAAACAGACATTGAAGGTTTGACAAAGTTGATACAAGAAATGTTTCCTAATGGTGAAAAGATAGTAGAAGAACCTCATGATGAGGACAAAATAAATGTTAATCGTGATTTCATAAACTCTAATGTTGGAGGGAAGAACCACCATATTCCAAAAATGGATATGAGGAAGTTTGATGGAAAGGATCCTGTAACATGGATACTACAGATGGAGCAATATTTTGATCTCCATAATGTGCAAAACACACAAAAGGTACGCATTGCAACTTTACATTTAGAACAAAATACATTTGTATGGTATCGATGGCTTTGCTCCCGTAAAAAAATTGTCACTTGGTCAATTTTACGGAGGAAATGATAGCACATTATGAGGATACAAAGAGAAACACCTTCTTTAGCCAATTGATAAATCTCAAACAAAAGGGTTTAGTGGGGCAGCACATTGAGGAATTCCAAAAATTGAATATAAGGGTAACTGATATTCCAAAGGAACATAGGATCGATCTCTTCATAGGCACTTTAAAGGATAATATCCAACATGAAGTTCGCGTTTTGGAACCAGATTCATTGGAGAAGGCGTTCGGGTTGGCAAGAAAATTTGAATGTAAAATAATGGCGACAAGGAAGCCTACCACTCAATTCTATAAAGAAGGAAGTGTTGCTACGCCTAGATTTCCACAACCTACAAGGTTGACAGCACAACAATTGGAAGAAAAAAGAGCAAAAGGGCTTTGCTACAGTTGTGATAGAAAATACACTAAAGGTCATAAGTGTGTTGAGAAGAAATTATTTTACATAGATTGTGAAGAGGAAGAAGAAAATGAACAAGAAGAGGATATACACCAGGAACCAACCCTAGAAGGGAAAGAAATGAATCCGACCATATCGTGTAATGCACTGGCAGGAATTACCACTCCTCAAACTCTCAAGATACAAGGACAAATCAAGAAGAAAAAGGTAATAGTGTTGATTGATTCAGGTAGCACCCATATTTTTATTCATTGTAAGGTAGCCAAGGAATTAAATTGTTTCCTATACCCAGCACCAGAATGTCAAGTGATGGTTGCAAATGGAGGAACTATAAATTGCTCCGGAAAATGCCATAATATCAAGCTAACCATGGGGGAATATGTGTTGACTAGTCCAATGCTTTCCATTCCTATGGGAGGTGCTGATGTTGTACTAGGAGTACAATGGTTACAATCTTTGGAGACGGTAGCTTTTAATTTTCAAGAACTTTTCTTGAAATTTTTTTCAGAAGGAAAGGAAGTCGAATTACGGGGTATTGCGGGGAAGCCAGGAAGGATAATAAACTCTAATGTCATGACAAAGCTTCTAAAGAAAGAACAACGAGGCGTAATTGCACAATTATGCTCACTAGAAGTTCCAACATCAAAATCATCTATTTCTGCAGATCTCCAACGAGTCTTGGACAATCATTCCAAGGTGTTTGAAACTCCCAAAGGACTCCCACCTATTCGTGATCATGATCATGCTATTCATTTGATTCCAGGAAGTGTTCCTCCAAACATCGGGCCTTATAAATATCCTTACTTCCAAAAGAGCGAAATTGAACGTATGATTGCAGAAATGTTAGAGGCGGGTATAATTCAACCTAGTCAAAGTTCTTTCTCTGCTCCTGTAGTATTAGTACACAAGAAGGATGGATCATGGTGAATGTGTCCGGATTATAGGGAGCTCAATAAGCTCACCATTAAAGACAAATTTCCCATTCCTGTGATTGATGAATTATTGGATGAATTACATGGAGCAATTTATTTCACCAAGTTGGATCTTCGTTGAGGATATCATCAAATTAGAATGAAGACTGAAGATATTCCAAAAACAGCATTTCGAACTCATGAGGGTCATTATGAATTTTTGGTCATGCCTTTTGGTCTTACCAATGCACCTTCTACATTTCAAGGGTTGATGAATTCCTTTTTCAAGCCCTTCCTTAGAAAATTTGTGCTAGTATTTTTTGATGATATACTAATCTACAGCAGGTCTTGGAAGGATCATGTTGAACATGTTGACAGGGTGCTCAAACTATTGCAGGAGAAACAATTATATGCAAAAAAATCCAAATTTTCTTTGGAGTACAAGAGGTGGAATATCTGGGTCATATTGTATCTCACGAGGGTGTTAAAGTAGACCCTAACAAAATTAAAGCCATTAAGGAATGGAAAGTCCCCACAACCATAAAGAAGTTGCGAGGATTTCTCGGGTTAACATGGTATTATCGCAAGTTTGTTAAGAATTATGGGAGAATAGCAGCACCTCTAACAACATTATTGAAAAAAGATGCATTTTCATGGACTCCTGAAGCAACTAAGGCCTTTTAACATCTTAAAGAGGCAATGTGCCTAGCACCGGTCTTAGCTACGCCAGACTTCACAAAAACCTTTATTGTGGAATGTGATGCCTCAGGAAATGGAATTGGTGCAGTTTTAATGCAGGAAGGAAGACCCATTTCTTTTGAAATTCATCCAATCAAAGGAAAGTATTTACAGAAACCTATTTATGAGAAGGAAATGTTAGCAATACTACATGCACTAAAGAAATGGCGAACTTACCTAATGGGAAGACACTTCAAGGTAAAAACTGATCATGATAGTCTTAAACACTTTTTGGAACAAATACTATTGTCAGAAGAGCAGCAAAAATGGGTCACAAAGATGTTGGGTTATGACTTTGATATAATCTACAAAAAAGGAAAGCTTAATGTTGTTGCAGATGCACTCTCAAGAAAGAATGAAGAGGTGGAAGCATTGCTTTGTGCCATTTCTATTATCCAACCAGATTGGATAACCGAAGCAAGAGATGAATGGAAGAAGGACAAAGATGTATGGACACTCATTCAAAAGTTGCAGCAAGATCCTAGTACATCTGATACATTTAGTTGGAAAAATGATTCCTTATGGTACAAAGATCGCTTATATATTTGTAAGAATTCCCAAATAAAACAAGATATTCTTCTGGAATTGCACACTTCTCCTTTAGGAGGACACTCAGGATTTTTAAAAAATTACCACAGGGTGAAGAAAGAATTTTTTTGGGATGGCCTTAAATCTGATATTCAAAAGTTTTTGGCGGAATGTTTGGTTTGCCAGCAGAATAAAGTGGAAACAATTAAGACCCCGGGACTTCTACAACCTTTATCCATTCCAAGTCAACGTTGGGAGGAGATTTCAATGGATTTTATCAGAGGTTTACCTAAGTCCGAAGGAAAGAGTGTCATCATGGTGGTAGTTGATAGACTTACCAAGTATGCACACTTTTGTGCATTATCTTATCCATTTAAAGCAAGTACGGTTGCTACTACATTTATGGATAGAATTCAAAAGCTACATGGAAGCCCAAGGGTTATTGTGAGCGACAGAGATCCCATTTTTACTGGAAATTTTTAGACGGAGTTATTTTCTTGTTTGGGTACTCAATTAGCTCATAGCTCATCTTATCATCCTCAATCTGATGGTCAAACTGAGATCATAAATAAATGTTTGGAAGGATATCTTCGTTGTTTTGTATCTGATAAACAAACACAATGGGTCAAGTGGTTACCTCTCGCTGAATGGTGGTATAACACTTCATTCCATACTGCAGCAAAAATGACCCCATTTATGGCACTTTATGGATATCATCCACCATCCATCACATCATCTTTAAGAGAAAATTCAAAGGTTCAAGCAGTGGAAGATCACATCGAGCATCAACAAGAAGTTCTCCAACTCTTAAAGGACAACCTGAATTTGGCACAAAATCGAATGAAACGACAGGCAGATCAACATCGCAGCGAGAGAAGTTTTGATGTAGGAGACTGGGTATTTTTACGGCTACAACCATACAAACAAATGTCCCTCAAGCAAGCTAAGAAGGATAATAAATTGTCACCAAAGTACTATGGTCCTTACAAGGTGTTGCAAAATATTGGTACTATGGCATACAAATTGGAGCTTCCTGCTTCTTCGCGAGTACATCTAGTTTTCCATGTTTCATGCTTAAAGAAGGTTATAGGTGAAAATCTTCCGATTCAAACAATATTGCCAGAACTTGATGAGGAAGGAAAAATCATATTGGAACCTAAAGCAGTCATGGAAACAAGAACTCGACAACTACGGAATCGATCAATTTCAGAGTATCTCATCAAGTGGAAGAACTTACCCACTGAAGATTCTACATGGGAGGATGATAATTTTATACAGAAGCACCCAGAGCTACTCAAGCGTTGAGGACAACACTTTTTGAAGGAGAGGGGCATGTTAGGTCCCTATATTACTAGTATAGTCCCTTATTGTTGTTAGTGTAACCCCCTTATTGTTATTATTGTACCCTTGTAAACCCCATTTTGTTATTATTGTGCCCTTAAATTATTATTGTTAGGTTGGCTAGGATTACATTGTGGCCCACTAGGATTACATTATGGCCCCATGGATTCCTATATATAGAAAGGAGATTTTGTAAATTATATCATCCAAGAATTGTTCATTTATGTAATGTATTGGAGGTTGCCCCCTCGAAGTGGCTTATTTCTAAGGCGTTGATATCTCTTTTCTTCTATTTTTGAAGTTGGTTACACAATAGGTTGTGGGGCTTTTATCAAGCTTGTGGTAGACCCTGGTATAGTGGGAGATTTGTGGGATCAATTCTTGTGGTGAAAGGAAATCGAAAATAGTGGAAAGATAGAGATTGAGAAATTCAACAAAACAAATTTTGAGTTGTGGAAGCTCAATATGGAGGATCTGTTGGTGGATAATGGTGGATCAAGGTACTAAACCAATGACATTGTTGCCAAAATACTAGACCAACTTGGATTGGAAGACAAAGAGCACAATACACTTATGTCTCCTAGATTCAATTTTATTGAATGTTTCAAGAGAAGCTATAGTGAAATATTTTCTATTCAAGTTAGGGACTTTGTATCAGTATAAGTCCCTGATAAGTAAATTGTTCCTATGGAAGAATTTGTATAACCCGAGGATGAGGGATGGAGACTCCATAACAGAGCATTTGAATGCCTTCAATACTGTGGTAAGTCAATTAATATCTGTTGATATTAAGATTTTAGATGAGGATAAGTGCATTAGTATATTTTATTCTCTATTGAACTCGTGGGATAGTTTGGTTGTCGACATAGGTAGAAACACAAATACCTTAAAAACTTGATGAAATAGTCCATCCTTGTTGTCGTATGAGATGAGACAAAAATACATGGAGAACCAAAATGGATATGCCTTGTTTATAAGTGGAGGATTTTAGAGAATAAATAGGAATAAGTCCTCAAATGGGAGATCTAAATATAGAAGGGGATCTAAATCTCCAAGAAAATTTGTAAAGGTATGTTGGAAATTTGAAATAGATGGGCATTGCAAGAAATATTGTAGATATAAAAATTGTGAGAAAGGAAATGGATCTGATGATGCTCCTTTTGCAGAGACGAAAACCACCTCATATGAAGGTGGGGATGTGTACTTGGATTCCTAGAGTACACACATATATCATGAGGCATGTTTGATTGAATTAGGTGCATCCTTGCATGTAAATCCCATAGGGATTGGTTCTGTGAATAAGAGAAATATGATGGTAGTGATGTATTCCTAGGTGATGTCAGGAAGACAAAAATCATAGGATGAGGAAAATTTAAGTTGAAGTTGATAGGAGGAAGGATTAAAACACTTTTGGGTTCTCTACACATTTCAATATTGGTCAAAACTATAATTTCCATAAGCAATATGGATGATCTAGGTGTAAAGATAGTGTTGAAGAAAGATACCTACAACAAGATGGTTCAAGTAGCATTGGTGTTGATGCAGGGAGTTCAAATTGGAACTTTGTACAAGCTATTGGGAAGTACTATTATTGATAGGTGCAACAATTCTATCGTTCTTGAAATTGGAGCAGAAAACCTTGTAGTCTTTGGAGAAAAAACTATGTTGTGAATAAAAGACTAGGACATATTGGAGATAAGGGCCTTCAAATATTGCATGGTAATGGTATGGTAGAAGGTATGTTTGATTACTCTTTTATTTTTATTTCTATGAACATTGTGTGTATGGGAAGCATAATCGAGTGATTTTTTCCTTTGGTGCTAAGAGGGAAGGAGGAATATTAGAGTTTGTGCATAGTGATGTGTTTGGACATGTGTCAATTATATCACTAGGTGAATCTATGTACTTCATCTTGTTTATAGATGACTTATCAAGGACTACATGGATATATTTCCTCAAGAAGAAATATGAAGTCTTGAATTTAAGGCTCAGGTGTAAAATCAGATGGAGAAGAAGATTAAGATGTTGAGGATAGATATTGGTGGAGAGTTCTACAAGATGGATTTCGAAGAGTTCTGTAAGAAGTGTGGTAAACCATGACATAAGAATACTCCATAAACACCTATGCAAAATGGAGTTTAAAAAAGTATGAACATCACATTGATGGAAAAGGAAAGAAGCATGCTCAGTGGTGCTTGATTAGGGAAGTAATTCTAGGTAGAGGCAATGGATACTGCATATTACCTATTTAAGAGATCACCTTCATCAACATTGGAGGATAAGACTGAACATGAGGTATGGACTTGTAAGAAACTCTCTCTCTCACACACACATCTCAGGGTATTTTACTCGGGATGCATATCTACATGTTCTGAAGGAGAGAAGGACCAAGTTGGATAGTAAATATGAAAGGTGCATCTATATTGGGTATAAATATGGTTTAAAAGGTTACAAGCTTTGGAACCCAAAAACAAATAAGGTAGTGAATAATCTAGATGTGGTAATTAGGGAAATGAATTATGTAATGAAACATGAAGTCCTACCAAGGGAATATGAACCATAGAAGATAGAGTTTGATATGAAGGATGCAGAATCAAACTCCATAGAAAAATACGAAGAAGAAGAAGAAGAACCACACACTTCGGTTTTGAGGAGATCAATTCAAGAAATAAGGAAGCTAGAGAGGTTTACTCCATATAATTTTTGTTAAATTTTTCTTTATATATTATTGATGATGATCCTATAACTGTCAAGGGAGTAGTGGATTCAGAGGATGGAAAGCTCTCAAAAAGGGCCATGGTTTAAGAAATGACATCCTTGGATAATAATGAGGCTTGGGATTTGGTGGAGTTTTCAGCTGGAAGAAAACCATTGGCAACAAATGGGTGTTTAAGAAGAAGATGAATGTAAATGCAAAAGTGGAGAAATAAAAAGTTGAGTTAGTATAAAAAGGTTATTCCTAGGAGCCGAGAATTGACTTTGGTGATATTTTTTCTCCTCTTTGCAAGTTAGCTTCTATTAAATTAATTTTATGTGTTGTTGTTTATTTTGATTTTGAGGTAGAATATATGGATGTAAAGACAAAATTCCCGCATTTGGATATGGAGGAAGAGATATACATGAAGTTTCTGGAAGGATTTTAGTGAAGGGTAAGAAAGAACTGGTGTGTAGGTTAAAGAAGTCTTTGTATGGGTTAAATAAATCAGCAAGGATGTGGTATCAAAATTTTGATACATATATGCAGGGACTTGGCTTCACAAGGAGAAAAGTGGATCACTATGTGTATTATAAATTAGTTAGTGATCATGTTATTTATTTGGTCTTGTATGTGGAATATATGTTGTTGATTGGAAATGATAGAGAAATTATCTAGGATGTGAAGACCCAATTTTCCTCTAAATTTGACATTAAGGATATCGGTGTTGTAAAATCCATTTTGGGCACATCAATTAAATAAGATCGGGAAAAGAGGAAGCTCTGGTTAAACTAGAGGAAGTATGTGGAGACAATATTGTATAGTTTTAATATGCAGGATAGTAAACTAATGAAGGCTCCTATTCTTCAAGTGTAAATTTATTTGCAGAATAGTGTCCCAAGACACAAGAGGACATGTCACGTGTTACATATGTGAGTGAATTTGGTAGTTTGATGTATGCAATGGTTTGTATGAGACTAGACATTACACATGAAGTGATAGTATTGGGAAAGTTTATATCAAAAATAGGGTAGGAGAATTGAACAACAATAAAGAGAGTTTGCAGGTATCTGTATGGAACTAGTAATTACTATTTGTGCTATCAAGGAAGACTATGATTGGAGAGAGTATTGGACATACATTGATTTTTTGATGTAGATTGGACTAGAGATTTGGATCAAAGAAGATATACAAGTGGGTATGTCTTTAACCTATTTGGAGGAGAAATCAGTTAGATGAGAAAGAGACGGACTGTAGTGGCACTTTCAATTACAAAGGTTGAATACATGGCAAACACTCATGCAAGTAAGGAAGTAGTTTGGTTGCAGAGATTTTGCTTGGGTATGGGGTTGGTACAACGAGTTGTAAGAATAAATTATGACAACCAAAAATAAATTATCATGTAAAAGAACCCTACTTATCATTTGAATATAAAGCATATATATGTTCAATATCAAAATGTGAGGGATATGGTTGAAGAAAAAAAGGTTTTGTTGGTAAATGTGTACAATTTGAATAATGTTGCAGATGCATTAACAAAGTCTATGAGCATTGAGAAGTTTTCTTAGTGTAGTGAAACAATGGCCGTTGTGGCCCTAGAGTGATGATTGTGTACTCTTGTGGACCCTTGTGTGAAAATAAAACAAGTGGGAGAATGTTGGGTATGTGTTGTATTATTTGCACGAATAACCCCATGTGGACCCAAGGATGGTTAGGCGAACTCACACATGGTTTTATGCATGATGGTTTTACCCATTGTATTTTGTAGATCTAGTCAAGAGAAATAAAGTTATGTTATAATACAAAGTTAATGGATTGAGGGTTTATGAATGATTCAACATGTATTAATGTATTGTAACATTGTATTGGAATATAATGAAAAATAAATCTAGTTTTCCCAATTTTGGGTTCTAGGAGGAAACATATCCGTGTATATTTTTTGTTCTCGCCATTCTATATTTCTATTTTTAAGAATTCGTTTGCAAGTAATTTCCATACAAGGTTAAAACCTTCACAATGGGAAATATTGGCTAGACACAAAAGAGGTTCCTGATGAATTGAATAATGGTTCTGAAGATAAAATTAATAGTGTATCAATTTTGTTGATCAATGTTGTACTTTGTAATGGGAAAATGGGGATATTTTTAAGTATATTAGTCTATCTGAATTACTATTGCAACATCCATCACTCTTCTCAATATTGGACATGGTAAAATTATTAACATATATGTGGTGCTTCATCTTCAAAGAAAAATTCATATTTGTAGGTCTCGCTGTAGGAAAGGACACGAAATCAAATATTATCTTATCCTATATTCATAAACACAATTCCTCATACAATATATCATTACTATATCAAACATAAATTGTAGCTTTATAAGATAATCCTCAGTTCTTTTGCAGAGCATGGATTTTGATTTGACAAGATGTTGCTCCGAAGACCATATTTGACAACAAGGAAAAAAAGCTTCATCATAGAGGGTAATGCAAGTACGGAATCCTATACTTCATTGGACATTTGACATAGAATTAATTTTCAATTATAATTTGTTTTGTCTTATATCAAATACACTTCTAAAGAAGAAATCACACACCTATTTAGAGAAATTATAATAAATTTAATTATGATACATGAAAAACAATGTAGGAAAATGTGCAATTATAAATTAAACATTTAAATTTTAGCAGGAGATGATCTAGGCCATTCTCCACGGAAGTTGATTTCTATGAACTATAAGAATTAAGTCATATCCCTCAACACTTTGATTTAGGTTCCAAAAATATATTTCTTTACTTATCGATTTCAGAATGGTTCATTATAAAATATTTAAATTAGAGATGAAAATGTCCATGAAGGATGCACATTCCAACAAGAAATCAAATCAAACATGTATCCTTAAGCCTTATGTAGCAGGTCCAAACATGAAACCCATAAATAATGTTATATGTCCTAAAGAATGGATAGAATTTACCTTTGACATACAGGAAGGGCACTTGTAACCTGTTGCAGATGGAGATATTTACGAAAGTGTAACAACTATAATTACCCAAATATATATAAACTAAGTAAAGGACAAAAAAGCAGTCTTAGTGATATATATATATATATATATATATATATATATATATATATATATATATATATATATATATATATATATATATATATATATATATATATATATATATATATATCACTAAGACTGCTTTTTTGTCCTTTACTTAGTTTATTTTCGACACAGTGTAAGATCTTACAGATTTTCATTAAAGGATTTTATTTTTGTCCATTGTATTTCTTATACCATAAGAGTATTCATTTCTATGAACACTTTCAATGGCATTTGTTCCTTTTGATTTATCTAGGGATCCTCCTTAACTTATATGGCATACCTTCATTTAGTTAATTGTAAATTAAGGTATACATTTTTAATAGTTTCTCCTACTATCATAATATTAAATATTTTGTAATATATATATATATATATATATATATATATATATATATATATTGTTGCACCTCTATATATATAAAAACATATAATTTGATACATTCATCCTCTATCTAGGATTAAAGTTTCATATAGATATACATATATACCATAACTTTGTTAATGATAAGATTTTATATCTTAGATCACCTGTACCAAAATCATTCTATATATATTTTGTAAGTCTTTCAACCTTATATATATATTACCTCGACTTCGGTCTCTTTCATCCTTACCTTTTCCACCAACCCTCATACATATACATTTAAATCATTTGATTTATCAATGGGATTCCAATGTTTACGTATGGTTATTATGGTATTTGTCATCTCATACCCCAACGTTTCTATTAAACTTTCACCTAATAAATTTCACTTACTCACTCTACGATATTTACGTGAACTCCAGTGTGACCAACATATTTATGTGAAATCTTATCGTATGTGTAATCGGATAATCAACGATTTTGGTTTTATTTTTTTAATTTATACATCACATATATTTCATAATTTTAAAGGAATAATATCTCAATGCATTTGATTGGCTGCAGAGAATCACTGTAACCCATTTAATGTCCCCCATTTCGATTTTCTAACTCATTAATTTGCAGTACCAGTACTTTCGGCCTTGGTTCTTCACAAGGGCCTATTCCCTCCAAGTACCGATGACTATGGATAGGGTTACGTTTCATTTCCATCATTTTTCATTTGGAGAAGTTATTTGTGGAGGGTTTTATACTATGGTTGTTTGTCGTTTCTCTGGTTATCGAGAATGGCTTCTAGCCGAATACAATTCCTCAATTGCATAATACCGTCACCCACTATCAGATCAGGTAAGATCTTCTTCACATTTCCTTTACTCTTTGAAATATTTGATATCTTTAAGATTCATAGAAATCGTTTGGAACTTTTCCTCTTTTAACTTGTTCATTATTATTACTATGCGTTCCTGAATCTAATAATTATATGTATTCGTTCTTCTTACACATTTCAACATTGGGCAAAACCTTACTCACAGATTTTCACAATAGCCACACAGAGGTATTTTTACTCTACTATATGAAGGTAAGCTTTGCAAATCCTTTACAAGCAAGATATCCCACGATTTCTGTGTTTTTTGTCGTAGCTATGGTTTCCTTCCTTTAAACGATAACTCTCAGCTTATAACGTTATCATGACTAAAATTTCTTCATGGCTGATTATTGCATTTATATTTTAAATCCTTTTTTTTATTTCATAGGATTTTAGCCCCGTAAGGTTAACACCACTTTTTTCCACTCTTACGGTGAAATTTTGATTTTCGATGAAAAATATATGTCCAGGGTACTAGATTATTCGAATTTACATATTGGGTATGTTTTATTTTACACATTCTGCTTGCTTATGAATCCACCAGAATATTGTTCAGTATCATAACTCGTATGCGATTTTTGGTTATTTCCCAGATTCGTATGTCTCTGCTGGTTGAGTCGTTTCCTTGAAATAGATGGAACAAACTTGAATTTTTACTTTCAAGAACAACATATGAATATATTAATATATAATATCTGTAACTCGTTTGAATTATGTTAATAATTTCCCATATTTTCTTACTGAACCCCAACTCTAATTTCTATTATACAGTCTTTGGTTTGTTTATGATTTCAAATTGTGGTTATAATAACAGAGGAGATTTGTTGTTTCACTCATAGCGAATTTCATTGTTTATATATATACAACGATTTTGATTTATTTCCCACTGTGTTAAATTGTAAATTAACTCATGTCACTTTGCCAATTTATAATGCGCTTCCAATTTAACAAACTTTGTTGAACATTTTCATTGGGAAAGTGTTATGGATTTTCGATATGCGACTTCCTTCTCAGTTAATGATGCCATAATTTATCTCTTTTGAAATTTTGTTTTTTCAAATTAACTTTGTTTAGTTACAATTTAAAATATAGAAGATTCATTCTGTTTGGGAATGAATTTTATAATTTTTCCCAAGTTCACTATACTTATGAATTACTCTGATTTTATATATTCTACTAATATAAAATTTATAGAATTTACCTCCTTTACTATTTACAGATCCTTGTTTATAATACAAAGATATGGTTTATCTATGAATTAGATTTCGTTTTTATTATTCTCATCACACTTCTCTTTGTATCTGCTAAAATTGGAAAAACTCTCTTTTTCCAGATTTACATGAATTCATAAATTCCACTCAGATACCCTGTATCTGTTTTCACCCCGCATCTCAGTTAACTATTTTTATAGTTCTGTAATATAAATTAATAACCCAGTTTAATAGATAAAGTTCACGATTCAATTTCCACCCTTTCGTTTACTTTTCTGAACTGATTGCTTCTACATTGTCATGTACAGGAAGAACTCCACACCCTCATGTTCTTTTAAACAAGTATATAGTGTATTATTATTCTTTATAAAAGTGGTATCACTTTTTCTATTTATTTTATTATATTGATATGAATCTAACACACGCACACACACATATATGGGGTTTTTGTACAGGTACTTTATATTTCACAACTTCCACAACAATTACTCCATCTTTCCTTTCAAAAGATTTGACTACAATTTTCATCTATCAACAGGTCGGTCGTCTCAATGTACCGATCTCAACCATCTGTCTCTGATGATATTTATCAATATAAACTGTTCATACTGTAATTAAATTTAGTAAAAGATGGCTTTCAGTCAATATGACTTGGACTATTGTAACTCATATTTTACTTGAATTATAGTAAATTGTTCTATTCACCTCTATCAGAGGAGTTTCACATACTTTGAACAGTTATATAATTGGTTTATGAATCCCTTTCAATATACAGATTGCATCTATATGTATAAATATTTCATGGTTCCTTTTCAATATACATGTTGTATCTATATGTATGCATGTTTCCTAGATTAGGAATTTGTATAGTTTATTTATACTTTCTTGATTTATTTGCAATAAATCATTCAATTGTATATATATATGCTTCAATATTAGTTTCAGAAATAGCTATGTATTTTTACTATAACTTTATATGTTTATCTCAGTAAAGTTATATTTATGTTTGATCCAATTGATGTCTTTTGTATTTATAATAAAAGAATTAACATAGACCTAACAACAGATTTAAACCCTTCTCTTTGGGTTTAGAGATTATGTGTGTTGGTACACTATTTGTTTTAGTTTGTGTAACTATACAGAGAAATTAACTATACCTTCTATAGTTAAACTCATGTTAAATACACATGAAAACTTCTATCTAAGAATACAACATCATATCACAAGGACTTGTAATTCATTATATAAAGTTTTCAACTAAACTCATAACTAAACCATATTTAATATTAAGAAAATATAATCATTATAACATAATCATAAGACAAGATTTAATAACTGTGCATACCAATTCTGGTAAAGACTATTTGCTACCCAACCTTGAGCTTTCATCCACAGCTTCCCCCGAGCAAATACCAATTCCTCCAAAGTGTAGACAACCTCTTGTCTACCTAGGAATAGCTTATTTAAGCTTGATTTCTCTCAACATGTTTCCATAACTGCGTCTAGTTAATTTAAGATGTTGTTTTCCTTTAACCTAGGCTTTACTTTTGTTTTTTTCCACAAAAGCTTTTTAAAACTAGCATTTTCCTCTTTCTAGTTGTATTTCACCTCTTCTTAGTAACTTTCCATTTTACTGAGGTATTTATTAGATTTTTTTCTCCCATCTAATATATATATATATATATATATATATATATTTTCTCCAAGGATTTTTGGAGATTTTGGGAAATCTTTGGATTTTATTCCATCCTCATAGACTTTAAATCTTGGTATCCAATTAACCCTAGTCTTTGCACAAAAATTAAATTCTATATTTATTTAATTTAAAAATAATATGTCCACATATAGTTTTCCTTTTGGTCCACTTAACCTTTAGGATTCTCAACTGTCTAAATAAAAGCAGAAAAACAAGGATATTACATATTCCCCCTCTAAAACAAAACACCATCCTCGGTGTTGCAAATATATCAGTTCACTTCTCAAACAGTGATGGATATGTTTCTTTCGTCACATCTTCTCACTCCCAAGTAGCTTCCTCAGGTGTAAAGTTCCTCCACTACACTTTCACCCTAGCTATGGTTCTATTCTAGAGCTCGATTTCTTCCTATGCCAGTATACGAAGGGGCTCTGGAAGAAATTCCCCTTCCGTTTCCACCTGTATCACAGTCCAATAAATTACATGAATAGGGTCATCTACATACTTTTTCAATAAGGAAAAATGAAAAACATTATGAACCTTAATATGACTAGGTAGAGCCAATCTGTAAGCTACTGGCCCCACTCTTTCTAAAACTTCAAATTTTTGACAATAACATGGTGCTAACTTAGCACAACTACTAGCATATAATGTTCTATTTCTAGGCTTAATCCTCAAATAAGCATGATCTCGCACTTTGAATTCTCTGTGAATGATCCGGATTTATGCAGGAACGCAACAGAATAAACATATAACCATAAATACAGAGATGGAGTGGAAATAACACTTCATTTCATTAATATCAAAGAACTGAAATTTGCTTACAGACAGAATGGAAATAAAACTAGCTAGGGCGCTGGTAGCTATCTCTGAGAAGAGATGTGGCAGCTACAGGCCTCTGAACTGAGTTACAATGAGGCTCGAGGGCCTATTTATTATTTAGAAACAATGGTAAATCCTAAACAACCAAAACCCTAACCCTAGGAGATGAAGCGCCAAAACTATGGGCCCCGTTTGGGTAAATTGGTGTTTCAACTTCCCAGGGGCGTAACTTTGGCATACGATCTCCGTTTGACGCGTACCATACCTCGTTAGAAAGATATATCCGAGGACTACAAATTTGGAATCAGAAAAATCAATCCATGGACCCAGGTTGCTCTCCGTTTTCCCAAAAAACGTCGTTTAGGGCATCAAAACGGCTCCGGAAGTTTAGGACCCGAAAAGCTGCTAAAAATAGTAAACTGTGCTGAAACTGAAAAACTAAAATAGACAATGGTGGAGCCCCAAGTGGAATAGGCGGGTGACCACCAATATCCACCTGGATCATTCCTCCCCCCTTAGGAAGCAATGGTCCCCATTGCGTTCAGTTCCTCCATGAGATGAGGAAATTTCTGCTGAACTTGGTCCCTGGTGAACCACTTTCCTTGGTGCAGGAGTTGGCCAGCTTTGACAACCCGATATAGTTGGATCTTCTACTGGCGAGTGTTCTTGATTTGCATGTCCATGATGCAATCTGTGGTGGCCTGTTCCATGCAGTCTGGATTTAACTCAGTTGGTGTGAGTTGTTCTGCAATGTCCGAGGTGTCCAGTAGAGGTGGGAAGTAAGGAAGAAGGCGATCCACATTGAAGACTAGGTGCAGACCAAGGAATGGTGGAATACTGAGCTCGAATGCATTGTTCCCTACAGCCTTGGTGATGGTGTACGGCCCGTACCGGAGCGGGCGAAGCTTGCGGTGGGGTCCAGTGAGGCGCTCCTTCTGCAAATGTAGCCATACCTTGTCACCCACCTGGAAGTTGTGTGGCACCAGGTGTTGATCATGGCGTTGCTTGTACTTGGCATTGGCTCTGTCCAATATATCATGAACCTGTTGGCGGATGTGTTGAATGCGCTCGATGAAGCTACTGGCTTTGTCAACTTCACACTGGACATGAGCTGAATTGGCCTGAGCAGCTGCAAATGGCATGGCTACGTCAATGGGACATAGTGGCTGGAATCCCAAGCCCACCTGAAAGGGGCTATGGCTGATTGAACTGTGGAGAGCCCGATTATAACTATGTTGTACATAAGGGAGGCTCTCGTCCCATGTGCGTGGATGCTTTGAATTGTACATGCACAGAATGTGTATAATCATTCTGTTGACGACCTCTGTCTGGCCATCTGTTTGGGGATGGAAAGCTGTGGACTTGGCGAGCTTGGTATCCAACATCGACCAGAGGCTGGACCAAAATGTGCTGAGGAACTTGCTATCCCGATCTGATATGATAGACTGTGGGATCCCAAAGTGCACCCACACTCGTTCAAAGAAGAGTTTAGCAGTGGCTTCTGCTGTGATATTCTTCTTGCAGGGCGCCATAATGGCCATCTTCGAGAATCTGTCGACGACCACAAAAACACAGTCATTTCCCTGCTTAGTAGAAGGCAGGCCCGACATGTAATCCATGGAGATGGATTCCCAAGGTCGACTAGGGGTAGGTAGAGGGTATATAGGCCTTGCTTCTTGATGGTCAGTTTGGCAATGGCACAAGCAGTGCAGGATCTGATGTGCTTCTCGACATCCTTTCGAAGGTTCGGCCAATAGAAATACTTCTGCAAGATTGCTACTGTTTTCTCGACCCCGAAATGCCCAGCGACTCGACTGTAGTGTGCTTCCCATATCATCTTGGCACGCTCGCTTGAAGGAACAAAAAGGTGTCCCATGTGACATAAAAGTGCATCTTGGAGGTGAAAATTTGGAACTTGCGTACCCCCCAAGAGTGCCTTGTAAGTTTGGCCGAATTCTGGCTCACTCTCATAGAGAAGCGGCCAATCAGAAGTCTCGTGCCCACAAGAGTTGAGCACAGTTGTGAGCGCCACAATCGGTGGTTGGCTGAGGCAGTCTGCAACATGATTGGTGCTACCCTTCTTGTACTTGATGTTCAAATGAAACTGTTGCAGATATGTGGACCACTTCTGATGGCGATCATTTTGAAACTTCCCTTGTGTCTGTATGAACTGCAGGGGCCTGTGGTCTGTGTGGATGATTGTTTCCTTCCCCAAAATGTAATGCTTCCATTGTCGACAAGCTTGCACAATGGAGTACATTTATTTGTCATATGTGGGGTACTTGCGAACTGTGTCAGACAATGTCTCACTGTGAAATGCCACTGGATGTCCCTGTTGAGTAAGAACTGCCCCAATAGCATAGTCAGAGGCATCTGTCTCGATCTCAAATGGGCACATTTGCAGAATGCAGTAGAAGTGAGCTGCGGGGCGAACGGGGCGATTTTTCAGTGCATTGACTTTCTGTTGGGGTTGACCAAAATTTTTTTCTCTAGCTCTCCCTTGGTGAAGCGACTCCAAGGGCCAGAGTGATGTGAGAGAATCCCAACACGAACCTCTAGGTAAAAATTAATGACCAGGAAAGAAAGTTGCAAAGCTACGTACGGTGGTTGGGGCTGGCCAATCCCGAATGACTTGGATCTTGGCTGGATCCACATGCACCCCCCTTTCATCGATAATGTATCCCAGATATTGAACCTGGGTCATGCCAAACGTGCACTTCTCCAAATTGGCACACAACTTGTGTTGCCGCAGTGTTTGGAGGACTTGTCGGATGTGCTGAAGGTGCTCTTCCCAAGTCTTGCTGAAGATTAGAATGTCATCCAAGTACACCACTACAAATGAGTTGGTGAATGGCCGCAAGATATCATCCATCATCCTCATTAAGGTTGCAGGAGCATTCTTCAACCCTAAAGGAATGAATAGCCATTCAAAAAGGCCTTCCTTGGCTTTGAAGGTAGTCTTCCACACATCAGAGGGTTCAATTGGTACCTAGTGATACCTAGACTTCAGGTCAATCTTGCTGAAATATTTTGCACCTTTGAGTTGGTCCAGAAGGTCATCAATCCGTGGGATTGGGTACCTATTCTGGACAGTGATCTTGTTTAGCGCCCGATAGTCAATACAGAGTCTCCACGTCCCATCCTTCTTCTGTACCAACACGATCGGGCTCCCACAGGGCGATGAACTTGGTATGATGTGACCTTTCTGCAACAGCTCCTGAATCTGTCTCTTGATTTCATCATTCTCCAGAACAGAGCGCCGATAGATCGGTCCATTGGGTAGCGGCGCACCTGGGGTCAGATCAATCGGGTGCTTGACTTGACAGTGCAGAGGAACCCCTGTGGGCGAGGTGAAGATGTCCCCGTACTCCTCCACAACCTTATCCATTTGTTGTTGTCGTGCAGAGGGGCCCTGTCTGGAGGTCGTGGCCACAGTCTTCTTCTTGCCCTGGGGGCGGATCATCAGGAAAACGAATTTCCTGTTTTGGGAAATGAGCTTACTGCATTGTTTTGCAGTAACCAAAGAGATAGTCGTAGGAGGTGGTACCTCTGGTATCCTGTACAACTTATTTCCCAAAGTAATAATAACAGCACGAGGTCGAGACTCATACACGGCATGACGCTTCCACAAGTATGGTTGTCCTAATAATACATCAGAAACATCAATAGGAGCAACGTCACATAATACCTCATCCGTGAAGGGCTTGATGCTATAGGGAAGGCGGCACTGCTGGCTGACGCGGAGATCTCGTCCTTGGTGAAGCCACCCGATGGTGTATGGATGTGGGTGAGCTGTCGTCGGCAAGCCCAACCGCTTCACGGCGTCTGCTGAAATGAGGTTCTTTTGGCTCCCATTGTCGACAATGAACTGTACAGGGGAGCCCTTTACCCACATCTGGGAGTGGAAGAGACGTTCCTCCTCCTCTGGATCTTCCGGTTCCTCCTTCTGGACCTTTGTAGTGGCAACAGTGGCGTTGGGCTCCGCATCAATAATCTTTTTCCCTTTTTCATTCCCCTTTTCAGGTTCTGATTCGGAGTCGGAGCATGCATCTGACTCAGAAGCCCTCATCTTGGCCACTAGCGACTACTTGGCCCGACACTCACTTGTGTTGTGAGTGGAGCTCTTATGGAACTCACACCACTTTCCCGTGTCCTTCTTTGGCTTTGCGGTGCTGTTCTTTTCTTGTGGCTTTGATGAGTTGTCTTTAGCCGCCAATGCCAAGTACAAGTACCAATATCGGCAAGATTGCCGCACAGGGTTCCGGGTGGGCAACAAGAGTATGGCTACATTTGCGAAAGAGTGCTTCCTTGGACCCCACCTTGGCTTGCGCCACTAGAATAATAAGTTGACCCCATCATCAGAACATGTGGACTAGTACCTTGACTCATCATTCACACCATTCCTTCGTGCTTTTGAGGTCTTCAATGTGGATCGCCTTCGTCCTTACTTCCCTATCTCTTTGACTTTCTCTCGGACATTCAGACAACTCACACCAACGAGAGTTAAATCAATTTGCATGGAGATGACCACCATAATGCCATCATGGACATGCAAATCAAAGGCTATGTGAGTGAAGATCAACTATATTGGTTGATAAAGCTGGTCAGCTCTACCAAGGAAAGTGGTTCACCAGGGACCAAGTTCAGCAGAAATTTCCTCATCTCATGGAGGAACTTAACGCAATGGGGACCATTGCTTCCTAAGGGGGGAGGAATGATCCAGGTAGATATTGGTGATCACCCGCCTATTCCACTTAGGGCTCCACCATTGTCTATTTCAGTTTTTCAGTTTCAGCACAGTTTACTATTTTTAGCAGTTTTTCGGGTCCTAAACTTCCGGAGCCGTTTTGAGGCCCTAAACGACGTTTTTTGGGAAAACGGAGAGGAACATGGGTCCTTGGACCGATGTTGCTCGTTCCAAATTTGTAGTCCTCGGATAGATATTTCTAACGAGGTATGGTACGTGTCAAACAGAGATCGTATGCCAAAGTTACGCCCCTGGGAAGTTGAAACACCAATTTACCCAAACGGGGCCCATAGTTTTGGCGCTTCATCTCCTAGGGTTAGGTTTTTGGTTGTTTAGGATTTCCCATTGTTTCTAAATAATAAATAGGCCCTTGAGCCTCATTGTAACTCATTTTAGAGGCTTGTAGCCGTCACATCTCTTCTCAGAGATAGCTACCAGCGCCCTAGCTAGTTTTATTTCCATTCTGTCTGTAAGCAAATTTCAGTTCTTTAATATTAATGAAATGAAGTGTTATTTCTGCTGCATCTATGTATTTATGGTTATATGTTTATTCTGTTGCATTCCTGCATAAATCCGGATCAGTTTCTTGTCTGCATAACTCTTTTGGCAATCTTGAGTTGTTTTAATATTTTGTTGAATCTTCTTCATAGTTCTTTCCATTTCCTATAGTTTATCTGGTCAAAGAATAAAATTATCCTCTAGTTGACTCCAACTGAGCGGAGTGTGGAATTTTCTTCCATACAAGGATTCAAAAGGACTCATCTTAATAGAAACTTGATAGCTATTATTATATGCAAATTCTGTCAAATGTAGAAAATATTCCCACCATGTGGGCTTGTCCATCACATACATGTGCAACATGTCTTCTAAAATATGATTGGTTCCTTCAGTCTTCCCATCTGTTTGAGGGTGGTAAGTGGTACTAAAGTTCAATTTGGTACCCATTCCTCGAAACAAAATTTTCCAAAAGGCTGAAGTACATTTTGCATCTCTGTCAGATATAATCATTTTTGGAATTCCATGTAATTTCACAATTTCTTTCATAAATACATTGGCTACTTTACTTGTGACAAAAGTATATTGTACTAGTAAAAAGTGTGCTACCTTAATTAAAGTGTCTACAACCACCATGATAGAGTCATGTTGATATTTGGTTCTAGGCAATCCAGTAATGAAATCTATGGAAACCCTTTCCCGCTTCCATTTTGGAATTGGGAGAGGATTCAGTAGTCCTGTAGGATGTTGATGTTCCACTTTTACCTGCTGACATTCTAAACACCTTGCTAGATAATCAACTACATATTTTTTCATACCTGGCAAAAACATGTTCTTCCTTAATGTTGAAATCTATTTTTGATAAATAGGATGACCTGCATAAGGTCTCTTATGATACTCATATAAATTTTCATGTTTTAAAGATGTCACATTAGGAATATACAATCTTTGTTTATAATAAATAAATCTTTTTGGTTTTTGGTATATCCCACAACTTCAGTTTTCTGCAATTTCTATTGCAATTTTACGTGCTGTTGATCTTGCATCAACACTTCATGAATCTATTCTTTTATCTCAAATTTCACACTACTTCCTGCATGTGTCAAAATTTGATGAGAATTCTTACTCAAAGCATCAACAATTTTATTTTCCTTTTCTTTAATATGTTTGATTAACATATAGGAATCCCTAAGGAAAGCTAACCATCTAGCTTGTCTAGCATTTAGATATGGTTGAGTAAAGAAGTATTTCAGGCTTATGTGATCTGTCATTAATATGAACTTATTTCCCAACAAATAATGTCTCCACATCTTTAATGCATGTATAACAACAACTAGTTCTAAATCATACACCGCATAATTATGTTCATGCTTCTTAAATTTTCTTGGCTCATATGATATTACTGAATTATCTTGTAGTAATACTCCTCCTAACCCTTCTACACAAGCATCTGTACACACTACAAATTCCTTGTTTGGATCAACAATTTTCAAGATGGGGCAGTAGTTAATTTCAGTTTTAATTGCTCAAAACTACTTTGACACTTTGTTGTCCACTCAAAATTTAGTCTTTTTTTCTATATTGAAGTAATAGGATAGGCTAATGCTGAAAATCCTTCAAAAAACCTACAGTAGTATCCATCAATACCCATAAAGGATCGTATGTCTATTACATCTTTGGGTATAGGCCAATTCATTATTGCTTGTATTTTTTTTAGATCTACTGCTAATCCATCCTTTGAAATCACATGACTCATATATTGAATTTAATCCTTGTAAAATTCACATTTGCTGAGTTTTTCATATAATTGGTGTTCTCTAAGTGTTTGTAGTACTATCCTGAGATGTTCTTTGTGTTCTTCTTCATTTTTGGAGTACACTAAAATGTCATCAATGAAAACTAGTACAAACTTGTCTAGATATTTATGCAGAACACTATTCATTAAACACATGAACGTTGTAGGTGCATTCGTAAGTCCAAAGGGTAGGACTACAAATTCATAGTGTCCATATCTAGTTCTGAATGATGTTTTGTTGATGTCCTCATATTTAATTATGAGTTGGTGTTATCCTGTTCTTAAATCGATTTTAGAGAAGATAGTAGCTCCTCTCACTTGGTTAAATAAATCACCTATCCTTGGCAGAGGATATCTATTCTTAATAGTTAACTTATTCAACTGTCTGTAATTTATACACATTCTGAATGTGCCATATTTATTTTTAACAAACATCACTGGTGCTCCCCAAGGAGACACACTTGGTCTGATGGACCCTCTGTCTAACAATTCTTGCAATTGAAGTTTCAGTTCTAGTAGTTCAGGAGTACTCATTCTATAGGGTGCTCTAGAAACAGGTGTAGCTCATGGTACTAGTTCAATTAAAAATTCAATTTCTCTTTTAGGGTGTAGATAGGGGATTTCTTCTGGAAACAAATCCTTAAACTCTCTGATCACTAGTAAGTTTTCTACAACCTCTTTTTCTGGTTGCTGTCCCAATTATTCCACTTGTACATCAGACACTTGGCAGCCTTTTCTTATTGTCCTTTTGAGCTGTAATGCAGAAATTTGTCTGACAAATATTGGTTTTGGTTTTCCTTTTACTATCACAGCTTTTCCTTCATCATCTATACAATGTACTCTTTTTTCTAAGAAATTTACTATTTCTTTATGTTTCTCTAACCATTTCATTCCTTCTAACATATCATAGGACCCTAGTGGAAAAATATTTTAATGCATTTTAGTTTCATATCCATTTACATTTACAACAGTTTTTGGAAGTTTATGGGCCACTTTTCTCTTTGTTCCTATAGCTAACTACACTAACCATGATTGCTGAAATTTTTTTGATTTTAGCTTACACTTTTCCACTATCTGTGGACTGACATAACTTAAACTTGCTCCTGGATCTATTAAAACAGAAATAAGTTGTTCAGAAATCACACCTTCGATTTCTATCATGGTTGATTGATGTTGAGCCTGTCGATCTTCAAGTGCAGCATTGATCGTAGAAATGTTTCGAGCAATGTCATTTACTGTAGTTGCCTCTCGTACTGCTTGAATGTTCTGAATTTTTCTGTGTGGGTAGTCATGTAACAAGTGAGGTTCTCTACATCCCCGACACTTTAATGGTTCTTTCATTTTTTCAGCACTTTCATTTTTGCTGTTTGTATCCATTTATTTAGACCCAGTGTGTGATTGTGCTGGTTGGTTTTCTCCACTCTTATTAAATTTCTTTCTTTGGTGGTTTTTCCCAAAAATTTTCAGATATGTTGGTTTTACTCTTTTTCTGTTTGATTCATCCTTCCCTTTCTATTTATTTTACCAATTTTTCAGCTTCTCATTTCTACCTTTAAACTGCTGATAGCATAATCTTACTTTTCAAACAGCTTCATCCATTATTTTTGGATTATCAAATTTGATTATTTCTTTATAGATAGTGGGTAAGAAGTTCAAAAATCACTGTACTTTGGCCTTTTATTCTCTGATATAAACAACATAGTAAAGCAAGTTCGTAAATTTGGTAACAAACTCATTAATTGTGAGTTGTCACAATCTCAGCTCATGAAATTCCTTTTCTTTATCATCATAATACCTCTCATTCAAATACCTAGACTTGAATTTGGCTACATGTCCCATTTATGTTTCTTCCCACCAAAGTGTAGCTTTACTTGCAGTTGGTAAATTGTTAATTTGTATTTCAGATTACTTAAATATTAATATACCTGGAAGTATTTAACCATATTCAGGAGCCAAGCTTTCACATCCTCCTCCTTTTCACCATCAAAAGTTGGAGGTTTGATTTTGTGGAATTCCCCTTGCAACTCATTTTTCTTTCTGGAATTATGTCCAGATGCTTCCCCACCCTCAGACCCTTCTGAGTTGGTTTCATCTTCTTTCCTCTTTTTTCCATTGTCTTCATTTTCAGGACTACATCATGAGGTTAATTCCTGAATCAATCTCTCTTTCTCTTGACTGGCTTGCAATAATCGTTCATTTCTAGTCCTTAGCTGAACCATTTCACGTTGCATATCTTTTATCATGTCCAACAATTAAGCATTTTGATTTTGTGGGTTTCCTGCATCCCTCAGATCCATGTACAACTCTTATTTGTCATTCAAAATAGAAGTTGTAATGTTTCTGCACTTCAATAACTGTACACAACATTTAATTAGTGCACCAAATTCTGAAAATAAAAAAGAAAAATAATATTTTCTTATTTTTCACAGCAGCATAATTTTGGGTTTTTCTGGGTGGGGACACATAGGCCCAGTGTTTTCAACATGGGCTCTAGTACCATTTGTAACAACTCTACTTACCCAAAAAAAAAAATTCTATTTATATCACTAAGACTGCTTTTCTGTCATTTACTTAGTTTATTTTCGTCACAGTGTATGATCTTATAGATTTTCATTAAAGGATTTTATTTCTGTCCTTTGTATTTTTAATACCGTAATAGTATTAATTTCTATGAACACTTTCAATGACATTTGTTCCTTTTGATTTATCTAGGAATTCTCCTTAACTTATATGGCATACCTTCATTTATTTCATTGTAATTTAAGGTATACATTTTTAATAGTTTCTCCTACTATTATAATATTAAAGATTTTGTAATTTATATATATAGCTCCCCACCTCTCTCTATATAAAAAAATATACTTTGATACATCCATCCTCAATCTAGGATTAAAGTTTCATATAGATACACACCTATACCATAACTTTGTTAATGATCCTTAACATCAGATTTTGTATCTTAGATCACCTGTACCAAAATCATTCTATATATATTTGTAAGTCTTTCAACCTTATATATATATTACCTCGAATTTGGTCTCGTTCAAAGTTACCTTTTCCACCAACCCTCATACTTATACTTTTAAATCATTTCATTTATCAATGGAGTTCTGATGTTTACGTATGGTTATTATGGTATTTGTCATCTCATACCCCAATGCTTCTATTAAACTTTCACCTAATCAATTTCACTTACCTACTCTATGATATTTATGTGAACTCTAATGTGACTGACATATTTATGTCAAATATTATCGTATGTGTAATCAAATAATCAGTGGTTTTGGTTTTATTGTTTTGATATATACATCACGTATATTTCATAATTTTAAAGGGATAATATCTCAATGAATTTAATTGACTGCAAAGAATCACCATAACCCGTTTAATGTCCCCCATTTCACTTTGATAACTCATTAATTTGCAGTACTTCCGGCCTCGGTTCTTCACATGGGCCTATTAAATTTTTTGAGACAGCTGTAAGGTCGATTAGATTTTAGTTTGACAGTGCGGATTGCATCTGTATTTCCTCCAAGTCCTGATGACTATGGCTAGGGTTATGTTTCATTTCCATCATTTTTCATTTGGAGAAATTATTTGCGGAGGGTTTTATACTCTGGTTGTTCATCGTTTCTCTGGTTACCGAGAATTTCTTCTAGCTGAATACAGTTCCTTAACTGCATAATACCGTCACCCAGTATCAGATTGGGTAAGATCTGCTCTGTATTTCCTTTACTCTTTTAATTATTTGATATCTTTATAATTCACAAAAATCGTTTGGAAATTTTCCTCTTTTAAATTGTTCATTATTCTTACTTTGTGTTCCTGAATCTAATAATTATATGTATTTGTTCTTCTTACAGGTTTCGACATTGGGGAAAACCTTACTCACAAATTTTCACAACAGCCACACAGAGGTATTTTTAATCCACTATACGAAGGTAAGCTCTGAAAATCCTTTACAAGCAAGATATCCCATGATTTCTGGTTTCCTTCAAAGCTGATTACTACATTTAAATTTTAAATCCTTTTGTTTATTTGATAGGCTTTTAACCCCATAAGGTTAACACCATGTTTTTCCACTCTTACAGTGAACTGTTTCATTTTCGATGACAAATCTATGTCCAGGGTACTAGATTATTAGAATTTACGTATTGGGTATGTTTTATTTTACACATTCCGCTTGCTTAAGAATCCACCAGACCCTTGTTCAGTATCACGACTCATATATGATTTTGGGTTATTTCACAGGTTCACATATCTCTGTTGGTTGAGTCATTTCCTTGAAATAGATGGAACGAACTTGAATTTTTACTTTCAGACACAACATATGAATAAATTAATATATAATAGTTGTAACTCATTTGAACTAACTTAATAATTTCCCATATCTTCTTACTAAACCCCAACTCGAATTTCTATTATACAGTCTTTGGTTTGTTTATGATTTCGAATTGTGGTTATAATAACAGAGGAGATTTGTTGTTCCACTCATAGTGAATTTCATTGTCTATATATATATATATATACACTGATTTTGATTTATTTCCCACGGTGTTATATTGTAAATTAACTGACGACACTTTGTCAATTTATAATATGCTTCCAATTCAACGAACTTCGTTGAACATTTTAATTGGGACAGTGTTATGGATTTTCTATATGCGACTTCCTTCTCAGTTAACGATCCCATAATTTATCTCTGTTGAAATTGAGTTTTTTCAAATTAACTTTGTCTAGTTACAATTTAAAATATAGAATATTCGTTTTGTTTGGGAATGAAATATATAATTTTTACCAACTTCACTATACTTATGAATTACTCTAATTTTATATTTTCTACTAATATAAAATTTACAGAATTTTCCTTCTTTACTATTTACAGATCCATGTTTATAATACAAATATATGGTTTAGATTTGAATTAGATTTCATTTTTCTTATTCTCATCACACTTCTCTTTATATATGTTGATATTGGAAAAACCCTATTTTTCCATATTTACATGAATTCATAAATTCCACTCAAATACCGTGTATATGTTTTCACCCCGCATCTTAGTTATTTCTTGATGACTCAAATAATAACTATACTATAATATCATTCCAATGAGCTATCATGAGCTCAATTTGGACTTAAGGAAGGCCTCCAAAAGTTGTCTGCACCAGCACTCTGCATTTCTGCACCATCACTCAGCACTTTTTGACCAGTCTTGGGAAAATCAAATTTTGACAGGAAAAATAAACTCCCATCATGGAAAGTAGACAGGATAATATTTCCAACATGCTATCATGGGCCCAATTTTGACATCGGGAAGGCCTCAAAATTCCCTCTGCAAAATTCGCTACGCATATAGGGTCAGGCACTACGCTTAGGGAGGAATTTCCTGTGTAAAATTGCACTGCGCTGTGCATACAGAGGCAGGTGATGTGATTAGGATAGAGAGAGTCTTGACTAGCCCAAAAATTTCCCAACTCTGCACTTAGAGAGCTCGAATGGCCCAGAACTTGCCCGGTGCTGCGCCCAGAAGACCCGACACCCGACAGCTCGTGCAGGCGCTATGCCTAGGCCAAAAAACCCTATTCCACATGAAAAATTTCCAAAAATCACAAGGGAGAACCTCCAAGCTACATTCAAGGACCTGAAAAGAAGTCAAAAGTTGGTAGGTGCATGTTTTCCTTCTCCTCCAGTAAAATTCATGATTTGATGATTAAGGAAGTTAACTAAATCCTGAGGACTAGAAACCCTAAGGCCTCATGCCAAAAGCCCTGTCTTAAACTCCATCATCTACAAACAGGGATTTATCAGTCATATAGGGTATGGGAATGGATTAAGCAATGATGAACAAGAAATTAGAAATGAAGTAGAGGCCATGGATGTGGATGATGATGAAAAAGAGGTAAGTGATGAAGAAAGCAGCAATCACATTGAGAATGATGAGGATGAAGATGAGAAGGACATCATGGTCACAAATGAGATAGGAAACCAAGAAACAGAGGATGTTCCTACAGAAAATGAAGAAGAAACTAAGAGCCCTAGAGACAATCAAAACAATGAGGCTCTTAGTCAAAACATAGATGAAGGAAAAGATGAAGATAGCAGCCCAAATGGAGATGATGACTATGCAAAAAATGAAGAAGAGGCTGAAGATATTCATGACTGTCATGATAACAGTCATGAAAGTCATGAAGAGAGTAAAGAAAGTCTAGAAGTTGGTAGCCAAGATGAAGGTCACAGCAATGATGATGAGGGCAACTATAATGAGGAACAAAGTGAAGATGCACAAATCAATGAAGAGGCCAGCAGTGAGGCTAATGATGAAGGTGAAGAGATGAGCAGCAGTCCAAGTGATGAAAAAAATACCTAGAAGCCCATGATGACAGCCACAAGGAGGACACCATAATGAGCCAAATTGAACCTTTTCCCTTGGCATACCAAAGAGGATCATGACATGTGTTTGCTGCCTCTAAAAGGAAAGGGGCCATGACTTCTACTCCTATAAAACCAAAGGACAAAGGCAAAGAGAGAAGCAAGGGCAAAAAAAAAGATAAAGGCAAGGGAAAAATCAAGGACAAAGGAAAAGAAAAGGTAAGAGATGGAGAAGAAGATTAGCATGAGGTTGAGAGGGAGTTTGAACTCATCCATGTTGACAGTCATAAAGAGGAAAAAAAGAGGGCCCATAGCATACTCCTTCAAAGAAAAAATGCAGAGATTAAAGACCTACAAATGAGCCTTGGCATGGCACAATACATCATTGAATATTAGAAAAATAATCACAAACATATGAATAAGATGAAAAGACACCTTGGCCTACAAAAAAAATATGGCCAAACACTATGCCTTGAAAAACAAACTCACTAGTGCCAAGCTCAAAGAGGCCCTCATTGAAATTCAAGCACTAAAAGGAGGAAAAGACTAAGTAAACCTTGGAATCTTGCCTCAATATTTTCTACAGGCTTCTCAAACTCAATAAGGAAGGTGTCCACCAATTTTGGGAGAATTTTGACAATTTTTGGTTTTTTGCAAATTTTGAGGCCTATAAGCGCAACACCCCTGGTGATACGTTTTTTCCTTAGACATCCTCAGAGGGATAAATTTGCATTTTTGGAATCCTCATGTATCTTACAGTATTCTCACCAAATTTCAGAGCATTTGGAGCATTTTTGACCGCTCAAAAGGCCAAAAAACACCTCATTTTTCACCTTTCTGCCTCATTTTCAGGCTTGGCGCTGTGCTTATAGCCGTTTTTGAAATTTTGCCTTTTGGATAGGTTATAAAAGCTCAATCAAAAAACCAAAGGTATATTTGGAAAGTAGACTCATCAAGCTTTCCAACGGGACATCACGGAGCAAATTATGACATCAGGAGTTCACCCAAACTTGGCTGCAAGTGGACCCATTTTCTGCCTGTGTTGGTGCTGCGCTTATAGAAGTTTTGGTAATTTGGATTTTTGGACAGGTTACAGAAGCTCAATCAGAAAAAAAAATGTATATTTGGAAATTAGACTCAGTAGGATTTCAAACGGTCCATCATGGAGAAAAATATGACATCGGGAAGGTCACCAAAACTTGGCTGCAAATGGACTCATTTTCTGCCTATGAAGGCGCTACGCTTTTAGACCTCACTGTGTGTTTTTGGCCAAAAGTCAACAAAACACACTCATTAATTGAAAATTGATATTTTAATGTTTTTTGAGGCAAAACACTCTAAAATTAGGTGCTAATAAAGAGTTATTTTGGCATTTATTTCATGGGATATTTTGTGCCTTGGGCCTTGCATGGTCTCTTGGGCATTTATGACATTTATGGTTATTTTAACATTTTCCAACCCTAGTTAGGGTTTTTCCCTCCTTTCCCAGATAAATAGAGCATGAGGGCTTCATTGTAAAAGGTTGGAATTTTATGACTCTTTGGAGAAATACATATTTTTTTTGGAGATTTGAGAAGAAATTGGTGTTGTGGAGTTTTTGAATGGCTTGTCTTGATTGATGATCATGAAGGCTGCTTGCAGGATCCATGAGCTTGGTTAATGGTGATGTGCTTCTATTCGGTTATTGTTTTCTTATGTAAGATTGTGTTTCATCCTTCTTTATTGCAGTAAGACAAAGGTTTTATACTAAGAAATGTTTTCAAAGGCACCTTAGCTATGTTTGTTCTTCACTGCCTCTATGTTTTCCTCTGTTGGGCCTTTTTAGAGAATTCTTAATTTCTCTCTAGACCCCCCAAGCTTGTTTATTTCATGAATGGTTTAATACACTAGATATCAAAGATTATTTATGGTTATCCCTGCTTGTTTGATGTCTCTAAACATTGTTCTTGAGGTCTCTCTCGAAATTACCATTGATTAGGTTTGCCAAAGAGGCTATGTTTCGATCATACCCTTTGTCCATGCTTGAATAATTGTTTTGGAGATCTTCATAGCTATGATCAATGATGTTTAGGCATTCCCTCATCTTTGATTAAAGTTATATGTATATCTTGAACGTTTTCTAACCTTGAAGGTGAAATCACTAGAAGTTAAAATGAGTTTCTCGCCTTCTATATTTCATTAAAACCCTCACAGTGTGCCTTGGGCCTTGCATGATCTCTTGGGCATTTATGACATTTATGGGTGATTTTGACATTTTCCAACCCTATCTAGGGTTTTTGCCCTCCTTTGATAAATAAATAGAGCATGAGGGCTTCATTGTAAAACATTGGCATTTGTTGGCATTTGATGACTCTTTGGAGCAATACATAGTCTTTTGGAGGTTGAAAGGAAATTGGTGTTGTGGAGCTTGTGAATGGCTTGTTTTTCTTGTTGATGGAGGAGGCTTGCTTGCAGGATCCCTGAGCTTGGTTAATGGTGAAGTGCTTCTATTCAGTTATTGTTTTCTCATGTATCATTTTGTTTCCATATTTCTATGTTGCAATAGAACAAAGGATTTAGACTAAGAAATGTTCTTCAAAGGGACCTTAGCTCTGTTTGTTCTTCATTGCCTTTATGTTTTCCTTGGCTAGGTCAGTTTAGAGAACCCTTAATTTCTCTCTGGACCCACCCAAGCTTGTTTATCTCATGAATAGTTTAATACAGTAGATATCATAGATGTTTTATGGTGAGCCCTGCTTGTTTGACATCACTAAAACATTGGCTTGAGGTCTCTCTTTGAAGTACCATTGTTTAGGTTTTCCAAAGAGGCTATGTTTCGATCATACCCTTTGTCCATGCTTGAAGAATTGTTTTGAAGATCTTTATAGCTATGATCAATGATGTTTAGGAGTTCCCTCTTCCTTTATTAGAGTTGTGTTTATCTTAAATATTTTCTAACCTTGAAGGTGAAATCACTAGAAGTTAATGAGTTTCTCGCCTTCTATATTTCATTGGAATGTTTGTCTGAAATGCTTATTTGCTTGAGTTGAATCAAAGAGTTATTGGTGTGCCCTGTCTATTGATTACTTCTTTATGCCAATGGTATTTAAGTCCCTTCTTGTTAAAATAACATGAAAAATGATTGTTGATTTCCCTTTGCCCTACTTGTGTTCACAAACTTGATGTCCATCTCATTTCCCATAAACCTTGAAAATCCATTGACCATGCTAGATTTGCCCTGTGATGCTCCCCGATCTATTGTTGAACTTTCCATGACTTTTATAGACTCCATAGCCCAATGACTTGAAAATTTCCTCATTCCATATATCCTACTTGATCATCTTACCCAACCAAAACAATCAAACAAACTCCACATTTAACAACTAGCCTAAAATCAAGCCCTAAAAGAAAACAAGTTCACATCCTTTGCACAAAAACAGAGAGAGCCCTCTTTGAGTCCAAGAAGGCTAGGTCCTAAGACTCCAAAGATTGGTTTGATGTTACCTTGTGCATTTGGTCTGCCAATCTATCAAATCACGAGACACTAACATAATGGTGATCACAGTGGGACCTTCTGAATAAATAACATCTTAGACATCCTTAAGACCTCAGAAAACCCACAAACATCCTTATATTAGTATTCAGTTGTTGATGGTGGACAAAAAATATATCCTTAACAGTAAACATCCTCCACCTGGCGACTCCGCTGGCCTCCAGTAGGCCTACTAACCCCACTAGTTCTTATAGACTCCCCTGGAAATGCATTAAGCAATCCCAATCATGCTGATGGTGGACAGCAAATTTTAAATCTTCCACCTGGTGACTCCACAGCTCTCAATAGACCTAAAGACTCCATTGGTAGAGAACTCTAGACTGGTTGAAAATATACAGTGACCACTTTCTGATTTACAAACAAGGATCTGAGAATACAACGAAGATATGCCTCAATTAGTAGAGATCATATCCCTGGATTCCCACACAAAATGCCTCAAATAAATTGGATAAAAAACCTGCCTATATTGTTGGAAATACTGAGAGGGGGGGTGAATCAGTATTTCTTTCCAATTGTTATTTTTACCAATTAGATCATTTATATTTAGAACACAATATGAACAATAAGAATAAATTATTTTATTAAATTCTTCTTTACAATAAAGTAGATACAATAAGTGTAGGGCTCCAACCCTAGATTAAGACACCGATCTTCAATATCTCAGGCTCCAGCCTCTCGCCAAGCACCAACTTGGAATTTTATGAGGCTCCAACCTCTAGGGCTTCGACCCTATCTATCCAAGGCACCAACCTTGCGTTTAGAGGCTCCAACCCCAAGGGCACCAACCCTTCTCTGGTTCAAGCTCCAACCTAGTTTCTTGAGGACACCAATCCTCTAGGGCTCCAACCCATTGCTTCAAATCTTCAATATGAATTTAACAGTTCTTCAAGGCTCCCAATGTCTTCTTCAACGAGCCTTGTCAATGACCTTCAAATATCCATTCACTTAGTCTTCTCGTCACGTCATCAATGACAACTTTGATCTCTTCTCCTAAAGGTGTCTCTACTGTCCTTCATGGTACCCAATCAAATTCTTCAAGTCACATCATGATGACATCATGGTCTCCAATCGGCTTCTAGATGACTCTCCAAGGTCAACTAAAGATCAGCTCCAACTACTCTTCAAGATCTCATGATGGCTTCAATGGTCTCCAAACAGGGTCTCCAAGATCATCTTCTACAAGTCTTCAGATGTCTTCAAGAATCCTCAACAATATCTCCACAATAATTTTTCAAGGTGCTCTTCAAAAAACTTTGTTTTCCTTCACCCTTCTTCCAAAATTCCAGCTATCAAGCTTGCTCTAAAGCTGCAAACACTGTCCTCAATAGATATGCACAATATCAACAAAGGTCTCTTACAACTGCCTTCAATACACTTCCAAGAATCTGCTTCAAGTCCTCAAGTTTGCTTCAAGACTTCTGTAACTTCTTAGATTTTCAACGATCTTCAAAAATTGCTGCTCAAAAACCCAGAGATGGGCTCCAAAGGTCTCCACTGTTCAAGCCAAAAAATCTGAGCCTTCTTATTTTCTCCATAGGACTGTTTTTTGGGTTGAGGTTTGTAACCTATACCAAGTCCGAGCATATTTGGAAGTAGGAATCTGAACTTCATAAACTTGTTGTATGTCATAGCTCCATAGTCAAATGATTGCTCTACAAGTGACTGTCACTACAGGATTCAGTCAACATAATTGAGCTTGAAGTCTGCACTTGTCTGGGCTTTAGTTTATGAGGACAGTTCGAGGTATGGTAGATATTCACCACAAAAAAGTCTTGAGACTGCAATCTGGAAAAAACAAGTCTAACGGTGCTAACCCTTAACTCAAACAACTACAATAATAAAAGGTTTGAAGTTCTGTACCTATCTCTTGTCCAAGGCTGCCAAATAGGTCCAAAGTCCTGTAGCTATCACTCAACAGATCCGAGGTTTGGTTCAGAGGTATGCAACTTTAGGTTTGCACAGTCCGGAGTTTAAGGGTATAATTTGAGTTACTGCAATAATAGTTTAGACCCAAAACTCATTTAAATCATTCATGTGCCTTATCTTTTCCTTTATCCGAGCTGTTGTGGTACTTCTGTTATAATAGCTGAGGTGGATGATTAAGAATGAGGTCCAAAACCCTTATATATAGTATTTTTTGCAAGCCAAAATGAAAAGACACGTCACCGTATGGAGGCCGACTTAAAAGAAGAGGTGCAGGTCGACTCACTGTCAAAAAAACATTTTTTAAATTGAAAATTCAATATCTCACAAAATACTAGGAGTTTCAGGACAAATAAGGGCTCATTGGAAAGAGGAAAAATCATCTTTAAGATGGTCTAGGTTCCATATTGAAAGATTGCCTCTAAGGTTGAAAAAAATATTTTTCCTTGTGACTGTCTTTAAATTATTTAGTACAGAAAATGATTAGGACAGTACAGCTTCTTTGTTTGGCTTCTCCATTGTTTGTCTTCTCCATTATTTGGCTTCTTCATCATCATAGGAACATGTAGGACATCCATGTCATCATGATAGTGTCCAGCAATGAGTGTATCATCCATGTCATCACATAATTGTGCAGTGATATGTTATAGTGCAACATCATTAGGAGAACTTCAAATAGTCTTCCAACCATCAAATGATATCTGCCACATTATCATCTAGTATTTCAGCCTTCATCAAGTGCCATCATTAATTGTGCTTATTCATTTAGTGTATGACTCCATATGTCATCAAGGGTTAAGGTCTAGATCATCAAGGCACATGCAACATTATAGCTAGTTTAAGGACTTCTTATGACTTCTTCATTAGTTATTTGACTTCTTCATGGGTTGACCTCTTAATTGATGGCATCCTTAGAACCTAGGGATTGCATGACGTTCATTGACATCACAAGAATATTTTCCATCTCAGCTATTGACATCAATGACAACCTTGATTAACAATCTCCCCCTTTGTCATTGATGGAAATATTCTTGCCCTTCAACATTCTCTCCCCCTTTGACATCAATGGAAAAAGGGGTGCTCGACTACTACCCCTATCAAGCTTCTTCTCTTTATCATATTTTCTTCTTCAATAATAGTTCTTCATAGGTATGATGCTCCCCCTATCATGGTGCTCTTCTTTCTCCATGGATGAACCAACTCCCCTTGCATGCACAAGCTCTTATAGCTTCTTTAGACAACAAAGATTGCTGCATATTTACATTTCTCCATGGATGAACCAACTCCCCTTGCATGCACAAGCTCTTATAGCTTCTTTAGACAACAAAGATTGCTGCCTTGTGATCAAGTGGAATAAATATTCACAATTTCATTATTTTCTTCAATGGAGTTACTCTCGAGAGATGATTTTTCAAGATTTTCCAAGTGTGACTCATCATGGATTCCATAACACCTTTTCATGGAAGACTTCTGCAAGAATAGTCATGAGTCACCAACTCCCCCTAACAGTATGCATGGTCTCCTTTTTGGCAGAGTCTCATCATCAAACACTTGAAATATCACATTTTCCAAGGATGTCTTCATCAAATCAACAACATGTGTTGTTGGCTGGAGTGTTTAAGATAATTTTGGATCCAATTTTCTTCCTTTTCCACACTTGTGTAACTTTCTTCTCTAGCTTGGTTGTCATAGTTTTAGCTTGTTTAGGGACCCAAGTCAAGTTACAATCATGAGCCATATGTCCAATTTTATGGCAATTGAAGCATTCCATTCTGCTCATAAATGAGGATGCATGATTTCTTCTTTCAAAGCTACTTCTAGGGGATTGACGGGGACCATTAAATTTGTCCTTGTGGTATGCCCTACAATCCTTCGCCATATGCCCAAAGTTTGTACAAGAATAGCAATAACCAAAAAATATACTTTCGTACCTGGGAGATGAAGAGTTCCTTGAAGTACTTATGAAGTATTTTTGCCTTGGAACTCTTTGATGATATTCATTTCCTTTTGTATTCTTGATATCATCTATAAATCTCCTTGGAGTAGGGTTTATTCTAATGTCATCTTAACTCTTGCCTTTGCTGGAACTGGGAGTATCATTTCTTCCTGGCTTCCTCACATCCTTGTTCTTTGAAGCATTATCATTCTTGCTTGAGGGTTCACCTACATAGCCAAGACCTGATTTATCAAGGGGAGATCTTTGATGACTTAAGATGTCATCTAGGGTTTGAGAACTCTTTAAGTTCTTATTCAGCAAGTCAACTTCCTTTTTAAGAGAGACAATTTCTCCTTTCAATTTTTCACAATCTTCATCTTTCATGACTAGTTGCTTCTTCATTTCTTCCATCATACTTGTTGCTTCGTGTGCTTCCTTTTTAAGGGAGATGATATTTGATTTCATTATGAAGACTTCTTCATTCTTCTTTGCTAGAATGTTCGCCATTTCTTCTTTTATTGTTGTAGCTTCAGATGTTTCGGCCTTGAGAAGATTGATGTCTGATTTTGGTTTGAAGATTTCTTCATTCTTTTCTTCTAGTTGGCATATCATGGTGTTTCTCTCCTTTTATGCTTTAGCAACTTGTCCTTATATGAATGCCAAAGTTTCCATCACCTTCTAAGCTTCTTGTGCTTGTTTCCTTGCTTCTTCTAGTTGAGATCTAAGAGAGGAGACCTCTTCCTTATATTGACCAATCTCTCCTTCAAGATTGTTCAAGCTCTTAAGTTTTTGTTCAAGGTGGCTTGACAAGGCTTCCTCCCTTTTCTTTGCCTTATCTAATTGATTTGTCATGGATATGAATTCTTCATGATGATTTCTTTTGTTTTGATGAAATTCTTCCTTAATTTTGGCGAGCTCCTCATCTCTTTCTTTTAATTGAAGCTTGACAAAGTCGGCTTCCTTCCTTGACTTGTCTTGGTTACCATCTTGCGCTTTCTTCTTAAGTTCCTCATTTTCCTTTTTCAAATTGTTAATCTGTTCCATGGAAGCCATAATTTTATTCAGGAGATCTTCTTCAAAGTCTTCTTTGTTCTCTTCATATTCTAGGTCTTCCTTAGCCTTGTTGTCATCTCTCTTATCTTCAGCTTCGTTGATGGATTCTGGACTTCTTTCTTTTTTTTCATCATCTTCTTGACTAGAGATCATTGTCAACGATCCTTTTGAGTGAAGATCATGAAGTTCGTCCCATATGACTTTCGCTGACGAACATCTTTCAAAATTAGCCTTCACAAAATTTGGTAACCCATTCAAAATTGTCTTCACTGCTCTTGTATTGTACTCCTTGGATTCTTCATCCGTTGTGTCATTAGTAATCACCGATTTCCAAACTTCAATTCCTTGAGTCTTCAATAAATTCCTCCTTCTTGCCTCCCATATATCAAAATTTCCATTGAACAATGGAGCCTTTGCAAATTGATTGACTTCAATTTCGATGGTTGAGGAAGACACATATTTAGGAGGATTGGAGACTTTCTTCCTTGGTTTTCCCATTTGTGTTCTAATGATCAACCTTCAAGCTGTCAGGCTTTGAGTGAAGGTACTGGCTCTGACACCAAATGTGTAGAAATTTGAATAACTGATATGTTATCCACCAAGATTATCCTGATCACACACTATTTTAACTTCATGCAAAATACAGAATATCTTCTACCATTGATCATTAATTGTGGAAATAAAAACAATCGCATGCGCACATTATAACGATAAAAAATTCACACATATGAACACAGTATTTTATGGGAAAGATTAAAGTTGAAAACCCCCAACTATCTATATATTATATGTCATAGAGATCATGTAACAATCATCATACAAAGCTCCTCACAAGCTCTCAGTACAATCTCCAATTGATACACACTAATCAAGCTAGATCTAGCAAAACACATGATCCAATCTCTGCCACCTAATAGCCTACCTCTATTGCGCAATCCCTGCTGAAGAATGGCTCTGGATGAGTTCAAATTTCCCTAGCCTTGCTCATGCAATCTTTATAGGCATATCCAACCACTGTGTGTTGCAAATCATGCAACACTATAGTCACAACTGATAGTCACACTGCTCTTTCACCTACCTCTTCATTGCTCTCCACTGAAACTATCCATGCACTGTAGTTAACTAATGTATTCTTTAGTTTATTAATGAGTTAATAATTAGTGAATTAATTAATAATTAATTCATACCACTCTCACTAGTGTATCAATCAGTTAGACTAGATACAACTAGCTCAACTATGTTTAACTCAGTTAAACTGAACACAACTCCACCAACTACCTCAATAACTCCACCAAACTCTGTCACATGAGTTCTAACTAAAGTCTCCATGCAATAGCTCCACTTAACCCTCAGGAATAGCATAATTCCTTCTGTCAGCTCCTATGCCACATCTATGCACTTAACTGAAGTGCTCCAAGAGAATAAGATAATGTTTAGAGTCCAAATATTATTAAGATAATAATATTTCACATCTATTTTTAGACCTACTTCAAAAATACAACTACTTCAACATGTTCAAAAATAGAAGTCCAACTATTTTTCCAACTTGATCAACCATCCACAAATAGCATCTTGCACGATAGAAAATGATCAACAGGCTAAAAATAGACATAGTCTAAAAATAGACTTTGCCTAAAATCACTCCGTGGCCCCACTCCAGTTTAGGTGATCATTTTCCAACTAGGATCAGGAATAATGTTTCAGTATGCCTCCTTCACTGTTTCTTGTTGCAATCTTCAACACTCCCTCTCAACAAGAAAGGACTGTCTTTGCATGCGACATGCAACTCCATGCATTTGCCTTGCAACCTTTGCAAGCGCCATGCAACTCCATGCATCTGCTCTGCAACTCTTCCGAAACTGAATAGGCTCCCAACAACTCAATCAATCTGATGCATCTATCATCAAATTCTTTGACTTCTTCTTAGCTACTGCACATGTCTTTAGGAACCACTACGATGTTGAACTCTGCACCCATGCACTCTGCACTTGCTGTCAACTCTGAACCGCGCTCCAGTATCCGAAACTGTCACTTTTATCTGCCTACATTAATCCAACTGATCATGCTACTGCTTCTCTGTGTGCACCTTGTAGCCAGGTTCAATTCATGAGATCCACACCATCTTAATGAATCCTGCCCAGAAATCTCCGCTTGGGATTACTCATGCATGTCACCCCACCTCTCACCTGGTGGTATAGCTGCATGCACTCCCTCTGCCCATCTAGCAAGAAATTTCTCTACATGAGTGGTTTCTCCCACTCCATGATCCTCATCTTATGGCTGCTCCACATCCTGAGTTTCACTCTTACCTGCATGCAAAACTTGCTCCCTCTCAAGCATCAATTGCATGTCTTTCTTGCACTTCCCAACAGTAGGAAGCTCCGTAGAAATCCCATCTACTTCAAGTTTGTAGAGATTCTTGGCTCGAATGCCAACCTTCTTGACTTGCCTTGTTGCTTTGTGTCGAAGGAAAACTTTTCCTTCACTAAAGAAAACATCATAGCCTTTATCCTCTAACTTTGCGACTGAGATTAAATTCTTCTTCAAACCTGGAACATGCACAACATCTTGTAAAAGAATGAGTGGACCTAACTCCCTCTAAAAGGTAATGGTACCAATGCCGGTCACATTGTATCGTCCATTTTCGCCCAACTCAACATGTAACTGGAGATATTTCTCCACCAAGTCACTGAAAAGATTCACATCTCCCATCATGTAAAAGGAAGCGCCACTATCAAAATACCACCCCAATCCCAATGCACTAGACACCATGCATGCGATCAATGAGAAGTCCATCTCAAATTGTGAGGCAAGAGCCTCACTAGCTGCAGCTCCAGTAGCCTGCTTGTTCTTCTTCTTCTGTGGAAAATGCATGGTGAAATGCCCATGCTCGTGACAGTGAAAACACTTCACTTTGGACATGTCACGCTCTTTGCCATCCGCACCTGATTGAGAAGGATTTTTATTCCCCTTCCCTTTCCTTGCTTTGGCAGCCAAAGCGCAATCCTCTTCATCATAATTCTTTGATGAAGATCCATCCCTGGTATCCCGCCTTATCTCCTCCTGCACAAGATCCGACCAAAGTCGCTCCCATCCTGGCAGTTTCTCCCGACCATTGACAGAGTCCTGATAGGAATGCCAACTCTTCGAAAGCCCAAGGAGAGACAAGCTCACCAATTCCTCGTCATCCACACTAACTCCTACACTCCCAAGCTCATCCCTGTAGTGGACAAACTTTGTCAATTATACCGAAATAGTGTCATTCTTCTCCATTTTTATTTTCTTGAGTTTATCCTTGAGCGCCAACTTCCTCTGGTCGCTCTTGCTTTGGAACAAATCTGTCAAAGCTTTCCACATCAAGAATGGAGAAGCTTTACCATGAAGGCTGGACACTATGTGATCCTTCACACCTTCCAACAGAATCCTTTGACACTTTGTTGTCTTCTTTTGCCATGCGTCAAGTACGGCAGCATCACTAGAAGTAGGCTTTGGAATTTCTGCATCTATGAACTCCTTCAACCCATTTTCATCTAGCACCGCCTCCATCCTTTCCTTCCATGCAATATAATTCGAGCTTCCCTCAAGGGCATACTCCAATCGCAATCTGTTGAAAGACATCTCAACTTCGACACCAAGAAAACACTGCTGCAAATTCGAATTCCACCAGCACAAAACTTAACCGCTTCAATGTTTTTCAATTGCTCCAATGATCAATATCGCTCCGATACCATGTAGAAATTTGAATAACTGATATATTATTCACCGAGATTCTCCTGATCACACACTATTTTAGCTTCATGCATAATACAGAATCTCTTCTACCATTGATCATTAATTACGGAAATAAAATCAATTGCATGCACACATTAAAACCACAAACAATCACACATATGAACACAGTATTTAATGGGAAAGCTTAAAGCTGAAAACCCCAACTATCTATATATTATATGTCATAGAGATCATGTAACAATCATAATACAAAGCTCCTCACAAGCTCTCAGTATAATCTCCAATTGCTACATACTAAACAGGTCCGATCTAGCAAATCACATGCTCCAATCTCTGCCACTTGCTAGCCTGCCTCTACTACGCAATCACTGCTGAAGAATGGCTCTAAATGAACTCGAATTGGTCCAGCCTTTCTCACGCAATCCTCATTGGCATTTCCAACCACTGTGTGTTAAAAATCATGCAACACTATAGTCACAACTGATAGTCACACTGCTCTTTCACCTACCTCTTCACTGGTCTCCACTGAAACTGTCCATGCACTGTAGTTAACTGATGTATTCTTTAGTCGATTAATGAGTTAATAATTAGTGAATTAATTAATAATTAATTCACACCACTCTCACTAGTGTATCAATCAGTTAGACTAGATACAACTAGCTCAACTATGTTTAACTCAGTTAAACTGAACACAACTCCACCAACTACCTCAATAACTCCACTAAACTCTGTCACATGAGTTCTAATCAAGTTCCCATGCAATAGCTCCACTTAACCCTCAGGAATAGCGAATTTTCCTGGCCAACTCATGTGCTACATCTATGCACTTAATCAAGTGCTCCAAGAGAATAAGATAATAAGCTTTAGGAGTCCAACATTATTAAGAGCTAATAATATTCATATATCTATTTTTAGATTTGTAAACATAAATAGACTCACCCAACATGTCTAAAAATAGAAGTCCAACTATTTTTCCAACTTGATCAACCATCCAAAGAAGATCCTTAACTCATGTAATATGATCGATATGTCTAAAAATATATTTGTGAGTTCTAAAAATATATCATACCAAAATTTCCAGGGGCCCCACCTATTTTAGGTGATCATTTTCCAACTAGGATCAGGAATGATGTTTCAGTATGCCTCCTTCATTGTTTCTTGTTGCAATCTTCAACAAATTGTTGGAAATACTGAGAGGGGGGGGTGAATCAGTATTTCTTTCCAATTGTTATTTTTACGAGTTAGATCACTTATATTTAGAACACAATATGAACAATAAGAATAAATGCTTTTATTAAATTCTTATTTACAATAAAGTAGATACAATAAGTGTAGGGCTCCAACCCTAGATGAAGACACCAATCTTCAATCTCTCAGGCTCCAACCTGTCGCCAAGCACCAACTTGGACTTTTATGAGGCTCCAACCTCTAGGGCTTCGACCCTATCTATCCAAGGCACCAACCTTGCGTTTAGAGGCTCCAACCCCAAGGGCACCAACCCTTCTCTGGTTCAGGCTCCAACCTAGTTTCTTGAGGACACCAATCCTCTAGGGCTCCAACCCACTACTTCAAATCTTCAATATGAATTCAACGATTCTTCAAGGCTCCCAATGTCTACTTCAATGAGCCTTGTCAATGACCTTAAAATATCCATTCACTTAGTCTTCTCATCACATCATCAATGACAACCTTGATCTCTTCTCATGAAGGTGTCTCTGTTGTCCTTCGTGATACCCAATCAAATTCTTCAAGTCACTTCATGATGACATCATGGTCTCCAATTGGCTTCTAGATGACTCTCCAAGGTCAACTAAAGATCAGCTCCAACTACTCTTCAAGATCTCATGATGGCTTCAATGGTCTCCAAACAGGGTCTCCAAGATCAGCTTCTACAAGTCTTCAAATGTCTTCAAGAATCCTCAACAATATATCCACAATAAGTTTTCAAGGTGCTCTTAAAAAAACTCTGTTGTCCTTCACCCTTCTTCCAAAATTCCAGCTATCAAGCTTGCTCTAAAGCTGCAAACACTGTCCTCAATAGATCTGCACAATATCAACAAAGGTCTCTTACAACTACCTTCAATACACTTCCAAGAATCTGCTTCAAGTCCTCAAGTTTGCTTCAAGACTTCTGTAACTTCTTAGATTTTCAACGATCTTCAAAAATTGCTGCTCAAAAACCCAGAGATAGGCTCCAAAGGTCTCCACTGTTCAAGCCAACAAATCCGAGCCTTCCTATTTTTCTCCATAGGAATTTTTGTGGGTTGAGGTCTGTAACCTATACTAAGTCTGAGCATCTTTGGAAGTAGGAATCCGAACTTCATAAACTTGTTGTATTTCATAGCTCCATAGTCAAATGCTTGCTCTACAAGTGACTATCACTACAGGATTCAGTCAACATAATTGAGCTTGAAGTCTGCACTTGTCTGGGCTTCAGTTTATGAGGACAGTTCGAGGTATGGTAGATATTCACCACAGAAAAGTCTTGAGACTGCAATCTGGAAAAAACAAGTCTAACGGTGTTGACCCTTAACTCAAGCAACTGCAATAATAAAAGGTCTGAATTTATGTACCTATCTCTTGTCCAACGCTGCCAAGTAGGTCCAAAGTCCTGTAGCTATCACTCAACAAATCTGAGGTTTGGTTCAGAGGTATGCAACTTCATGTTTGCACAGTCCGAAGTTTAAGGGTATAATCTGAGTTATTGCAATAATAGTTTAGACCCAAAACTCATTTAAATCATTCCTATGCCTTATCTTTTCCTTTATCCGAGTTTCTGTGGTACTTATGTTATAACAGCCGAGGTGGATGATTAAGAATGAGGTCCAAAACCCTTATATATAGTATTCTTTGCAAGCCAAAATGAAGAGACACATCACTGTATGGAGGCCGACTTGAAAGAAGAGGTGCAGGTCTGCTCACTGTCAAAAAAATATTTTGTAAATTGAAAATTAAATATCTCACAAACTACTAGGAGTTTCGAGACAAATAAGGGCTCTTTGGAAAGAGGAAAAAAACTTCTTTAAGATGGTCTAGGTCCCATGTTGAAATATTGCCTCTAAGGTTAGAAAATATATTTTTCTTTGTGACTGTCTTTAAATTATTTAGTACAGAAAATGATTAGGACAGTACAACTTCTCTGTTTGGCTTCTCCATTGTTTGTCTTCTCCATTTTGGCTTCTTCATCATCATAGGAACATGTAGGACATCCATGTCATCATGATAGTGTCCAGCGATGAGTGTATCATCCATGTCATCACATAATTGTGCAGTGATATGTTATAGTGCAACATCATTAAGAGAACTTCAAATAGTCTTCCAACCATCAAATGATATCTTCCACATTATCATCTAGTCTTTCAGCCTTCATCAACTGCCATCATCAATTGTGCTTATTCATTTAGTGTATGACATCATCAAGTATATGATTCCATATGTCATCAAGGGTTAAGGTCTAGATCATCAAGGCACATGCAACATTATAGCTAGTTTAAGGACTTCTTAGGACTTCTTCATTAGTTATTTTACTTCTTCATGGGTTGACCTCTTCATTGATGGCATCCTTAGCACCTAGGGATTACATGACGTTCATTGACATCACAAGAATATTTTCCATCTCAGCTATTGACATCAATGACAATCTTGATTAACAATCTCCCCCTTTGATTAACAAGGTCTATTTTCCAGGTACCCTATATTTCAAGATGAAAATTTGATGACCCCTTGTTACATCTCATCAAATTTCATATACATGTATGGATGTTAAAGGTTGAATGGCACGAGGACTACCTCATGAAAATTTTTATGGAAACATTAGAGGTTAAGGCAAGGGAATGGTATGAAGGTATGAAACCAAGGAGTTTTTTTTCCTTAAAGGATCTCCACAAGGTGTTCCATGAGCATTATAAAGAAAATTATCCATCTCTATCATTAGCTGAAAATTGTTGTGATCAATCTGAAGAACTCATACAATACCTTGTGAACATTGATGAAGATTTAGGAAATTGGCATCCTAAAGGTCTATTAGAGGAGATTCATGCCTTTCATACTCAAGATAACTATCATGACAGCCAAGAAGAGTTGATTGAGGATGAAATCCATCAAGAAGTAAGGGAAGATCCACAAGATATCTCTGAAGAAGCTGAAAGAAATGACACTCCATATACCTTTTTATGTAAAGTGCAAAAGGACATTCAGCCACAAGATCAACCTCCACAAAAGAAAGAAAACAATTGCTGCCCAATCCAAAGAAAACAGAAAATGCCTCCTCCTTTAACTGAAGAAGAGATAGATCAGATGTTAAGAGTACAACCAGCCTCTGAACCTTTATATAAAGAAAATATTCATGTTTGTTCCACCATTGCCTCATCTACTAAGAAATTGCTCATAAAGAAATAGAGGAACAGATTGTTGTTGAGGTTGTAATACCTCCTCAAGAAGAAATTCATCCTTATGAGCAGTCACAAAAGGAAGAGAAATATCATAGTTCTATCTAGAGAAAGAGAAAGACTCCTCCCCTTTTAACTAAAGAAGAAAGCAATCAGATCCTAAGCATACAGCCAACATCCAAAGTTTTATGTAAAGAAGATATGTCTATATGTTCTACTGCTGACCTATCTACTGATGCATTTTCTCATACATAAACTATAGAAAATATTGATGATGATGCTGGACTACCTTCTCAAGAAGACCTGGTGCCAGAGAATGCTCCTACTCATCTGGATAATGGCCCACAAATAGAAATCAGCTCGCTCAATCAGGGCATACCAGGATTTCTTGAAGGCAGCATAACATTGCATTCTGAAGCTGCGAAACAAGATAATCATAAGGAGGGAGAAGAGATTCTTTCTCACAAGGATCCCAAGGTTAGTCAAGTAAAGGAGGGAGTAATCCTAAATGAGGTCTATTTCTCATATCCTCTAGGCCAATTATTATTCAAAGACCCCTTTGATGTTTCCTTAGAGACCTTTAAAGAGAGAGTAAAATATGCCAGGAACAGTTTGTGGCAGAGCTTAAAGAAAATTTGGGGTGCTACTGTTTAGAAGAAGGCAAAGTGGGAGTGGCCTGCCAGTATACCTAAGAGGTGGAACAAAAAGCAATCATCTAGTCACTTACTTGATTGGCTATACTGGAAAAAAGAGTTCACCTAATGAACGTACATCATATGTAAAGTTAGATTAGGATAGATAAGCGCTAATAAGCTCAGCCTTTGAGCAACTTTTTAGTCTTAGATTGTTTTGAAAAATGAAAACACAAAAATAGAGAAAAGATAAAAAAGAGGGCAGATTTGAAAAAGAGATACAACCCCAAACCAAAATAAAAATAAAAAAATAGTACCACTGAAAGTGTGCAAGCCTAAATTCCACTACTTGGTCAAAAAAAAGATCTTGTTCAGTCATCTAGCTTAATCATGGCTGAACATGTTTTAAATTTATGTTGATAAGTTAGTGTAAAAATGATTGTCAAAATTATTCAAGCTTGACTTGTCAGTATAAATGGATTAGGGAGAAGATATACTGGTTCTACATGCTTAAATCTGAACCAAAGAGAAAGATGGGAAGGCTTAACAAATGATAGATCACAGCCCTCATGTTTTCTAGTTTGTTTGTACAAAATTAATACTTGTGTGCAGCTTGTCCTAATGCCACAGTCCATGGTAAATCAGATTGCATAATCTTGGTTTAAACCATGTTTTCAATTTCATGTCAATAGCTTAGAGAATGAAGTCTGTCAAACAGCTTAATCTTGACAGTCAGGTAGACTAGGTAGGGAATAAAAGAGTTCACTAGCATAATCTAAACTCTTGGAAGCAATAAGGGTACTAGTAGGTAGTTTGTTTTTGCTCTCAAAAGAAAAGAATGTCAAGGGTTTGTCAGTCCAAGTATACCCAAGGAATAAAAAATGTTAGACAAGTAAGATGGGTATGTAGAGATGAAGTTGAAGTAATCATGTTTTTCAGATTATTGAAATCACAACTTCAAAGAAGCATCAACAAATGAAAAGAAGAAAAAATATGTCAAATGGATAAGGCACTGGTCTTCATAAAACCAAAGATCTGAAGGTCTTCACACCTCCTAAAAAGGAGCTACCCTCCCCAAGTGGAGCCACTGTTAGTCATCAGTGATTTTTTGCTTTTTATAGATGACTAAATGCTTATCTTAAAATTCTAAAAACAAAATTCATGAATGTTGTGATTTTTAGAAATCTCACTGCCTTTATTATCCTTAGGATAAATTTTTCACTATCTCCCTACTCCATCATTTCATGGTCAGCCTAACACTCCCAGAAATCCCATCATGGGCTAATGCCACTCATCTTCATCATTTTTTCCACCTATGACCTCAGCACTCTATTTTCCCTTGCTTAACCCCTCCACTTTCCCCCTAGGATCAACAACCAACCCACTCCTTCCTGTGTTTCATCAAATGCCTCAAGCATTGATGATCTCAAAACTATAGGCTCTTTAGATAAATCAAATACATTGGTTTTTGGATCTTCAATACATCAAATAACCAAAAACTCTGTTTTTCATACTTGAAGACCCCAAGCCAAACTTTCAGTCAAAGACCAAGTCAAAAGAGCCTCCCACTAGGTCATTAGGGTTTCATAGGTTGTAGGTTTGTCTTTGATGTTATAAATCACTATTTTTCATGTCACAAGAAGGTGAATCAAATGGAAAAGAAGGTCAGCAACTGTTTTTCCAAATTAGATCAGAAAGAACTTCAAGAAGGATTTATTTGCCAAATACAGCATCTGCAAAAGGATAACTGTGCATCTTAAACATTTATGCAGGAATTACTGAGATACTATGTTAAAAGAGAATCAGGGTTTTTAGGACTAATTGACTAAACAGTGTTGTCAACCAAGAAGCCAATACAAAGGACCACAAGGACAGAGGTACATCAACACAATCAAGCATAATTTGAAGATTTTTAGAAGTTGTAAATGAAGAAGGGAAAAAGGTGAGGTGAACTGAACAGAAATGAATGAACTTGAAAGGGCTATAGAGAACTTAGAAGACAACACTGATGATTTTTCTCTAACAACCCTAAAACTTAAAGTTTTGAGAAGATAGGCAAGAGAAGGTGAAATGAATATAATGAGCCTCCATGATGACAGCAGGCAGAAGGTTTGAAAAAGATGTCAGAAGGTGACCTCCATGGTTTGCCAAGGTAACAATGCTTCACTGCCTCAAAGGGAAACAATGCAAGGAGTATCAGTGTGATGGAGATCAAGTCCTCAATTGCAGTCAATTTCTCTCAAAAGCTCAAATAAATGAAAGCATAGGGTTAAGTTTCAAAATAAGGAATCAAGCTAATCATGAGTTTATTGTTATGTAATTAAACGTGTCAAACACTGGAACATAAGACATAGCTAAAGTCAATATGTCATAGGCACCTGCAAAAATCAGAAGTGGCCAAAGGGAGGTGGCATACCTAAGTGTGAAGACCATTTGGTTTGTCAAAACATGTTGTATCATGCCTAAAGGTAGTAAGAAAGATGAAAATAGGGTTCTCAGTCACCCATCAAGCAAAGGGAAGTTTGATCTCCAAGGCAAGAAACAAAGAGGTTTTTTAAGGGTTGCTGCTACCATGCAAAGGCCTAAAAAAATTGTGAAAATGATCAACAAACAGAAATAGACCAAAACACAGTAAAAAATGGTGACTCAAACAGCCATCTGAAAAACAAGTTTTGAAGGCATCAATAGGCCAAAGGAAGTTAGATTTCACCCTGTCAGAAAGCTGAAAAACAACAAAGAAGATGATCAGGAGGAAAAGGGACCAGTTTTATTTTTTCAAAGTCACCCACTGCAGAAAATTAAAAGAATATCAATGAAATGATAAATAGGGTTAAACAAACATTACAAAGTGGGTTTTGGCAAAGGTAAATTGTTTGCCTAAACTATAAAAGGTCAATTCACCTTTTCACTTAGCTCATTATGCGTTTGAGGAGAGAAAAAAACACTCAAGGGGAGAATTTCTGAGTTTTTAACAATTTATGGGCCAAGTCACCGGTGTTGCGCTCAGGACCCGACGCTGCACGTATAGGAGTCTCCACAATGCATTTTTTGCACTACGTTGCGTGTATAGCGGGAGGCGTTGCGCATACTGTAATGTCCCAAATGGGAAAAATAGGCCAGGAGGGAATATCTTGAGATATTCCTCTATGGAATCACAGCAGCATGGAAAACACACCAGCAACTTCTAAACCAGAGATATACTAGTAGGGCATTTACTGGTTATATCACCTTTAAGGAGAGGATGAAAACCAAAAGCTTCCTGGCCCGTTCTAGACTCTGTCTATAGAAGACTGATGAAACACAGCAAGTGTGGGAATGAAAAAATCCTCTTATATTTTTCTGCCCTTGGGAACCTTAGATCTAGAGATCTAAAGAATGGATCCAAAGAGAAGCAAAAACTAAACAAGTGAGAAGCGGGAAATTCCACTCTCAGGAAAATCTGCAATGGGCTCAAAGAGGACGCTTTATAAGCAAGTCAGTGTTAAAATAACGTAGACCAGGGCTGGGTTCCCTTAGTTTAGGATGTGTGGGACCTCCATGTAGAGTTTCAGCAAAAATAAATGAGTTTAGAGGGCTTAAACAGATCTCCCACAAACAACACTAGCTTAAAATCAGCTAAAGGAGAAAGTTGGTTAATAGAGAAACCCTCCTTCTGGAATTGCGCAGTTTCTGCTGGAAGTCACTGGAAATCAGTCATCATACCCATATTACAGTATGGTAGCAAGAAATCAGATCCATAATGAAGTTCTCTTAGAGAAGCATTAAGTTTTACTTGAAGTAAGAGCAAGAATCCTTCAAAAATTATAGCTGAAACACATGGAAAAATTGCATAAAGACTTGACAGCATTTTGTATGAGGAGCTTCAGCTGCTGTAGGTTAAACATCAGATCTACAACTGATAAATAGATGAAACATCAGATCCATACTAGATCAGGAAACTACTCAGCCTTCTTAACAAGATCCCCTTGGGGTTTTATCAAAATATTGCACAAGAAGATGTAGATCTAGCTTTTAATACACCAAACTGCAGAAACTTCAGAGATTTATGAAGATGGCTTTCATTACATTAAATATCAGATTTGAACATGATTAGATCAGAAAGATACTTTACAAATCTTCAAAGTGAGAGGCAAGCCTCAATCACCAGAAAGCTAGTACAAAGAAGGATCTAGACAATAGAGAAGCAGTACATGAGAAATAACGCAGTTCATGAGAGGGATTGCGCAGTAGCTGGAATGAACTGATACAAAAAATGAGGATTACAAATCTTAAATCAAAATGAGAGTGAGATCCTCTTCCGGGTGGTCACAAGACACCCTCCCTGAGAGAAATCTCCTATAAACAACTAGATCTTGCAAATCTAGTTCCCCCACTTGCTGCAACTCACAAACAGCTGCAAAACCCTCAACAGGACCGGCGTTGCTATAGAGATGTAGCTTGGCCATAATGCCGGATAGTGGATAGATGCATCACAATCCCCTACAAAGAACTACTCCATGGAAGGAGAGAGGATTCCTAAACAGGAAATCCTCTTCCCTTAGGCTAAACAGCCAAGAGACTTGAGTTGCTGCAGCAACTTCTCAAAATTCTTCAACAACCTTTACTCGTTGCCTCTCCTTCTATTTATAACATGAGGGCTTGCCAAAACCCTAAACCATATTTTTCAACTTATCCCCTTTCACACATGTGATCATCTTCTAGAAGTATGTTGTGCTTGATGGATAATCTTCCCTCCAAACTGCGTTGTAGGTGGGGCCAAGTTGACCCATGCAAATGAATTTCCCCTTTTCACACTTAGGGGTGTTTAATAGAATAGCCCGGATTTGTCCCCTTTAAAATTGGGCATGTATTTATTCTTAACTTAGGAGTTTAATAAACCTCCTTCACATACTTTTATTCATGAATAAAGCAAACTAAAATTAAAATGCAATGTTCCCATAAGTTGCAAAAATTGGGACATTACAGTCTCCCCCGGCAAAATGTTGTTTGCCCTCAAGCAACTCTTATTGTAGATGCAAACCATCCATTCCCTCCAAATGGCATCCACATAAGGAAGGCTTCCTCCATTTGCTTCAATAGGTTATGTATGTTTGGTTCCACATTTTTCTTCTACCAATGCATGAGATGACCTCCAACTGTGAGGTTAGATGTCCTCCTCTTCCATGAAGCACAAGATGACAAATACATGATGTCCAACACTATCACAAACACATGGGTGACATAAAGTAAGGTAGCTCCTCCCATAAAGGACAAGCCTCATAATGCAGAACATTCCTCCATCCCATGTTTGTGAACTTGAATAAGCATTGCTATGCCTCCATTCTTAGCCATGTTGGCCTTGTTGGATCCAAACTCCATCATTTCAGCGTTATGCAAAGAAGAAGGGAAGGAGTAATATGGGTAAACAAAAGATGTCAAGCCATATTCTCCCAAAATCAACCACCTGAGCAAGGCCCTTTGCTGCCATCCTCCATCTCCTCCATGTAAGATGGTCAAGCCATGCTTCCCAAAAGATGATGTGCATGCCTTCTTTGCTGCAAGTTATCTTTGTTACATAAGGCATGAACCAGAAAATTATGAGTCATGGGGTGGTCACCATACTCACTCAAAAGCATCAAAGAAACAAGAGATTTTTCTGCCCTCTTTCCTCCTTATGTGCATAATGAAACCAACCATGCTAATGGACATATGATGGGTCACATCAGCCCCAATACAAAGCACCATCATCAATGCACATCTTGAGATAGTCATGCCTAGTTTCACACCATGCAAAACACATAGACATAGGAGATGTCATGTGGTGGCCATACCTTCTCAAGTGAAACAAAATTGTACAGGCCTTCTCTTGCTGCAACATAACATGGAAATCCAAGGCATGATTCAGAAAATAATGAGCTATTGGGTAGTAAACATACTCACCCAAAAGCACCCATAGCAACAAGGACTTTGCAGCCTTCTTGCCTCATCAACATGTGGATCTTGGAGCAACAACACAATGATGAACATGTAAAATGCCTCATCAACATAGTACAAGCAAGCTCCTCTTACCACATCATGTGGGAGTCATTCCTCCTCCCAAGCCAAATTTCATGCATGAAATATACCTCCAACAGAAATGCATGTGGACATATGAGACATACTTCAAGCATAGGTGAATACATGGACATAAGATTTAACTTGTGATGTCCAACTCTCCCTCTAACAATCACATCATCCATGCTTCCTCTTCATATGATCTACTAATGATGTACCAAGCATGATATAAGAGAATGAGAATCTTTGGGTAGAGAACATGCTCACCCCCAAGCAACCAACATTTCCATGCCTCCTTATTCATCTCATGACCATTCTTCAAGGCATAGATCATAAAAATAGGTACCTTTGGAGAGTGATAGGAGTCTCCCAAAGGCAACCAGTGTAACCAAGCTTGCTGGTCCATATATGTCTGGAAGTGATCATGTGACCCCTTGCTCACCATCCTCATCCACTCACTCAAATATGGAATTTGAGTGATGTGCTGCAAAATCATGGCATTCTCCATTTGCAGAATACCATCTCCTTGAACCCACTGAAGAACTTTGCATCTCATAAAATACTGAAATGCATCTTTTTTGAGATATCTTAATGAGACCTTCCTCTCATGTATGATCCTCCAAAACCAGTGAAGCTTTGGATCTGCAGCAATACCTCCAACATGCTCCAAGAACGATGAAGCCTCTTTGTCACAACCACTAAGTGACAGCGATGTAGATCTGCAAAGTGATGCATGCACTGCCTCAAAGCAAGTGTCATTTTTGATCTCACAATCAGCCATTGAACATAGGATAGTACTAATCCCTTTTCTTGAGACCCTACATATCAACCCAAGAGATTGAATGCAGCTCAACAATGATGCATAGGGATAGCTTCCAGTCTCCTCCTTGATTAGATCAAGGGTCCTTTGCGCTGTGATATGTCTTTGCTTCAAATCAACACTTTGATCTAACCCTTGGCTATGCATAGATCTTGAAATAATATGTGTTGAAGTCTTATGCATACCTTGGATCAACTGATATGTGGGAACCTTTTGATAGAACACAAGAGTTCCTCCATCCGGACCAATGATGCCCCCCACTGCTGGTAAGAATGATAGCCTCCTTTCTTCAGGTACACCAGCGCTGGAACATTTCTTCTCCTCCTCATGCATCTTCATATTCATGCATGGAATCCCATATGATAAGAACTCAAGACTATCTTGCAAAGATGCAAGTGCCTCTTCTCTAGATGCAAGCTCCTTAGCAGCAGGTAGTGAAAATGGAGATCTCTTGCCCAACGTGACAAGATTGACATCCTCCTCTGTTTCCTTGGCAGATGTCTCTTTGTAGCTCTTCTTTTTCCTCTTCTCTTCAAACTCCTTGAGATTTTCTTCAATACTCTTCAATGCTTGAGAAAGAAGCAATGAGATCTCTTCTTCAGTGATTCTCTCTGCCTTGTGATAACAAAAAGTGTATAGCTCTTCCTCTCCATCTTGAAACCCTTTAGGAGTTTCTTTGCATCTCTTTTCTTCATTGCTATACCTCTCACCTTCTTCAAATAAAGTGGGCATAGTGGATCTATGAGGAGATCTTGAATCCTCCAGTCTTCTATTCTGCTAATAAGAAGTGCTAGGGCTTCCTTCTTCTTCTCTAAATCTCATGCAGCTCTTACTGCAACTTGCTTCTTCTCAAAACCCTCTAGGAGTCTCAGTGCTTCTTCTTTCTCTCTTCTGATTTACCTCTTGGGAGAGGCTCTTCTTAGATCTGCAAAATGATGAGGATAATCTCATCTGCTACATCAATTGATCTCTGCTTCTACTCTTTGATTCACTGGTAGCTTGATCTCACAAGTTGTGCCAGATATCATGCTTTAATACCACTGTAATGTCCCAAATGGGAAAAATAGGATCAGGAGGGAATATCTTGAGATATTCCTCTATGGAATCACAGCAGCATGGAAAACACACCAGCAAATTCTAAACCAGAGATATACTAGTAGGGCATTTACTGGTTATATCACCTCTAAGGAGAGGATGAAAACCAGAGGCTTCCTGGCCCATTCTAGACTCTGTCTATAGAACACTGATGAAACACAACAAGTGTGGGAATGAAAAAATCCTCTTAGATTTTTCTGCCCTTGGGAACCTTAGATCTACAGATCTAAAGAATGGATCCAAAGAGAAGCAAAAACTAAACAAGTGAGAAGCGGGAAATTCCACTCTCAGGAAAATCTGCAATGGGCTCAAGGAGGATGTTGTATAAGCAATCCAGTGTTAAAATAACACAGACCAGGGCTGGGTTCCCTTATTTTAGGATGTGTGGGACCTCCATGCAGAGTTTCAGCAAAAATAAATGAGTTTAGAGGGCTTAAACAGATCTCCCACAAACAACACTAGCTGAAAATCAGCTAAAGGAGAGAGTTGGTTAATAGAGAAACCCTCCTTCTAGAATTGCGCAGTCTCTGCTGGAAGTCACTGGAAATCAGTCATCAGACCCATATTACAGTATGGCAACAAGAAATTAGATCCATAATGAATTTCTCTTAGAGAAGCATTAAGTTTTACTTGAAGCAAGAGCAAGAATACTTCAAAAATTATAACTGAAACACATGGAAAAACTGCATAAAGACTTGACAGCGTTTTGTATGAGGAGCTTCAGCTGCTGTAGGTTAAACATAAAATCTACAACTGATAAATAGATGAAACATCAGATCCATACCAGATCTAGAAACTACTCAGCCTTCTTAACAAGATCCCCTTGGGGTTTTATCAAAATATTGCACAAGAAGATGTAGATCTAGCTTTTAATACACTGAACTGCAAAAAATTCAGAGATTTCTGAAGATGGCTTTCATTACATTAAATATCATATCTGAACATGATTAGATCAGCAAGCTACTTTACAAATATTCAAAGTGAGAGGCAAGCCTCAATCACCAGAAAGCTAGTACAAAGAAAGATCTAGACAATAGAGAAGCAATACATGAGAAATAACGCAGTTCATGAGAGGAACTGCACAGTAGCTGGAATGAATTGATGCAACAAATGAAGATTACAGATCTGAAATCAAAATGAGAGTGAGATCCTCTTCCAAGTGGTCACAAGACACCCTCCCTAAGAGAAATCTCCTCTAAACAACTAGATCTTGCAAATCTAGTTCCCCCACTTGCTGCAACTCATAAACAGCTGCAAAACCCTCAACAAGACCAGCGCTGCTATAGAGATGTAGATTGGCCATAATGCCGGATAGTGGAGAGATGCATCACAATCCCCTCCAAAGAGCTACTCCATGGAAGGAGAGAGGATTCCTAAATAGGAAATCCTCTTCCCTTAGGCTAAACAGCTAAGAGACCTGAGTTGCTGCAGCAACTTCTCAAAATTCTTCAACAACTTTTACTTGCTGCCTCTCCTTCTATTTATAACATGAGGTCTTACCAAAACCCTAAACCATCTTTTTCAACTTATCCCCTTTCACACATGTGATCCTCTTCTAGAAGCACGTTGTGCTTGATGGATAAGCTTCCCTCCAAACTGCACTGTAGGTGGGGCCAAGTTGACCCATGCAAATGAATTTCCCCTTTTCACACTTAGGGGTGTTTAATAGAATAACCCAGATTTGTCCCCTTTCACATTGGGCATGTATTTATTCTTAAATTAGGAGTTTAATAAACCTCCTTCACATACTTTTATTCATGAATAAAGCAAACTGAAATTAAAATGCAATGTTCCCATAAGTTGAAAAAATTGGGATATTATACATACAGTCGGGCGCTGTGCCCAAGCAGACCCGACACACCAGAAGCCCGGTGCTGCGCTCACAGGCCGACATAACAGGCCCGACGCTATGCCCAGGGCACTCGACTCGCCCAAGGCTCGGGCAATGCTACACACAAGGCACCCAACTCGCCCATTTTCTGCCAATGTTGCACCCAGACAGAGGCCCGACTCACCCAGTTCCTGCCCGGCGCTACGCCTAGGGGTCGACAGGGTTGCACAAGGCGTGCAGTGCTATACACAGAGGACCCGGCTCGCCCAGTCTCCTTCCTAGCACTACGCTTATGCCAAAATCCTCCAAATTGTAAAATATTTTCCAAAAGCTCAAGGAAAGCAACTCCACCTTGCCTTCAAGACCTTCAAGCAAGCTAAAACTGATAGGTGGCCTTTTTCCCTCCTCCTTAGCTGTTTTTGGTGATTTAGTGGTTAAAAGGATGATCAAACCCTAGTCCTTGTGAAACCTATGTATTCATAGCTCATAAGATATTTACAAACCCACAACGCCATTATCAACCAAGCTTGCCCTCGTCATCTCATCCTCCTCCCTCTACTCCCCCATCACCTCCTACTGACCATACCTCATCCTCTAAACATATATCCCCTCTTCAAGGAAACCTCCCTTCCTCCCCTTCCCTTGATGCATCAGGTGAAGAAGGAAGTGGAAATGAAGAATCAAGTGAAAATGAGGGTGAAGATGACAATGAGTCAAGCCCAAATGAGGATGAGGGTGATAATGCGTTAAGCCCACACAAGAAGTAGAAAACATGGAGATAGAGGGTGATGATGAATTGAGTCAACAAGAGGCAGGTTACATGGAAACAGAGGAGGAGGATGACAATGGAGCAAATGATGAAGAGGAAAGTGGAAATGGGTTGAGTAGTGAGGAAGAAGAAACCAGCCATGAAGCAGAGGACATGAAAATGGATGAAGGTGAAAATCAGGACAGCAGCCCAGATGACCATGCAGGCAATCAAAATAGTGACAATGATGATGAGAAAAATGAAGGAAACACAAAAGACAGTCCAGATATCAGTGGGGAAGTAAACAATGGAGTTTGATGATGACAAAAAAGATAAGTGATGAAGACAACAGCAGTCACCTTGACATTGATGAGGATGAAAATGGGAAGGACAACAAGGGCACAAATAAGACAGGTAACCAACAAACAGAGGATGATCTTACAGAAAATGAAGAACAAACTAAGAGCCCTAGAGACAGTCAAAACAATGAAAATCTTGGTCAAAACAGAGATGAAAGAAAGGAGGAAGAGCATTCTTCAAATGAAGAAGACGAGCACAAGAATATGAAGAAGATGAAAAGAGACCTTTCCCTACAGACTATGCCTTGAAAAACAAACTCACTAGTGCCAAGCTCAAAGAGGCCCTCATTGAAATTCAAAGCACTAAAAGGAGGAAAAGACCAAGTAAACCTTGGAAGCTTGCCTCAATATTTTTTCTGCTGGTGCTTCTTGTTCCACAAGGGAGACACAGACCATCTTTAAAGAAATTTCTGACAAATTTTGGTTTTTTGAGAATGTCAAAACCAGAGGGCAACTCTCAAACCGAATGCATATTATCAAGAATGTACATGCTTACATAGATGGGAGGTGAGGCTATTGGGATTCAGCTCCCAATGACTCTTGGCCTTCCTTATTTCCTAATAATAAATAATATACAAAAATACATATGCACACCCATCCATAGGATTAGGTGTCAACATTCCCCCTTTAATCCGAAGGGATGTTGGTGAGTCCAAGCATCGATCTGAACTTTTCAAACTTTTCTCTTCCAAGTGCTTTGGTGAAGATGTCAGCAGTTTGCTCATTTGTGGAACAATGATGTAGATGGATGGTTTTGGCCTGAACATGATGTCGAATTAGATGGTACTTTGTATTGATGTGCTTTGTTCGATCATGGAACTTTGGGCTCTTGGCCAACTTTATTGCAGAAGTGTTGTCGATCATGAGTGGAGTGGAATACATTTGTTTCATCTGCAAATCTTCCAGGATTTTCCGGAGCCACACAATTTCCTTTGTTGCTTCAGCTGCTGCCACATATTCTGCCTCGGTCGTGGAATCTGCTGGAACTGACCGTTTGCGTGATCTCCATGAGACAGCTCCTGATCCAAGACTCATGGTGTAACCTGTAGTAGACACGCCTGTTTCTTTGTCGCCATCAAAGTCTGAATCCGAGTATCCGGTCAAGATGAAGTCGCCTACCTGTGTATATTTGAGTCCAAAGTCTTGAGTCCCCTTCAAGTACCTTAGTACTCTTTTTGCAGCAGACCAATTTCCTTCACAAGGTTTTTGCATGAACCTTGAGAGGATTCCAACAGCAAATGAAATGTTAGGTCCGGTGGTGGTCAGGTAGATAAGACTTCCTACAAGCTTTCTATACTTAGTTGCATCCCCAAATTCCTTCCCTTCAATAGATGTGAGCTTCAAGTTTTGTTCCATTGGAGTGGTTAAGGGATTACAGTCATCCATGCCAAATTTGTTCAAGAGATCTCCATTGTACTTCTTTTGAGAAAGAAATATGAATTTAGGATGTTGAATGCAGCTCTAACAACAACAGATGAAATATGACCCAAATCACTATTTCAAAACCTTTCTTCAACTCTTTCTTCAAGTATGTAAATAGAGCTCACATGTTTCCATATCAAAAGATCATCTACATATACCACAAGATATACAATCGTTTTTCCAACTTTTCTTAACCAAAGGACAAAATCACTTACTTATCGCGATTTTTTTCAAAAAAAAAAACGCGAAGTTACCGCTCGATTTTATCGAAGTATTCTTTTCTTAACTTATTTTTTGAAAATCGTTATCGCGATTATTTTGGTAAAAATCGTGGGCCCATCAAACAGAAACCCCATAAGTTCAAAAATCGATTTTTTTTTTGTCATTTTTGCAGCCCTCTCATTTTCCTGACACACCCTGTTGGCAGTTCATGGTAATGTTAAATTCTTAAAGTAAAAGTGATATTTCATTTATTTTTCATTTTCATCCTTTTACTTAAATTTTTAACATTACCATGAAATGACTCAGGATGTTTAAGAGTGGTTTCGACCTCATTGGATTTCATATGGAGAAACTAGAATTTTAGATTTCACTCAAAATTCAGCAGACTTAATGGTTTTCATGGTTTCATGGTTTGGGGATTTGCATTGTTTCCATTTGATTCTATTATGTGTAAGGGTATGAGATTGGCATTTGATCAAGAGTATGAAGTCCTTTAAGAACTTTGATGTTGGTGGCATTGATTGTTGAACTTTGTTGATGTTGGTGGTATTGATTGTTGAACTCCCCTACTGTGGCCTTAACAAGAATGTACCCTTCACTCAAAGGAAAACAACTGGTTAGGCATGTTAATCTTTTTCTACCGCATTTTAAGGTTGAGCAATCCAAGTCCGAAGACTTTGAGCTAGATGATGTTTATGTATCTCTTGTTGATGATCCCATTTCTAGTAGCGATGAATCAATGATGAGTTTCATGAGGAGGAGGAGGAGGAGAAAGTAACAGATCTGAGGTGACACCATCGTCTCCATCGGTAGAGGACGTGTGGGTCTACCTCCTTGCAGCCCTAGTGCTTCTTGTGATCCGAGCACAATGCAGTCCATTGCTGCCCGCCAACTTTCCAGTCGTAGGTAAAGTCACATACTTTCTCGCAAGAGGGGTAGAGGAAATCAGTAGTATAGGTTATTTGGTGCATTCCTTTGTATATAACATTATGACTCATGATATGAGATACATTATTATATTTTTTTGTTGATATTTTGAGGTTGAGTTGAGACTCAGGACTTAGTATTCAGGACATGATTCACTATTATGTGTGATGTAGCACTAGACATGATATTACACGTCTTATATATTAGTTTTTTTTTCATATTTATGTGTCAATGCATTTATTTTATGTTGTGGGTGCTTTAGATATTAAAAAAATTGAAAAAAATGAATATTTTTGTATGTGCCGATTTTTACGATTTTTTTCCGATTTTTTCCCCTCGCCGATTTAATCCTGATCGCAATGTTTTGCTATTTGGTTCAGCCAACAAAGTTGCATCATCAAGATCAAAGTGTTTGAAATCAAGTTTCAGAAGATGTTCGGTCAACTTCTCATACCAGGCTCGTGGTGCTTGCTTGAGGCCATACAAGGATTTTACAAGTTTGCAAACTTTGTGTTCTTGACCCTTTATCACAAATCCTTCTGGCTGGGACATATAAACTTTCTCCTTTAGATCTCCATTCAAGAAAGTTGTTTTTACATCCATCTGATGGACTTTCCATCCATTCTGAGCTGCTAAGGCAAAGAGAGTCCGGATGGTGGTCCATTTTGCTGTGGGAGAAAAAGTTTCTTCATAATCAACTCCTTCTTTCTGTGCGAATCCTTTTGCCACAAGCCTGGCCTTGTGCTTGTCAAGTGAGCCGTCTGCTTTGTACTTGTTCTTGTAGACCCACTTGCAGCCAATTGGTTTTGCTCCCAAAGGCGGATCAACCAGCTTCCAAGTGCCATTCTTTATCAAGGCATCATACTCCTTCTGCATCGCTTCTTTCCATTCATCATGAGAAGCGTCTTCTTTGAAGGAAGTTGGTTCATGATCTGTAGACAAACTCAATTCACAGTTATAAGCAATATCCATATCAACAGGAGAATCAGAATTATCTACATCACCTTCGATTTGTTGAGTGGAACTTCTTGTTCCTATTTTTCCAACCTCATCAGGATGAACATTCTCCAGTGTCTTTGTCAGCCATTTGGGAGGACCTTTCTGAGATGGCCCCGGCTGGTCACTTGACTGAGTTGGGATTGATTCAAGATTCAATCTCCCAATTCTGTCAATCACATCATCCAATGTGTCATCCGTGGTTGTTTCTTCATGCGGGGGAGAGAGTGCTTCAGGATATGATTCCATAGTTTGATTCAATATCGGAATCCCCCCTTCAAGGTGTGGAATCACATTATCAAATTTTTGAAAAGACTTTGCATGTGTGAATCTGTCCAGGCGATCAAGTTGCCGCTCAACAACCTTGTCACTCTTGGAAGATTCAAGAAATATGACATCTCTTGCTATCACAAACTTCTCATTTGCTTCATCATAGAGACGATATCCTTTGGAGGTATTGGAGTACCCCAAGAAGATACATTTTCTGCTTCTAGCACCAAGTTTGTTCCTTTGACCCTTGGGTATCAAGGCATAATAGGTGGACCCAAAGACCCTGAAATGCTTTACCGAAGGAATGTGGCCATGCCACATTTCAAAAGGAGTTTTGTCTCTAATTGAACTTGAAGGACACCTATTCTTTATGTAAACAACACATAGAACTGCATCAGCCCAAAACATCAATTTTACATTCTTGAAAAATAACATGGAGTGGACCATATTTAAGATGGTTCTGTTCATTCTTTCAGCTACACCATTCTGTTGTGGATTATATGGCACTGTTGTTTGATGTTTGATTCCATGTTGACGAAGATAATTTTCAAATTTGTTTGAAGTGTATTCTTTTCCATTATCAGTACGTAGAGAGCCAATATGTGTTTGTGCATCATTTTCAATCCATGCATGAAAATTCTTGAAAGTTTGAAAAGCATCAGACTTATTCTTCAGTAAGTAAATCCAACACATTCTCGTGTAGTCATCAATAAATGTCATCATGTATTTGTTTCCATTTGCAGAAGCAATAGGCATAGGGCCACATAAATCTGAATGAACAAGCTCAAGTTTTCTATGTGCTCTGGAGTGTGAATCATGAAATGGCTGTTTGCTATGCTTTCCTAGAATACAAACATCACATTCCTTAGGTTTTCTAGGAATTGTAGGCAGTCCATTAACACCATTTTTCTTCAACAAACGAAGGCTTTCATAGTTTAAGTGTCCAAATCTAGCATGCCATAAAAGACTTGATGGGAATGTACCTTCATCATGATGTGAACCGAATGCAAAGTTTTGAGCATGAGCAGATGAACCTTTCAGCTTCAAGAGTCTCCCTTCTTCTATTCCCTCCATGACAAGTGAGTGATCTGATGCTTTTCTGACCTCTTCCTTGCCATCAAACAAGTGAATCCATTGGAGGGTGAACCTGTCAGCTTGATTCTCCACTGTGACAAAGAAAGCTTTCTCTTTTTCAACCTTGAGGTCTGGAACCCTCATGTAGGAGGATCAGAAAGACGCATGAAGCTCGATCAAAAGCAAGCCCCCGTGGTTATTACGCTAATTTTATCTCACAAATATACTGCCTATCAACTTTGTCAAAGGAATTTTCTAAAAAATTTTTCTAAAATGTCATGTGACATGTTAAGCCCCGAATTCCAGCAACCAATCATCTCTCCATGAAGTAAATGAAACATCAAACAGGTTTTCGCTACTCCATTGTTACAATGTGCTAGAACAGAATGAGCTGATTCAACTGGTTTACCTTTGTCTTTGTCATCAATTTTACCTCTGTCTTGATTTGTTTGCTGCTGAGCTTTAGATTGTCTGCCCCCCTTTTCTCCGAAGTTTCTTCTTCGTCTTCTACCTTCTCTTCCTCTGGATGGACCTGAAGCGTGTCTCTTTTCTCTCTGTGCCAAGTAGGCAGCCTCTTTAGAAGATGAAGGGACTGTCATCTTCTTTTGAAGGAGGAGAGAAAAAAACTCTGCTGGAAAATTTATCTTGAAGGAGAGAAAACAAAAAAATCTTTGCTGAAAAATGTACTGAAAAAACTCTTTGCTGCAAATATGCTGAATTTTAAAAGGACAGAAACACTTTGGAAAAAAAGTTGATTCTAAAAAAAAAAACTCTTTGCTAAAAAATCTGAATTCTTCACAAAAAAAATGTATTTTTTTTTGTTTTTGGAAAAAATGTATATGAAAAAGGTGGAATGGTATTGTAAAGGGTGGAATGGTATTGAAAAGGGCGTAATAGCATATGAGGGGCGGTATATATAGGAGGCAACGTTGTATGGAATAGCGTTGAAATAGTGGTGTTGGAATGGGCGGAATGATACTATTGTATACAAATGGTGGTGTAATATATGAGGTGGTATTAGAAATGGTTGGGCCGTATATGAATGGCAGTATTACAATGTGGAAACTATGATACCATATGTCGACAGCGTTATATGTAAGGCGGTAAAAGGGCACAAACAGTGGTGAACGGATATTACAAAGTGGTATTGTATATAACCAAACGATATCTTATATAACCAAAATATGTCGGCGTGTATTAAAACAGCATGATATATAAATGGTGTGATTGTTATATGACAGTCGGACTGTATATGCGTGGAGGGCGGTAATGTGATACCAACAGCGTTTAAATATGGAGCACAATACAGCGTATATGAAATCACAATACAACCAACGATAACACCATGTAATGACAGCGTGGTATATATATAAGAGGTGTGGTATATGCAAAGGGCGGTGGTATTATAACGCAGAGAACTGTATTTAAGAGTCGAGGGCGTAAGGGAGCCGAGTAGAGAGCCAACTTGTATCTTTTTGAACGTGAATGGAGCGTATTGAATGGAGTATGCAGGCGGGTGACAGCAGACAGCGTTGGATATAGTATATGTGGACAGCGTTGTAACTTATGCAGCGTTGAAATGACAGGCAGCGCTGGTGGAGGGCCGACAGGCCACGTATATGGTGAGTCGATGGATATATATTAAAAACACAGCGTAATATGGATGTGCGTTGCAGGTATAAGAGCGCTGTTGATATATGGAGGCCGAGAGACTGGGTTGAGGAGTGTTAGAAGTGAGGGGGTAAAAAAAAACTGAACGCTGTATTCAAATGTGACAGAGCGTTGTATTCAAGAGTCCACTGGAACGAGCAGAAGGGAGGGTGGTAATGGAGAAATGAGGGTCGGTTGGGAAGAGCGTTAGGTGAATATGTAATGAGAGGGCGCAGAGTTTTGAGGGAGAGGCGTTGGGTAGGTAGGAGGCCCAAAGGGCTGTTGCAAAAAAAATTAGCCTGAATCAGCACGTACGTAGCGCACCGCCGGAGTTGCGATTTGCGTACCGTAATTCGTGGGCATTTGCGCAGCTCGCGTTTTCAGAGTCGTGAGCCGGGAGTCGCAAATGTCAGGGCTATATAGGAAAAAAAATGCAGAATAACAGTCTAGCAATTAAGAGCAGCAGAAAACTATTAATAAAAAATTGACTGAGCAAAGGATAGGGAGTTACACCACAGGAAGAAATGCCAATAGTGGAGCTGGCTCTGATACCATGTCAAACCAGGAGTTACCTCCTCAAATCAGAATGTGTATTAGCTGAAGAATGTACATGCATTTATAGATGGAGGTGAGGCTATTGGGATTCATCTCCCAATGACTCTTGGCCTTCCTTATTTCCTAATATTAAAATAATATACAATATTACATATGCACACCCAACCCATAGGATTAGGTGTCAACATGAATTTGGAGTCGGCGTGGCCAGCGTTGCACCCCTGGCGCTACGCTTTTTCCTCAAGCATCCTACGAGGGATAACTTTACATTTTTGGATTTCTCATGCTTAGTACACTATGCTCACCAAATTTCAGAGCATTTGGAGCATTTTTGACCCCTCAAAAGGTCAAAAAACACCTCCGTTTCTACCTTTCTGCCTCATTTTCAGGCTTGGTGCTGCGCTCAGAGCAGTTTTGGGAATTTTTATTTTTGGACAGGTAATAGGGGCTCAATCAGAAAACCAAAGGTACATTTGGAAAGTAGACTTAGCAGGCTTTCCAACGGGCCATCACGGGGCAAATTTCAACATCGGAAAGGTCACTAAAACTTGGATGCAAGTGGACCTATTTTCTCCCTGTGAAGATGTTGCGCTTATAGACTACACTGTGTGTTTTTGGCCAAAAGTCAACAAAACACACTCATTTATTGAAAAATGATATTTTAATGTTTTTTGAGGCAAATCACTCTAAAATTAGGTGCTAGGAGTTATTTTGGCATTTATTTCATCGGATATTTTGTGCCTTGGGCCTTGTATGATCTCTTGGGCATTTATGACATTTATGGGTGATTTTGACATTTTCCAACCCTATCTAGGGTTTTTGCCCTCCTTTGCTAAATAAATAGAGCATGAGGGCTTCATTATAAAACGTTGGCATTTGTTGGCATTTGATGACTCTTTGGAGCAATACATAGTCTTTTGGAGGTTGAAGAGAAATTGGTGTTGTGGAGCTTGTGAATGGCTTGTTTTGCTTGTTGATGGAGGAGGCTTGCTTGCAGGATCCCTTAGCTTGGTTAATGGTGAAGTGCTTCTATTCAGTTATTGTTTTCTCATGTATCATTTTGTTTCCATCTTTCTATGTTGCAATAGAACAAAGGATTTAGACTAAGAAATGTTCTTCAAAGGCACCTTAGCTCTGTTTGTTCTTCATCGCCTCTATGTTTCCTCTGCTAGGTCAGTTTAGAGAACCCTTAATTTCTCTCTAGACCCACCCAAGCTTGTTTATCTCATGAATAGTTTAATATAGTAGATATCATAGATGTTTTATGGTCAGCCCTTCTTGTTTGACATCACTAAAACACTATCTTGAGGTCTCTCTTTGAAGTACCATTGTTTAGGTTTGCAAAGATGCTATGTTTCGATCATACCCTTTGTCCATGCTTGAAGAATTGTTTCGAAGATCTTTATAGTTATGATCAATGATGTATAGGAGTTCCCTCTTCTTTGATTAGAGTCATGTGTTTATCTTAAATGTTTTCTAACCTTGAAGGTGAAATCACTAGAAGTTAAATGAGTTTCTCGCCTTCTATATTTCATTGGAATGTTTGTCTGAAATGCTTATTTGCTTGAGTTGAATCAAAGAGTTATTGGTGTGCCCTGTCTATTGATTACTTCTTTATGCCAATGGTATTTAAGTCCCTTCTTGTTAAAAGTACATGACAAAGGATTCTTGATTGCCCTTTGCCCTACTTGTGTTCACAAACTTGATGTCCATCTCATTTCCCATAAACCTTGAAAATCCATTGACCATGCTATATTGCCTGTGATGCTCCCCGATCCATTGTTAAAACTTCCATAGTTTATAGACTCCATAGATGACTTGAAAATTTCCTCATTCCATCTATTCTACTTGATAATCTTACCTGACAAAACAATCAGAACAAACCCTACACTTAACAACTAGCTTAAAATCCAAACCCTAAAGCAAACAGTTCACATCCCTTGCACACAAATAGAGAGAGCCTTGAAAATTTCCCGGAAAGGCTCCTATTTCACCGTATGTGCTCCTCGGTATGGAAACCAAGCACATTTCTACCATTCCTCTATTATTGAGTTGAGGTCCACTCCTTTGGCCCTTCTTCTATGGCATGGTCTTGGTGAGTTTTTTGGCGTCAATGGTTCTTTAGCGGTGTCTTTGGAGTTTGGACAGAAAATCTCGGTGTGGTAATGCTCAAAGTTCTCTCCTGGAATTTGGTTATGAACTATTGAGTTTTGGATTGGCATTTTGCTTCCTTCATCGGCACATTTCACTAGTTTCAATACCACTTCTTCACCCTTGTGAGCATCACCTGATGCAATGAGTGATAAGTGGACTATTCAAAAATCATGAGAAACTAGTCAGTTATGACTATATCTCATGGAAATGGTCAGTTAATGACTTACTTAACGCATTTGAATCCAAAAAATGATATCTAATATAATGCATTGCAGAAACCCCTCATACTTAAAATATGGATGTACCTAACAATTTCCTCATTGGTTCAGATACTATTCAAGGTATGCAAGTTGAACATTCTGTATCTGTATAGGTTTTGGAAGGCTTACACATGAAAGATATTATTTGCATGGCCATGATCATCAAGGGCTTTGATCATATTAATGTTGGAAATGAAGAGGAGATAAAACACAAATATTGACACACAAGACATACGAGTTGCGACTCTTCTATTGATCACACAAACTTGATTAATTTATACAATGAACCTGGTGAAGGGTATTTAACCTTTTCTAACTACTGACTCGCCTAATATATATTGACATGCAACCACACACTATTTTCGACTATCACTTGACTTAATTGACATCCAACCACACACAGTTAACTGAATCTCTAATTTTAACCAACTTCTTCATGCAGGAGTTAATTAGCTATTTAAACACTCCTCGTTAATTACAACCGCTACACTACGACATTACTCATGACAACTCAAACATGCTTGTTGGTCTATGTCTCAACTAGGGTTACGTTACCCAAGTTTCTTTTGTGAAACTCAAGTGCATCTTTTTCTAATGACTTATTAAATATATCAAGTAGTTGATCACTAGATTTACAAGGCTTCAAGTGAATTTCTCCATTGCTCACAATTTCTATAATAAAATGATATCTAGTATCAATATACTTGCTCTTTTGATGAAACACACTATTCTTGGATAGTGCAATTGTTGAGGTGCTGTCACAATATATTTTTGTTGATCCTTGTTGTTTATGCTTGAGTCCATCCAATACTCTTCTTGTTGAAATGGCACCTAAAGGGGCCTTCTGATTTAATTTTCCCTTAATTAAATTGGAAAAGAAATTGTAATTTCATCTCAGGACAACTTGTATTAGTTAGCAAGTCAGAAAGACCGAGTTAGCTTAGGAAATTCAAGTTGAGGGTCTGAGAGGAGGCATATGAGAGTTATACCATGTTTTAAGGGGGTCCAATTACAATTATTTGTGAGTTGTAATTAGTTAACTCGAGAAATTGAGTTAAAATCAGTTTAACTAGTTCTAACTGAGAGATGAGCTAGTGAGAGGTCCAGTGAATCAAATCTAATTTAATTCACAAGTAGTGATCAATCAGTTAACCGATAATTTCCTATAAATAGTTGTTGCATGTTAGTTCTAAGGAAGGCCCAGTTGAGATTGAGGTTAAAGGGATGATAAGTATCAGTTGTATAATGAGAAAATTGTATAGGAAAGTTATAGAGACATGAGGAAGCCTATGATTCTTTGCGTAATCAATTCAAAATAATTTCCTATTTAATAGGGCGAAAATTCCTCCAAGAATGAGTGAGCAAGGATGGTCTAATAGAGGTTGAGAATTGGTTAAGTATTTGACTGAGTTTTCCTAGATCATGGTGAGACAGTTGGCAGAGTGCAGGAGTTTCTATGAGAGAGAAAAGAATTGTATTATTTCATGATCTTGACTTTATAAAATATACAGATAGTGGGGTTTTAGGTAGTGTGCTTTCCCCATATACATCTTGTGTTTTGCGATTGATATTTTCTTTCTCTTACTTGTTATGTGATTGTGCGATCGTGTTTTGTTTCCACAAATTATAGAAGGATTCAGTATTTTGTTTTAGTAAATTACAAGATCATATTGAATGCCTTGGTTAGATTTTCTACATGGTATCAAAGCATTAGGAATCAAAATAGAAGATAAGAACAAGTTTATTTTTAAACATGTTCAAATTTGTAGATTTATTCTTCAAGAACTAGCTGCAGATAAAGATGCCTTTCAATGGCTTGAGACTCGAAGATGCTCTTGAGGGAAAGATGATGGTAAATACCATATAGGAGCAGTTGTCTGAGTCAACAAAATGGAAGGAATTTTTTGAATCAAATCCCTTGTTGGGTGAAAGAGAAAATATAATGGAATGCTCCAATAATTTAGAAGGAAAGCTTAAGACTGGTTCCTATGGTACATTAAATAGAATGGATACATATATGACTACATGCATGAATGGGAAGTTATAGGCCTATTAAAAATATTCAATGATGAAGAATATGATGTCATGTACAAATATTTTATTCATCTTAAATAGAAGGGAAATGTGAATGAATACATGGATGAATGGGAAGTTCTAGCCACAAGACGAAAGGGGTTCACGAATGAACAATTGCTAGAAATGTATATCCATTGATTGAAATATTACATCTGTAGTGAAATAAATCTATGCAACACTGAAATAATTAAGGAGGCCAAACATGCAATGAAATTAGTTGAAGAATTATCATTCACTGGAAAAGATGAAATTGGCATTAGGACTCAGATAAGAAAGTGCTAAACAAATGTAAATATTGTGATGATAAATGGTCACCAGGACACATATGCAACAATAAGAAACTATAGACTCATGAAATAGAAAATGATTCAGACACATATAGCCATGAATAAGAGAAATAGACAATGAAAAAAAAAAAAACTGTCATAAGTGGGAAAATTTGGACTCCATGACATAAATGTGAAGGCATGTCCTTATGCTACAATAAAATTGTGGACGAAAGATAAGTATAAGTACAAAATCCATATGATGAAATCATGATAGCATACAATGTAGATTTAGGCCTCAATGATACACCACAAAAAACATCACCATCTTTAATCTCATATGTTTAGCCAAATAGAATTGAAGAAAATAAAATAAAGGAAATGTAGTTACATCAAAATACCAAATACAACCACCAATTACAAAATATGTTCCAGTAAATCTTAGAAAGGAAAGGATATAATATTTGAGAAAAAATAAAATAACTCTACAATTATGCCAACAACCATTATAGGGAAACCACAACCTAAGACCCTAAATCTTAAAGGAGTCATAAAACATAGAAATGCCACAATACTTGTAAATTCTAGCAGTACTCAAAATTGTGTAGACATTGCTATTGCTAAATGGCTAAAACTTTTTCTTTACCCTACCAAATAACTTATCATGATGGTCTCTAATTAGAAAAAATATCAAAGAAGCAACAAAATGTCATAACATTTCAATTCAGATACAAGACTTGGAACTACAAACAAAACTCTATATTCTACTACTTGAAGAGATGGATATAGGGCTAGGTGTGAAATGGTTTATGCAGTTGGGAACTTATACTAAAAAGCCTTGAAGAACATTTCATGGAGTTTAGTTGGTAAGTAAAAAAAATAAATTATTGATCCATAAACGGTCATCGATATTCTGATGGACAATATCTAAGATAGGAAAGGCCCAGTTGAAACTACAATATAGGGGCAGCATGAGCTTTGGTAGGAGCTTTGGTATATTAGGTTTTGTTATAAACCTTGTGCCCTAAAAATGATAAGAAACCAATAATTTTATTCTTATTCGAGGGGGAAACCTCCTTTTAAAATGAATACAATGCACAAGACAAGATTTTATGATCATAAGACTAGGCCTCCTCAGTATATATATAGAGGAAAAAAGGTGGAATTATAATAAAATGGGACCATGAGAGGTTCTAGTCTACATAAAAATATAACAATATAGATCTAATAACTCAATATCCAAGGTTTAATAATGGGTTTTATGGTTAACATGGGGCTTATATAGGGCTTAACAGGTTGAAAGAACAACTTCCAAGAAAGGCTAAATGGTACCCCAAAGGAGAAGGGAGAGGAAAAATTTTCTCACTTCATTTAGTAAAGGATTTTGGGGACCAAAAGCCTCCCAAAATGGGGAGGTATGATCCAGATTGGATCATTATATTGTTGCTCATCCATCTCAATGCTTTTACGGTGGAAAAATTATATAAATTGACTTATAGTAGTAGTTTTACCGGTGGGACTCAATTTGGAGAAATGGGGTTAGACACATTCTAGAGCTATTTTGAGGCCTTAAATTCCATTTTTTGGAGGTAAAAATTTACTAGTCCCCCTTGTCTCTATTCTACATTTTAATACCTTTCCAATGATGCAAGAATCATTTCAATCAAGGTTTAGATGCAAAAGTTATGCCTCCTGGAAGTTGATCTACTTACCAAGAAGTCACCACCATAATTGAGATGATGCCACATTGTTCCCTTTGACTCATGGAAATGGAGCTATCCATGTGGGCCTCATGAAGGAGACTCTAAAAGAGTCAAATTGTAATTCATATTGAGGATCAAATGGGTCAAATTTAAGCACTAGTTAGTTATCGAGTTGTGTTATAATTAGGCCACTAGATACAAAATGGGCTTGATTATATTCTAGTGCATTTTGTTCCATGATAGAGCAAAGTAGATGAGAGTGTATAAAGAGAGGGAAATTCAAATTGTTTGTGTTTTGTAGGATCCCACAAGCCACAAGTCTCACTCCTTGTATTTGCATCATGTCTATTCAAATTAAGAGAGAGCAAAGCAACCTCACCGCCCAGTGAGGTTTTCTCCCAAAAAGGTTTCGTATGCCATATCTGGTGTTCATTGTGATTGGTGTTTTTATTTTTCATTGTGTTCTTTTTTTCGTCTTTCTCTATTTTACACATTTTATATATTGAATATATAAACCAAAATCATTAAATTAATAAATCTACAAGCCTAAGGAAAATTGACCGTCATAGTATAGATTTCATATTTCAATCTATTTTTTTGTCAGATCCATTGTGATGAACTATGTAGTGAAATGTCCACGATGACTTACAAATCAATAATATTGCCTCAATAAAAAAAACACCAGTAAAAACTTGAATATATTTTAAGTGGTTAAAAATTCGTTTACTCACTAATTTGTAATCTAATTAATAAATATGATCATTGTTGATTGAAAAAATGAAAAAATAAAATAAAAACCTAATAGAATGAGTACAAAATATTTGTTGGCTTTAATAAAGCACATGTCCAACAACATTAGTGGATTGCTTAAGCAAATTTTATTGTACATGACTCTATGTTTAAAGATTTATTATTTGAATGCATTTTTCCTACGCAAAAATTTTCTCCCATACATTGAATACATATTCTTGATATTCGACATTCTCTTTTCCTTATGTTAAGAGTATACTCATGATGTTGAAAATTATGCATTTGAAATTATTTCCTTTTAATTAAATGGTTAAAAGTAATATCATTTTCATATGTTTGTTTAATAGGAACATAATGAAAAAACATATATGTAACATATAATCTTTATAAATCTTTCGGTAAAAAGGTAACTCTATGGGTCAACGAAAGGGAAATAAATAGAAAAAACAATTGTTTTAAGTGATGACAAATTTCTATTACAAGAACTTCCATGAACCCTTCCATGGAAAATAATGTTGTTTTTTTTTTTGGAAGAATATAGCTTTTCATTGAGATGCCTTTCCACTTAACATGACAATATGAAATTGAGCGAGACATGCATCATGCTTTGCCATGGCCTTTAAAATGTCCAACAACATGAAATCAATGTAAACACAAGGTGTAACCAAAAGTTTTAAAGCTGAGCTAATTTTGAAAACTAGCTTCTTCATCACTTTAGCCTTTTTCATAACAAATCCGCTCAAAACCAGTTTTCTAGTCCAAGTATCTCTTCCACTCCAATCCATACTACCACTGTTCAAAACACTCCATTTCAGCCCACTTTCCCCCTTGTAAATCCACCTTTCCTTCCAGCCATGGCAGCATGGTATGCCCCTCTAGTCCTTCCTTTACCTCTAGTCAATCTGCCACAAGAATATCAGTCCAAGATACCCTTGTATGATGCCAGTGGTGCTACTGCTGCTTCACAACATGTGGAAAAGATGAATGACTATTTTGATAGAAACGAGATTGATGATGAAACTGTCAAACTCAGACTGTTTTCTCAAAGTCTAGGGGGAGAAGCAAGAAAATGGTTCAAAAGCTTAACCCCTAACAGTATTAATGATCTCCAAGCTCTCAATCAGTTATTCCTAAACAAGTGGGAAGTTAGGAAAAACCCTCTCCAAATACTTTCAGACTACAACAATCTCAAAATAAACACTGGGGAAGGCATTCAAGCTTGTTGCACTAGATTCAATAGTGTTTATAATGCACTGCCTCCAGATTTGAAACCTCCACAAGGCTCAGCCTTGAACAAGTTTCCCAAAGGATTTGATCCTGAAATGGCCTATCAGCTAAGAGAAAGAGACCCTTCAACTTTAGAAGACATGCAGAAAGGTGCTCTAGCTATGGAAGTGAATCTGATGGAGAAAAGAGCTAAAATGAGGAATGAAAAGAAAGTATTATTTAGGGAGGAATCTGCACCCTCCACATCTAGCTCAAAAATGGAAAGGATGATGGAGGAAATGATGGAAAAGATGAGCATACTTGAGAGAGCACAACCAAGAGACAATCAGAACAACCCCCAAAACAGAAATATGAATCAGAATTATAGAAGAGAAAACAATCAAGATAGACAAAGGGACAATGACCAACAAATTAGACCTCCCTTCCAACAAAACTATGTAGATCAAGACGAGGAAGAAAGGGAGATTGAAAGGTTGGAAGATGATCATGTAAACTTGGTTGGATCAGACAGTGGGGATGATGTTTTCCTCACTGAAGAAGAACAAGGTTTCTTCTCCTTAGATCAAAATGAAAACACCTATGAGGATTCTGATGATTATAGATTGGGGTTTGAGAATGCAATCATGGAGGTGCACAAACAATATGATCTTAGAAGCAAAGGAAACATATATAATTCAAATGACAAAAACACAAGCATTATTGTTAAGAAAAATGCAGAAAATCAGCCTAAGAAAAAAACAGAGAAACCCAAAATTTTGGCTAAGAAAACAGATTTAAACAAAGGGAAAAGTAGTCAGCCAAATGTTGAACAAAGCAGCCCTAGCACTTCAGCTAGTGGCTCTAACAAAATTTTCGCAAATAGAAATCCAAAAAAAGTTTAGCAAATCAGAATTGCTGAAAGGAATTCAATTGAAAAAACAGATGTAAATATGACAAAATCAATAATTCCTTTCAGCCTTGAGGGAGAGATTGCAAAGATAAAAATTACCATACCTCTAGCTGAACTAGTAACCCAAGAAGTGTACAAAAACCAAGTTTTGAAAGCTTTGAACTTAGGAAGTGACACTGATACGTTAAACTTGACAGATGACAAACCTGAGTTGTTGTTTGGTCCAGAAGTTGAAGGAAAATACCAAGAAGGAGCTGTCCCTCCCTTCTATGTCAGTTTGAATATACATGATAGGATATTACACAATGCCATGTTAGACTCTGGAGCTTCACATAATCTTATGCCCAAAGTAGTAATGGAAAGCTTAGGCTTAGAAATTACTAAACCATACAAGGATATGTATTCCTTTGATTCAAGCAGAGTCAAATGCTTGGCTTTAATCAAAGATTTATGTGTAAACTTATCTCAAATCCCTGCCAAGAGTCTAGTTATGGACATAGTAGTAGCTGACATTCCCCCAAAGTATGGCATGCTTTTATCAAGATCATGGGGAGCCAAACTTCAGGGAAGCCTTCAAATGGACATGTCTTATGCCGCCATCCCAGTTTTTAACCAAAACAGAAGATTATACAAGGAATCCCACATGAAATACATGGTGAGCAACATAGATAAACCGAACAACTCTCCAATCTATTCCATTCAATCAAGTTTAGATTCCTTTATCTTGTACAATGAAGACCAAATCACTCAACAAGAAAAGGAAAAAAAAGAGGAAATCAGTTTACCAGAACAATCAAAACTTCCCTCAAATCAAATACAAAACATTAGCAATCAACAACAACAAGAAAATGAAAATGAGGCAGAAATACTTTGGACAATAAACTTTGATGGGTCTTGTAATAAAACAAGTGCAGTGGTAGGTGTATGGATTCAAAATACAAATCAGGGTTATTCATATAAACTAGATTTTCCATGCACCAACAATATTGCTGAATATGAAGCCCTTCTCCTTGGCTTACAGTTTCTTAAACAATTAAAAGCCCAGAAAATATCAATCCTAGGAGATTCTGAACTTATCATAAGACAAATCAGAGGAGAATATTCTTCTAAAAACCCAAGACTTAGAGAATATCGAAATGCTACCCTTGACTTATTAAATACCTTTGAAAAATATGAACTCATTTTCATTCCAAGAGCACAAAATCATCTAGAAAATGAACTTGCCTTCACTGCCATCAATTGCCAAGTACCTCGGATAAATGAACATCTTAACATAAAGGTCAAAAACAGGCCTGCAGTGCCTGACAATGAGGACCACTGGCAAGTGTTTGACACTGACAAACACATAGATGATTTCCTAAAATCAGAAAATGATTTTTCCATACCAGCATTAGAAACCAACCATGAAGAAAATTGTTTGGATAATGAACAAATCCCAGAAATAGAAATGACATATTCTGCTGATATAAATCACTATGAGAATCTTTTTGAAGCAGAATTAATTGACAACGCAGACCAGAAAGACTTGGAAGTTTTACAATGCAAGAATGATATAATTCCAAGAGGTCTCACACCTTTAGAACAAATTTTTTACTTTAATGATGTAGCCAAAGAACCAAGAATGGAGCCCATGGAAACAAATGTAGAAGAACATAAAATAGGCAGCCTAGTAGAACCCAAAATGATCAAACTGTCTAGCACTCTCCTAGCTCATATAAAATTGCAATACATAGAGTTGTTCAAAGAATTTAGAGATGTGTTTTCCGTAGAAATTAGTCAATAAATCACTTATTCAATGAAGATTAACCCGATCATACATCAATTTCGAATTGCATGCATAACACATAACCTTCTTCCACAATTAATTGTCACATGCGGAAATAATATAGAAGCAATCTTACATCAAATCAATCACACATTAACTCAGTATGTATGGGGAAAGCCTATAGCTGAAAACCCCCCAGCTATTGTGTATATTATAATGGAGAAATCATGTAACAATCATAGTACAAAAACTCTTTACAAGCTCTCATGCACTACCTCCCATGCTACACACTATCAAGCTAGATCTAGCAAATCACTTGCTCCAATCCTTTGCCACTTGATAGCCAGCCTTGATTGCGTATTTTAATGCTAGGTGATGGCCTCCTTATATAGATAAACCACCAGCCTAAACTTTGCAATACTCATAGCTTACTCCACCTATCTATGTGTTGCAAATAGCAACAGTATAGTTACAACTGATAGCTAACTCTACCCTTTCATCTATCTCTTTCAATGGTCTTCACTGAACTGATCATGCACTGTAGTGAACTGAAGTGTTCTTGAGTTGACTAATGAGTTAATATTTAGTAAATTAAATATTATTTAATTTACTCCACTCATATCTAGTTGATTATTTAGTTAACTAATCCCAACTAGTTCAACTAAAACAAATAGAACACAACTCCACTACTTGTCCCGTTAACTCCTCCAAAACTCCTGCCACTGAAGTCTAACTGAAGCCAACCATGCAAGATGCCATCAAACCCTAGGAACCACGTGATTCCTTGTGTCAGTTGCATGAGCCACCTCCATGACTCAAACTGAAGTGCGCCAAGAGAGTAAACTGCTGCTTATAGTCAAAATATTATTAAGGGTAAATAATATTTGACTTCCATATTTTTAGGAGATCAGTCTAAAAATAGCCTGGGTCCTAAAAATTAGGGTCTCATCTATTTTTACCAACATGTTGCATACTTCAAGAATCTCCAAGTAGAATTCCCAAATTATGCTCCGTATGTCTAAAAATAGACATAGTCTAAAATAGACTTTGCGCCAGAATTTGCCTGCGGGCCCACTTAGTGAAGGCGACTTCATTTCACTAAGCTCCATCATCTTGCTGCATTTTCAACACTCCCTCTCAGCAAGATATGGATTATCTGCAACCCCTATCCTGCCTCTGTGGAATTCGAACTTGCTCCCGGTGAGCGCCTTCGTCAAGATGTCGGCATCCTGATCCTCCGTGGGAACATATGAAAGCATCATGATTCTCCGCTGAACACAATCTCTGATATGATGGTACCTGATGTCGATGTGTTTGGACCTATCATGAAATACTGGATTAGCCGAGAGCTTGATGCAACTCTGGTTATCACAGTAGATCACTGTAGGCTCCAAATGCAACCCGAACAATCCAACGAGGATCTTCCTCATCCAAATAGCCTCGCATGCAGCCAAGCTAGCTGCCATGTACTCGGCCTCTCCTGAACTGAGTGCCACGGATCTCTGCTTCCTGCTGTACCAGGAAACTGCTGTCGACCCAATGCTGAAAACTCCTCCAGAAGTGCTCTTCCGGTCTGTTGGGCTCCCTGCCCAATCTGCATCAGTGAAACCATAAAGTTTCACTCCATCCTCCTGTCTGTACCATAGACCATATCCCGATGTGCCTCTGATATAGCGCAATACATGCTTGCCCGCCTTCCAAAAGAGCTTGGTAGGCTTAAACATAGCTTGCGAAAGCTGGTTAACTGCATAGCATATATCGGGTCGAGTATTGACCAGATACATCAACGACCCCACCAACTGTCGATAGACAGTGGCATCCACTACCTCCTCCGAAGTAGCATCTCCCTTCCTCCAACCTCCAGGAAGAGGGGCATCAACAGGCTTGCAGCCTTGCATGTTGAACCTCTCTAGAATCTCCCGGGCATACTTGCCCTGAGAAACAAACAGTCCTCCACTGCGCTGCCAAATCTCCAATCCCAGGAAATAATGAAGGATGCCTAGGTCCTTCATCTCAAACTCTCGTGCAAGATCCTCCTTGCATGAAAGTATCAACCGCTCATCACCCGTCAAAATCAGATCATCTACATACAGTACGATGATCAACAGCTTCCCCTCCACCACAATCTGGTACAGGTTAGGATCCGCCTCACTCTTGGAGAATCCAAGCCCGGTGAAGTAGCTGTCTATCCGAGTGTACTAAGCACGAGGTGCTTGCTTCAGCCCGTACAGTGCTCTCTTGAGTCGGCACACATGCGACTCACTGCTGAAGATCTCAAAACCTTCAGGCTGCTCTATGTACACCTCCTCCTCAATAACTCCATTGAGGAACGCAGTCTTCACATCCATCCGATGAATGTGCCACCCCATCTGCGCTGAGAGAGCAAGGATCGTCCGTATGGAAGAGTACCTTGCGACAGGTGCAAAAGTCTCCTCATAGTCAATCCCCTCGATCCGTGAGAAGCCACGGGCGACAAATCTCGCCTTGTACTTCTCCACACTCCCGTCAGCCGCCTGCTTCACCTTGTAGATCCATCGCGAACCTACAACTGATTTCCCAACCGGTCTTGGGACAATCTCCCATGCACTGTTCCCGATGATCGAATCATATTCTTCGATCATGGCATCAACCCATGCGGGTTCCTCCACAGCTTCCTCAAAAGAGGATGGCTCTGTCACAACACATTGACTCATAAGAGCCATGTATCCAGTGTACCGATCCGGTGACTGTCTCTGTCTGCGCTGTGCCGTAGGTGGTCCTACAACCTTCTCTGCATCCCGAGCCAGTCGCTCAGCTTCTGTAGTGCGCATGCGCCCTCTGATGGTTGGCGCTGCCTGGGTGGTTTCTTCCACCTCCCGAACCTCCTCTTGTGGCTGATCCACATCCGGAAGCTCCTCCTTAGGAACTAACAGCTCCTCATCTGCATGCAAGTGTAGCTCCCTCTCAAGCGAACACTGCATGGCTTTCTCCTCCTGAAATTTTATATCCCGTCGCACAACAGTCTTGTGACTGTCTGGCACATACACTCGATAGTTATGAGGTGTATCAGTGTACCCCACAAATATTCCAACTTCAGCAGTTGGATCCAGCTTCCTTCTCGCATCCTTCGTCACATGCATGTAGACAGGAGATCCGAAAATCCGCAAATGGGAAATATCCGGCCTCTTGCCAGAATAAGCCTCCTCTGGTGTACTCATGCCAAGAACCTTGTGAGGACAACGGTTCTGCACATACACTGCTGTATTGCATGCCTCAGCCCACAAGTGAAGGGGTAGGCCCCGATCATGCAACATCGCCCGTGCAGCACCCACGATCGTTCTGTTCTTCCGCTCAGCCACCCCGTTCTGCTGTGGGTTATGGGGTGCGATGAGCTCTCTCCGAATCCCTTCTGCGCCGCAGAACTCCTTGAATTCAGCCGAGATGAATTCACCACCGTTATCACTCCTTAGAGCAATCACCTTCTTCCCCGACTCCTTCTCGACCAGTGCTTTAAACTCACAGAATTTCGCGAATGTATCGCTCTTCTTCTGCATGAAGAAGATCCAGCACTTTCGAGAGAAATCATCAACAAAGATCACATAATACCTGTGCTTTGCTGTCGAAGCAACAGAGAAAGGACCACACACGTCTGTGTGAACTCTCTCAAGGATCGTCGTGGCGCGACTATCCTTCTCGTGAAAGGTGGCTTTCACATACTTCCCTAAAGTACACCCCCTGCACTGATCTGACTGCGCAAGGGTGCCCTTAGGAAGTCCAGTAGAAATCTGCTGCAGAATCTTCAAAGCTCCATGGTGAAGATGGCCCAATCTCCCGTGCCATAGTTCGCCCTCATCATCCCGGCTCACCACTTCTCCCGCCTTGCATGCCATAGCTACACAGTCATCTACCTGCAACTGATAAAGGTTCTGAGTTCGAACCCCTATCTTCCGGGTCTCTCCAGTAGTCTTACTGCGCAGGAAGGCTTTTCCTTCGCTGAAGACCACATCATACCCCTTATCCTCCAACATCGCTACTGAAATCAGGTTCTTCTTCAATCCAGGTACATGCATGACATCCTTTAAGACAAAGGGTTTACCAGACTCCCTCTGAAAGGATACGTTACCGATACCAGTCGCACTGTATCTACCGTCATCGCCCATCTCGATGTGCATACCCAAATCCTTGTCCTCCAGATCTGAGAACAACTCCCGATCTCCCGTCATATGAAATGACGCACCGCTGTCCAAGAACCACACCGATCCCATCACACTTGAAACAAAGCATGCAATCAGTGAAAAGTCAAGCTCGAACTGTGAAGCCAAAGCTTCTCCATCTGCAGATCTTCCCGCTTGCTTGTTCTTCTTCTTCTTTGGACAATTGGTAGCATAATGTCCGTGATCATGGCAGTGAAAACACTTCACTTTTGCCATATCCTGCTTCTTGCCCTTAGCTCCAGAATGAGAGGTTTTCTTACCCTTCCCTTTCTTAGCTTTGGACACCAAGGCGCAGTTTTCTTCATCAGCTCCCTTTGATGAAGATCCATCTCGAGTAGTCCTCCTTATCTCCTCCTGCATGAGATCCGCCCAAAGGCGCTCCCATCCCGGCAGCTTCTCCCGACCATTGACACTATCTTGATATGAGTGCCAAGCCTTCGGAAGACCAAGGAGAGCCCGGTCGACCATGTCCTCTTCATCGACAGTAACCCCCACACTTCCCAGCTCATCTCTGCATTGAGTGAACTTCGTGAGGTATTTGGCGATACTGTCGCCCTTCTCCATCTTGATGTTCTTGAGCTTATCTTTGAGCGCCAGCTTCCTTTGGTCACTCTTACTCTGGAATAGATCCGTCAAAGCTTTCCACATTAAATATGGAGTAGCCTTACCATGAAGGCTGGATACAATATGATCCTTGACGCCCTCCAACAGGATCCTTCGACATTTCGCGATCTTCTTTTGCCATGCATCGACCAAAGCTGCATGAGTGGGCTTTGGGACATCCGCATCCACGAACTCCTTCAGACCATTATCTTCTAACACTGCTTCCATTCGATCCTTCCATGCAACATAGTTCGAACTGCCTTCAAGAGCATATTCGAGTCGCAAACCATTGAAGGAAGACATCTTTCAACAAGAAAGCAAGAAAGACAACCTTACGCAGGGTGATTCCCAGCTCCAAACTCTATAAACTGATCCTGCTTGAAAACAAATTATTTCCAAATCAGAGATTGACTGCAAAGGGCATTCACGAGATCTTTCACCTTACAAAGAAGGATGAATATTCCGGAGGCTACCTGGCCCGCATGCAGACTCTGTCCGAGGAAATAAGTTTGCAATCACCGTAATAGACTTCGACAATTAACTTTGCTCTGATACCATGTAGAAATTAGCTGAATAAATCACTTATTCAATGAAGATTAACCCGATCATACATCAATTTCAAATTGCATGCATAACACATAACCTTCTTCCACAATTAATTGTCACATGCGGAAATAATATAGAAGCAATCTCACATCAAATCAATCACACATTAACTCAGTATGTATGGGAAAGCCTATAGCTGAAAACCCCGCAGCTATTGTGTATATTATAATGGAGAAATCATGTAACAATCATAGTACAAAAACTCTTTACAAGCTCTCATGCACTACCTCCCATGCTACACACTATCAAGCTAGATCTAGCAAATCACTTGCTCCAATCCTTAGCCACTTGATAGCCAACCTTGATTGCGTTATTTCAAAGCTATGGGATGGCCTCTTTATATAGATAAACCACCAGCCTAAACTTTGCAATACTCATAGCTTACTCCACCTATCTATGTGTTGCAAATAACAACAGTATAGTTACAACTGATAGCTAACTCTACCCTTTCATCTATCTCTTTCACTGGTCTTCACTGAACTGATCATGCACTGTAGTGAACTGAAGTGTTCTTGAGTTGACTAATGAGTTAATATTTAGTAAATTAAATATTATTTAATTTACTCCACTCATATCTAGTTGATTAGTTAGTTTAACTAATCCCAACTAGTTCAACTAAAACAAATAGAACATAACTCCACTACTTGTCCCGTTAACTCCTCCAAAACTTCTGCCACTGAAGTCTAACTGAAGCCAACCATGCAAGATGCCATCAAACCCTAGGAACCACGTGATTCCTTGTGTCAGTTGCATGAGCCACCTCCATGACTCAAACTGAAGTGCGCCAAGAGAGTAAACTGCTGTTTATAGTCAAAATATTATTAGGGGTAAATAATATTTGACTTCCATATTTTTAGGAGATCAGTCTAAAAATAGCCTGGGTCCTAAAAATTAGGGTCTCATCTATTTTTACCGACATGTCGCATACTCCAAGAATCTCCAAGTAGAATTCCCAAATTATGCTCAGTATGTCTAAAAATAGACATAGTCTAAAAATAGACTTTGCGCCAGAATTTGCCTGCGGGCCCACTTAGTGAAGGCGACTTCATTTCACTAAGCTCCATCATCTTGCTGCATTCTCAACATTTTCTTGAGGATACCTAGATCTGAAATCTTCTGACACTAGCATCGTGCATTGCAAAGAGATTTCCTCTTAAGGAAAATCGAAACCTTTCAAACAAAAACTAAGGAGGATAAACCATGTTTTTTATTGCCTTTAGTCAAAAAGAAATTGAAAAAATGGATGATGCTG